>CP050225.2:705239-1187739 GCA_012066045.3 Morus alba
CAATACATCAAGCAAACACTACTAAATATATGCAAATTCAGTATGTAGCCCTAATTTAAAAAAAAAAAAAAAAAAAAATTGATTTCCTCCACTAAGAGCTATTTTTAATTCGATCTAAAGCCACATTTTCCTAATTCAGCTAAAACACATTTCGATATTGCGAAGACGAATATGCAATGGACCAAAACCACTAATCCACAAATCTCAGGCATAGTTTCCATTTTTTTAAAAAAAAAAAAAAAAAAAAACTGCAGTATCGAGTATTTAGTCAAATCTACTGATCAAAGTAGCGGTTTTTTTTTTTTTTTTAACAAATTCCGAAGAATCCAATACTTACGAAAGTATTGCATAGCAAGAAAAGAAGAGAATCGAAAGAGATGAGAGAGAAAGTAGAGAGAGAGAGAGAGAGAGAGAGAGAGAGAGAGAGACCTTTCTTGGAGGAAAGTGAGGGCGGAGTTGACGTCGAGTCCAGATTGAGTGAGATAAGTCTGGACATCTTCGACGAACTGAGCACCTGGTATTCCTCTTCTCTCTGTAACCACAGGCGAAGACGATGAAGAAGAAGAAGCCATTTTTGTCTGAGACCAAAAGCTCGGGAGTGAGAGAGAGAGAGAGAGAGAGAGAGAGAGAGACGAGGGTTCTTTCAGTTCAGGGGTTTCGTTGGATGGAGGAAGAACACAGAACGACAACATTGGCTTGTCGCTTGGTTTTCTTGGGCTGGGATAGGCCCAACTTAAGTAACGGAACCTGTTCGAAGGCCCAAAGCACATTTGTCTGGGCTTGGATGCCCTAAAGAGGGAAATAGGGAAATAATAGAAAATAGGCCTATGAAATTAAGTATAGGCTACTTTTTAGTTATAAAAATTAATAGATCATAATTTATTAAGATATTGTTTATAATTAAATAAGTTATAAATAAATTTGTTAAGTTATGGTTCATAACTTGACAAGTTATGGATAATTATGGATAATAGCTTGTCGAGTTATAATTCATAACCGGACAAATTATAAGCGAAAACAATAATTTAGCCTATTTATTAATTGGGAAATAGTAGAAAATAGGCCAATATGAAAATTTTAAGAAAGTATATAGGCCAATTTTTAGTTATAGAAATTAATAGGCCATAACTTGTCAGTTATGATTCATAACCGGATAAGTTATGGATAAACTTATCAAGTTATGGTTCATAACGGACAAGTTATGGACAATTATAAATAATAGCTTGTCAAGTTATGGTTTATAACAAGGCAAGTTATGAACGGAAATAATAATTTGGCCTATTTATTAACTTATGTAAACTATTGGCCTATTAATTTTTAATTCATCTTAAATTTTAGCCTATTTTTCTCTTTTCCCTTATTAACTTATGTAAACTATTAGTTTATTAATTTTAATTCATCTCAAGTTTTGACCTATTTTCTCTTTCTCCTCCCTAAATAATGGGCCCATTTTCTAAGAAAAGGAAGAAAATTAGGGAAAATTTCTCTTATATTTTTATCAAAAATACTGAAGAAGAAAAAACTTGATCAAAACAAGCCCTGGACGCATTCTACTTTGTTGTAATTCTAAATTTTAGCCTGTACTTTCAAACTAGTTCATATAGTAGGTACAAAAGTTTTTCTGTCCATTAAATGTATAAATAATTATTTTGATTCAGAAGTTCTTATTTTTGATACGATCACGTCAGTAACATGTGCACTAGCATAGCAAGTGTCGTAAACATTGTTACAAATCAAATTGAAAAAAAAAAAAAAAAAAAAAACATGTTTCTCTCCATTCAATTTTCTCACTTTCAATCACATCCATTTATACCATTTTCTACCCGAGTTATTTAGGCCCCATTCATTTCAATGGATTCGAGTTTTCAATTTGAGTGAGGAAGTGACATTTTTAAGAGCTTTTTACTATAGCGAACAAGTTAGATGTGACATTTTCTAAGAGTTTGTTCTTTGTAGAAACCTAAAACTTAAAACTCAAATCGGTGAAATGAGCGAGACCTTACTCATTATTTAATTGAAACTTTGGTGATAATATGTGACAAAAATAAAATAAATAAATAAATTCAAGTCAGATTTATTTCTTTTTTTTTTCTTTTGCTTGATGCCCCAAAATTTGTTGGTTTTATGAACGTCACAAAGAGAAGTGAACTGCCAATATCACTTGGCATTAGGTAACATATTCTAAGCTATTACATACAGCTTGACCAAGCCTTCTCTCTTCTTTTCAACCACTCTTTCCATCATCAAAATTGACAAATTCTAAGCCCCATATTGCCCATAGTTGGCCCAAGAATACAACTATAAATATACAACATTATAAGCTTTCATATACTCGTAATATTCATATATTCGAAGACTAGAGTGATTAATTAGTGGCAATTAAGAAAGAAGATGGCCAATATGAAGTTCCTTACTCTTTTCTTGATTTTGCTTAATCTTGTTATTACGTTGCCAAAGGCAAAGAGTGATGGATCATATGGTGATTATGATGATCATAGTACTAGTACTAGTGGAGTGTTAAGGTTTGATGTGTACAAAGATGTTTGTCCAGAAGTCGAGGACATAATCTTCTCTTGGGTCCAAGAAGCAGTCATGGAAGATTCTAGAATGGCTGCTTCCTTACTTCGTATCCATTTCCATGATTGCTTTGTTAATGCATGTCCCCTTAATTAGTTTCTATCAAATTATCTTATTTCTTAACATAATAATCAGGAGCTCTATACATTATGTCTATGGTAACTTATTAATGAGCATGTTGTGTAATATGCAGGGATGTGATGGATCTGTTTTATTAGATGACACGAACTCTTTGTTTGGTGAGAAAACCACGTGCGCCCAAACTTGAACTCTCTAAGGGGCTTTGAAGTCATTGACGCCATAAAATCGGACCTTGAGACTTTCTGCCCTGAAACTGTCTCATGTGCTGATGTTCTTGCCATAGCTGCTAGGGACTCTGTCTTTCTAGTGAGCTCTATTTTTCTTGAGCATATCAATTGCCACACTTTTTTTTTTACTAGTCGCAAAATTCACTATAATACCTACAAATTACGACACAACACCCACAATTTTACATGTCAATCTTCAACTTTTTGAAAATCAGTGATGTTGATGATAGACATTATTATTATTATTTTTTTTTATATCTTGTGATCCCAAATTAAGTGTAGTTATTGTTAAGGGGTTTTGTTATTTATTGACTTCTCTAATTCATGTAGTCTGGTGGACCAAGTTGGGAAGTCCAAATGGGAAGGAGGGACAGCTTGAGTGCAAGCAAAACAGCAGCAAACAACAACATCCCAGGCCCAAATTCTACTTTCTCACAACTTCTCTCCAAGTTTGAGAATTTAGGCCTTAATCTCAAAGACTTGGTTGCTCTATCTGGTACTATATAAATACTTTAACAAATATAAGGACTCTTACATATAGAGGATAAATAAATACTGCCTAATCCAAATCATATTAGACTCATTAAATATGAAATAACAAAATTTAATAAAGATATGATGGTTTATAATTGTACAATATTTGATAATTTCTTTACCCCATCACCCAATTCTTATGCTATTTATGCACAATAAATAAAGGAACAGAGAAAATGCTAATCCTGATGTGGCTTAATTGGAAGGTGCACACACAATGGGAATGGCCCGCTGCTCAACCTTTAGCTCGACTACAAGGCTCAGCAGCAGCCGCCTCATCTCCGCCAGCCTTCATTGAATCACTTCAACAGCTATGCTCGGAGTCAACCAGTGCCAGTGGTGGCAACAATGTTCTAGCACAGTTGGACCTAGTGACGCCTGCGACATTCGACAACCAATACTACATCAACCTCGTCTCTGGAGGGTTGCTTCCTTCTGACCAGGTTCTTGTGACTGGAGATGACCAAGCTCGTGACATTGTGACAACATATGCACAAGACCCTTTGTGTTTTTTTTGAGGACTTTCAAAGTTCCATGCTGAAAATGGGAAGTATTGGGGTCATCACAGGGACTAATGGTGAAATTCGTAGGGATTGTAGAAGAGTTAATTGAAAAAAATAAATACTACTAGAGATGATTATCATTATACTTAGCTATTTAAGTTAAGATTAAGCTTCTTTGTTAAGAAATGTTGGGTTAAACAAATATCTACTTATTACAAAACTTTTCTAATTCTCCTGAAGATGACTTGAAATACAAGGCACAAACAATCCCTTCCTGTAAAACTGTTAGTCATATATTATTACATTCTTAATCTTTCTATTCCCACACTAAAGAAATTAGATAATTATATGTCAAAGTAAAGAAATAATTATAGGGAAGAAAGCAGGGGAGTAGAATGCATAAATGTTCTCATTTTAATTTTCTTAACCACAGTAAAAATATAATCCTCATCAGCACAAATAATCAAATTTGTAACTTCATGTTTCCTGTTTGCATAAAAAGAAATATTAAAATCGACAGTTTGGTTTGAGGAACTAATCTGCTGCACTAATTACAGATCGGACTTGAGAAATGAATCCATAAAATAATTAATTAACAATTCAAGGAAAATTCCAAGTCAGAACAAGTCAGGTGATTAGTATCAAATTAAGTAAATAACTGTACAAATATAAGTAAACAAGTCAGTGTTCTTGCACATCCACATTCCTTAATTTCCATCCGTTAGTATTTCATCTCATGTGATTAAGTATTTAGTCAGACAAGAAAAATTATATCAGTTTTGTTTCAGATCTATAAATGAACCATTGACCCCAGATCCTTCCCCATGGGATTGAGTGAGTAAACTGTTGAATGTTGGCTTTTTAAAATTTCTGAAATAAAGTAGATTTAATGGCCACATTTATGAAAATCTACCAATTCATAAATTAATGGGGACCGTTCCCCAGTCTTATAAGGTTGTCAACATTGATATTGACAGACATGGTGGCCCTTACTTGTTAAATTCACTTGACTATTCTCCTCTCTGTTTTCCAACGATCAACTACTTCGAAGACTCGGAGAAAAAGAGAGCATGAATTCCGGATATTTTTTTTGATAATCATATTCTAATCTTCATATATACAACATTTGAGTATCTTATAATTACTCTCCCTCTTTTACTCATGGCCATCACCAGAATGAAACTCCGAAACCCCACTAGCCCATCCACATTTTGGTTCTTGCTCCTCCATGTCATACTTGTCCCCTCTCTGAGCTTATTGCAGCCTAAACGTGTCATTGCAAGTACACTAGGAAATGACACTGATAGGATTGCTTTGCTCAAATTCAAAGAATCGATCTCCAACGATCCACACGGAATCCTGAACATGTGGAATGACTCTGTTCACTACTGTAGCTGGTCTGGAATTGCTTGCAGCCGCCGCCATCAGAGGGTAACAACCCTGAACCTAAGCGACTATGACTTGCGAGGAACCGTATCACCTTATGTTGGGAACCTCTCTTTCCTGAGGGCCCTTGACCTCACAAATAACAACTTTCTTGGCGAAATCCCAACGCAAGTCGGTCGTTTGTTCCGCCTGCAATATCTCTATTTGTATGACAACATGTTGGAAGGTAAAATCCCCGTTAACTTAAGCTATTGCTCGAAAGTTAGGGCGATAAGTATTGGCAAAAACAGACTTATTGGATTGATTCCTCATGAGCTTGGATCATTGGCGGAGCTTCGTTTTCTTAATCTTGATAAAAACAATCTCACAGGAGGTATCCCACCTTCCTTGGGAAACATTTCATCACTTGAAAGATTTTCTGTAAACTATAACAATCTCTTTGGAAGTGTTCCTGACGAGTTAGGGACATTGAAAAGCTTAACAATTTTTTCAATAGGGTCCAATTCCTTATCTGGTACATTCCCCCGGTCCTTTTACAATATATCCCCCATGGTGGGAATCACAATCACAAATAACCAATTAGAAGGCACTCTTCCTCTCACAATCGGCCTTACACTCTCTAATCTCCAAATTGTTTATATGGGCGGTAACAAATTCTCTGGAATGATCCCTTCATCATTTTCCAATGCTTCCCGGCTTCAACACCTTCAATTGGCTGAAAATAATTTTGTAGGCCAAGTTCCATCAAGTTTAGGGGCTCTACGAGAATTGCGGTCTCTTAGTTTGGGCGGCAATAGCCTAGGCAGTTATTTACCAAACAGTTTGGATTTCATTACACCTTTGATTGTACCCAGATGGAAATATTGGCCCTCAGTGTCAACAAGTTTAGAGGTGTTTTACCGTACTCTGTAGCAAATTTCTCAAAACTCAACCGACTTTATCTCGGAGGCAATCAAATATCCAGTAATAATCTTTCCGCCATAGAAAATCTTGCCAATTTAATCATGTTGAGCCTTGAATCTAACCTTCTCACTGGTGTCATCCCTACAAACTTAGGAAGCTAAAAAAATTTGCGGTTTTTGTCTTTGGGGAGGAACATGCTATCAGGAAAAATCCCTCATCCATAGGAAACCTTACCCAATTGTTTAATCTTGATCTATCACACAACAGGCTAGAAGGAGTATTCCCACGAAAATTGCCAATTGTCATAATCTGCAATTCGTTGCCATTTCAAACAATAGATTGACTGGAGAAATACCCAAAGAAATTTTTTTATTTCTTTCTTCATCTATCCAGCTCAACTTATCAAAAAACTTCTTGACTGGCAACCTACCTGCAGAAGTGGGCAAGCTGAGAAATCTCAATACACTCGACCTTTCTGAAAACAATTTGACGGGTAAAATCCCAGAAACCATTGGTGATTGTCAGGTTTTGGACTCCCTTTATCTGCAAGGGAATTTCTTTCAGGAAATCCTGCCAACTACTTTGGCTTCTTTGAAAGGTGTTCGGTATTTGGATTTTTCACGTAATAACTTGACAGGAGAAATTCCGAAGGATTTACAGAAACTTCGTATTCTGTTGTACTTGAATCTTTCTTTTAATGATTTTGTGGGAGAAGTGCCACATGAAGGTGTATTTGAGAACATAAGTGCTGTGTCATTAGTTGGAAATACTAAGCTTTGTGGAGGCGTACCAAAGTTGCATCTTCAAGCATGCCCCAGAAAGAAGTCTGAAAAGAGGGAAAGCAATGGCCTCAAACTAACAATCGTAATAGTTTTGGCGGTAGCATTTTCCTTCTCTCCACAAGTACTTGCATTATTTTGCATTTAAGGAGATCATCTCAAAAGGAAAACAAGTGTCGAAGACCCAAAACAGAGTGTTCTTTTGAAAATTTCGTACGAGAAGTTTTTTTTCAAGCTACCAATGGATTCTCTCCAAGCATGTTGATTGGAAGTGGTAGCTTCGGCTCTGTATATAAAGGCATTCTTGATCAGAAAGAAAATCCAATTGCTGTGAAGGTTCTCAATCTCCAGCAAAAAGGAGCTGACAAGAGTTTCATTGCTGAATGTAATGCATTACAAAGTGTTAGGAACCGAAATCTTGTTAAGATCTTGACTTGTTGCTCTAGCATAGATTACAATGGCAATGAATTCAAGGCTCTGGTCTTTGAGTATATGTCCAATGGAAGCCTTGATAAGTGGTTGCATCCAATGAATAATGATGAAAACCACTCGACACGTTTGAACCTACTTCAAAGACTGAATATCGCAGTTGATGTGGCTTCTGTAATTCACTATCTTCATGAAGATTGTGACCAGCCGATCGTTCACTGTGACTTGAAGCCTAGCAATGTTCTTCTTGACAATGAAATGGTTGCACATGTAACTGATTTCGGATTAGCAAGGTTGATCTCAAACACAACCAGCTTCTCGAATGCTCAAACTAGCACAAATGGAATGAAGGGAACAATTGGCTATGTCCCTCGAGGTAACAAAACTTTGAATAAGTACTTGATTTATTTAAGCTTTTCCTAGATATGTATATTATTACCTTTTTATTCAATAATAAAAAACATCATTCCCAAACGTATGCAAAAAGAAAAGGATTCAATCAACTAATCAATATCTTTCATTTTAAAAGAAAGGTAATGAATAAACGATCCCTTGAACATGATCAGCTAAGCAATGACATGACTTTTGTAAGAGATTAGGCTTGAGATATACCCAAATAGAATTGGGTGCTAGTTGCATAAATACTTACATATATTTGTACCTATTTCTCACTTTCGTGGAGGATTGAAATCTCCACAATTGAAATTTTACCTCATACATGTATTGCTATTACAAATTGTAGAGTATGGAATGGGTGGAGGGCCATCAAGAGAGGGTGATATATATAGTTTTGGCATCCTTGTATTGGAGATGTTCACTGGAAAGAGACCCACCGATGAAATGTTCAAAGATGATTTCAATCTTCGAAACTTCGTTAGGACAGCCTTGCCAGAAAGACTTGTGGACATAGTGGACTCTTCTCTTCTCGCTAGAGAAGCAGAACAAAATGCAATGATGAAAAGAGAATTAGATGCAAGGAAAATCGACAACAACAATATGGGAGGCATTGAGATTGAGATTGAAGAAGGGTTAGGAAATCAGATCACCAATCATCTGCATAATTGCTTGGTTTCAGTGTTGGAGATTGGAATTTCATGTTCAAAAGAATCCCCAAGCGAAAGAATGAACATGGGAGATGTTATCCGGGAGCTACAACATATCAGAAATGCTTATATTAGCTTTGAGAACAGAGGACAGAGACAAGGAGGAACCAAATAAAATATATCAGGTATTGTTGCATAATTTTCGTTGGTTTTGTTTATAATTTTGCTGCCCAAATTAGTAAAACACACAAATTGACTTGTAACTGGACTGCAGGTGCTGGAAATTATGTTCAATGAAATCAAAAGGTCATGATCAAGATTTTCTCTAGTGGTAATCTTTCGAGAATAAATAGGCCTTGGTGTCTGTACTCGCACAAACTGTCAAGCTGAAATTTTAGTTTCCTCTCTATTCTATAATCCAAAGGATGTTAATTTAGTCTATTAATAAGGACTTGATCAATGTTGCATTTGTGTTGCCTATGCAGTACGTACCTCATGTTTTTGTTGTACTGAATCTTATTACTTTCCTATTCGTGTGTTCACATTTAATGATGATTATGCTCTGTTTATATGGGTTGTTAACCAGGGAATAAAAAGAAAAAGTTAGCTAAGTTCACATTTAGTTCTTGTCGAAGCGTCTCAAGACATCAATTAGCGGAACTTGTTTGATCGGCAGCAAAATTTGCGACATTTAAAAGTCAATTATTGTATGATTTGATTGCATTACATAGCTAATTTATTAAATTCTCGGATTTGTTTTCCCAATAAACTTTACCTGCATAACGTTAAAAAGAACATTACGGCCATTAAGAATAAAACTTTCCAAAGAGCACTGAAGATATTTCGTATTATATGGTACTGGCATGTTTGTTACTGTTTTAAGTTGAAATCTTAATTTTAGTTGTAGATTATGGTGGATAAGTATGAGAGTGATCAGATTAGCAACGATTTTTTTGTTTATCATTAGTCTTGATCTGGTTGCCCAAATTATTCATAAATACTTCTCTACGTATGGTGATGCATGGATTGAAGACATAGCAAATTATTTATAGGCAGTTGGCGAACTACATAGTGATGAGCAGGGCACGTGCTCTAACTCAACTTTTAAAATATTTGTTTACGTCTCTAAAAAAGTTTAGTTGTACCCGATTTTATCAGAAAGATCGTAATTGTACCCGACTCAATGAATCTTGATTTTCATTGCTCTTACTTCGATTTCAGACAGGTTTTAGGCAAAAATTATAAAAATATGTTGCAATTTAATGAATATCTAATAGTATTCTAGAACTATACAGTATTGATACTGAATTAAACAGTATTGATACTGAATTCTCCAATTAGTTATCTCCAAAAGAAAGAGAAAGAATAAGAACAAATTAATTTTGTAGTTGCTTGATTAATGGAAGGTGCACACACAATCAAAAGGCACGTTGCTCAACCTTTAGCGCTCGACTACAAGGCTTGGCCACCACATATGTGACAACCCTCCCTTAGGTCGCCGCCAGTAACTAACTTTTAACTTGTACTTACCGAAATTTCTTAAAATTTTACGGAACATTTTTTTTTAAAGGTCTTATAATAAACATAAGATACAAAATTGCTTTCTTAATTAAAATATTCAAACCTTAACATATCTATTTCAAAATCATAACTAACAAAACTATTTATATCATAAAAGTGATTGCGGAAATATCTCTGCGAGTGGTATCCATATCCCGAGCCCCACATCATTCGTCCACTCGCCAAAGATCCATCGGGCATTATATGCGGTTGCTTACCCTGATATAAACATTCTAGAATGAGCTTTCACTCAGCAAGTAGGAACTATCTCCGCAAAATAATAAGTAAGTTCACATGAATAAATATGCATGAGTCGATTATGCTTAATTATGATGTATTATCGAATCTTATTATCTTATCTTATCTTTCTTCTTGATGGGCCCGAGTGCTTGTACTACTTACTTGGCGTAATCATCGGGACGTGAGGGTTTGCAAGGTCCCCATGACACCGTGATTATAACTTGAATGCCTCCCTTGAGTCGGAGGACATCCTTATTATTATTTTTTTCTCCCTTGTGGTGCCTGAGTTACCTCCCTTGTGGAGGCCGGACGACACTCAACCGAGATTACTCTTATAAGTTCCTTTTGACTTATTAAGGTGTATGCAATATGACCTAGCATAGCATACTATATCATGTACTTTCGAACACATATAATTGTGTGTCTTTGCTTAAGTGCAAAGTATAACATAGCATAACATTCATAACATTAAATGTACTCAAACATATATAGTTCATGTGTCTTTGTTTACTTTAAAATATATTTATACTATAGGCGAGATTCCTACTTACCTGATTTTCAAAAGTGGAATCCCTTTTCGCCTATCAAAGATAGTCTCTTACTTTCTTCTGGAAATAAACACCCATTAAGAGTGTGAGATCAACTATTATTTGCTATTCTATTTTAGCAACTTATGAAGAAAAATATAACCCTTTCCATAAGGCATATATTCCCTTTTGTTTACTAAAGGATAATAAAGATTAATTTATTAAATCTTCAAAATCTTATTTTCCTTAATTTCCCTTGCTACGATATTAAGGTCCAATTCGGCCTAGGACTTATACATGGTATTCTAACTTTTACGCCGCTGAAATTTATACTCCAACGAAGTCTCTTAAACTAATGTGGGCATTAGACCCACATTAAATCTTTGAAATTCTACGGACCTATCGTATTGGGCTCGCAGGTACCCGTCGGGATAATATGCTCGGTAACCCCCTATGTTCTTTAAAGAAAGTATTTTTTTCTTGAAAACTTCCTTTATGAATACTTTCATTAAAATGAGGTTTAATGTCATTGTGTTTTACTGAAATTCTATCTTGGGTTCTTTTATAACTTTTTTGTTGAAATCGACACTGTTTTATTTTTGCCTCGTTAAAAACTGTGCAGTTTCTAAAATTTGCATTTTACTGTATTTTAGAGTCGGATTTCAAAATTTTATTATTCATGAAACCACCTCATCTTGTCGAGATCTAAAATTTTTGTTTTTGGTGAAAGCTGAAATTCGGCCTCTAAAGGCTTCGTTTGGCTGAAAACCGTAGCTGCTGTTTTTCCTGAAACTGTTTTAGTCAAAAACTGTGCCGTTTCGGGAATCTGTGTTTTAGTACCTTTTAGGGTCAGATTTTGAAAATATTTTCTTCATGAAATTTCTTCATCTCGTCCAAATCTAAAATTGTTACTTTTGTGAAAATCAAGATTCAGCCTCTAAGAGTCCCGTTTGGCTGAACCAGTGGCTGTGTTTTTTTTTTTTTTTTTTTTGTGTGTTGGACAGCTTGTCCGTTTTTACAAAAATGACTTCAAACTTGGTTTTAGAGTAAAAATTAGGTTTTGTCATAGTAACCAAAAATGTTCAAAACATCTAAGGCTATAAGTTCAAACTTTAAAACATTGAAAAATCTCACTCTATGACCCTCATTTTCACGGTCAAAGTCACCGGAAATTTTTTTTTCCTCTAATCCGAAAATAAGCAACTTAGATCAAGCATAAACATACCACATCAAGCTAACCTCAAAACTCACAAAACCAACATAAAACTCACACACACCCTTATTACAACTTATCTCCTTAAGAACCACAAATTTACATCCATAATCCAAGTTTAAGTTAGCTAGCAAGTTAATGGGGACGAGTTTGAGAACTTACCCTTGAAGAACTCTCTTTCTCTCTTGAAAAATTTTGAACTCCTCTAAACTTTGTTAATGGCTTGAACTAAAAGAGTATAAGGAATTTTGAGAATAATATTTCTATATTTGCAAACTTTACAAAAACATGAAAAAGAAAAGGATTTAGAGTTTTTTTTTACCCTTGAAGGAATGCTTGACTAGTCTCCTCCTAGAATCCCATGATCTCTTTCTTCTTCTTCTATTGTTTGCTAGTGGTTTATTGTTAGGAGAGTGGAAGAAAATATTTGACAGGGAAATGGAGAGTGTGGCTGGTTTGGGTGCGGGGGAAATGAGAGGAGATGTGCAAAATAACCAACCTAATGCTTGCACTAATGGTCCCACATTTATAGACATTGATTGATCTAATCTTAGTTCTCATTTAAGCCCATCAAGCTAGCTTAAGTAGCTAAAATTTTGGGTTAATCCCCCTTTTCCCTTTGCTGGCTGGTGGAGTGTTTCAAGAGGGATGTGTAGTAAGCTTTCATGTCCAATAGTTGATTTGACTCAATCCCATCATGAAGTCCATGTAGCACACTTCACTAGCCAAATTTTTTGGCTATAACCCCTCAATTTTGGCCGGCCAAGTGAGGGAAGGAGAGAGAAAAATGAACCTAACCCTTGTACCTTTGTCTACTTTCTAAATTTACTCATTAAAACTATCAAAAATTATACTGACAGTTATTTTCTCCTGTATACTGGTACTGGATGCTAGTTTGTACTGTGCTTGGAGATTCTTAAAATTAAGATTCTCAAACTGTTTTTGTACTGGAAATTCTTCCATTTTAAAGTACGATGAGAATTTATTGATTGAATTTACTTGATCGAAAAAAACGTGAACTTAATGTGAAATCTGGTACAAAATTTAAGAATGTAGATGTTAATTCCATAAATCATTCAATCACAAAATGTACATAGTATAATGATTTTCTAGGAAAATCCTTGACTTAAATACATGAATTACATTATTAAAATTCTTGGATTTTCTCGGTTACTATAATCTACCCCCCTTAAGAATTTTCGTCCCAAAAATTAAAACAACACGGGGTAGCTTTTTCTCATATCTTCTTCGCGTTCCCAAGTAGCTTCCTCAACATTGTGATTTCGCCACAAGACTTTAACTAGAGGAATTACTTTATTCCTTAAAGTTTTCTCCTCGCGAGCCAAGATCTGGACTGGTTTCTCTTTGTAGGTGAGGTCCGCGTGCACTTTGACAGGTTCCTGGTGTAACACATGTGACAGATCTGTCACATATTTCTTTAACATCGATACGTGAAAGATGTTGTGTATAGAAGCTAATTCTGGCGGCAATACTAGTCTATAGGCGAATTTTCCAATCCTTTCAAGGATCTCAAAAGGTCCTATGTATCTCGGACTGAGCTTCCCTTTCTTGCCAAATCTCATTACCCCTTTCATCGGTGCCACCTTCATAAAAACTAAGTTTCCTGCCTGAAACTCCAGTGGCCTGCGGAGTTTATCTGTGTAGCTCTTCTGGCGACTGTGCGCTGTAGCTAACCTCTCTCTGATGAGTCTCACATCCTCTGTGGTTCTCCTGATGAAGTCTACTGTTTCAAGATGCTTCTCCCCTGGTTCATACCAATGAATTGGGGACCTGCATCTTCTTCCATATAGAGCTTCGAAAGGTGCCATTCCTATTGACGCATGATAGCTGTTATTGTAGGAAAACTCTATCAAAAGTAACTTCCTATCCCAGTTTCCCTTGAAGTCCATGACACATGCCCTTAGCATATCTTCTAGGGTCTGGATGGTCCTCTTAGATTGGCCATCTGTCTGCGGGTGAAAAGCCGTACCGAACTTTAGCTTAGATCCCATTGCGTCATGTACATTTTTCCAAAATCTTGATGTGAAGCGGTCGTCTCGATCCGAAATGATGGATTCTGGAATTCCATGCCACGCTACTATCTTAGACACGTAAAGTTTGACCAACCGCTCAACAGAATAACCGAGTTTGATCGGTGAAAGTGTGCGGATTTAGTCAATCAATCCACGATTACCCAAATCGCATCGTTACCATTGGATGTTCGGGCAACCCTACCACGAAATCCATCGTGATTTGGTCCCACTTCCATTACGGAATATCAATCTTCTGTAGTTCTCCGATTGACGCCGATGCTCGCTTTAACTTTTCGGCGGTTAAGGCACTTTGATATAAATTCATCACGTCCTTCTTCATTCCCGCCACCAAAAGCTCCTTTTCGGATCCTTATACATTTTAGTTGCTCCCGGGTGAGCAGAGTAAGGCATTTCATGTGCTTACGAAAGGATCTGCTTCCTCATTTCCTCATCTTTAGGGACGCATATCCTACCCTTATGGAGGGTGTGCCGTCCTCCTTGAGGCTTAACACCATTTCTTTGCCTTCGAGAACTTCCTCCTTTAACTTCACCAAGGTAGGATCAATTCTGCCCGCTCTTCATGTGCTCGAGGATGGTCGCTGTCAGGGTGAGAGATGATACCTTCCCGAAATTATGTCAATTTCAAGGTCGTGTATGTCCTTCTGCAGGGGTTGTGGCAGAGCATGGATCGCCATTAACATTTTGACGACTTCTGACTTAGTGCATCTGCCACCTTGTTTGCTTTTGTAGGATGATAGAGGATCTCACAATCATAGTCCTTTACCAATTCCAGCCATCTTCATTGTCTCATATTCAACTCCTTCTGAGTGAAGATGTACTTGAGACTTTGGTGGTCTGTGTAGATCTCACACTTCGCTACATACAGGTAGTGTCGCCATATTTTCAGCGCAAAAAACCACCGCTGCAAGTTCTAAGTCATGCATTGGGTAGTTCCTTTCATGATCTTTAAGTTGTCATGAGGCGTAGGCAACCACCTTTCCTCCTTGCATGAGAATAGCTCATAATCCTTTCTTAGAAGCGTCCTTTGTAGACTATGAAATTCCTTTTCGTCCGCATCCGGAATGGTTAACACTTTGGTGCTTGTTGGTGAGTCTCCTTTTTAGCTCCTGGAAGCTTTCTTCCCACTTCTCGGTCCATTCATACTTCCTTTCCTTCCATGTGAGAGCCGTGAGCGGTGCTGCTAGCTTTGAGAATCCCTCCACAAAGCGTCGGTAGTATCCTGCTAATCCCAGAAAACTACGTATCTCTGTCACACTCATCGTAGCTGACCAATAACTAACTGCTTCGATCTTGGCGGGATCCACAGTAATACCTTCCTTGGAAACTATATGCCCTAAAAATTGTACCTTTTCTAGCCAAAATTCACACTTTGAAAATTTGGCATACAACTGGTTCTCCTTCAATATCTATAGGGCAGTCTTCAGATGCTCCTCGTGCTCTTCCTTCGTATTAGTGTAGATCAGAATGTCATCTATGAAGACGATAACAAACTTGTCCAGATGATCCTTAAATACTCGGTTCATCAAGTCCATGAATGCTACTGGAGCATTGGTCAGTCCAAACGGCATCATAAGGAACTCGTAGTGTCCATAACGAGTCCTGAAAGTCGTCTTTGACACGTCGTCTTCCTTTATTCGAAGTTGGTGGTACCTTGAACGCAAATCGATCTTGGAAAAATATGTCGCTCCCTTCAATTGGTCGAATAGATCATCGATCATCGGCAGTGGATACTTGTTCTTGATTGTAATCTTATTCAGCTCCCGATAGTCGATACACATCCTCAGTGTACCGTCTTTCTTCTTCACGAACAAAACTGGTGCTCCCCATGGCGAATAACTCGGTCGAACAAAACCTTTATCTATCAACTCTTGCAGTTGCACCTGAAGCTGTTTAAGCTCGGCCGGGGCCATCCGGTATGGTGCCTTAGAAACTGGTGTTGATCCTGGCATCAGTTCGATCTCGAACGAGATCTCTCGCCCTAGGGGTAGTCCTGGTAATTCTTCTGGAAAGACTTCTACGAACTGTTTGACTATTGGAATGTCCTCCGGTGTCAACTTAATCTCCTTAGACTTGTCCACCATATTAGCCAGATACCCTATGCATCCGCTCGCCAGCATCTTACTTGCTCTCATCGCGGACACAATCTGCATTGGCCGCTCATGAGATGTCCATGTGTAAGTGAACTCTCCTTCCTCGGGTGGCTTGAACGTGACCTTCTAGCTTCTATAGTCGATGACGGCATTGTATTTCCTCAGGAAGTCCATTCCCGAAATGACGTCGTAATCGCTCATACTAATTATTATTAAATTCACGTACAAGGTTCTTCCACAAATAATTATTGGTACATTTCTTAACCAATAATTAGACAATAAGATCTCTCCAGAGGGCAAGGCAGTCCTAAAGGGTTGATCTATTCTATCTTTTACCCTATCTAGATGCTTTGCAACTTTAGATGACATAAATGAATGCGTTGCTCCGGAATCAAATAAAGCGTATGCATCATGGTTGGCTACAGGGAGCTGACCTGTCACCACTGTGGAAGTTCCAGTTGCTGTATCTCCCCTAGTATAGGCATAGATACGAGCTTGGGGTTTCAGAGCTTCCAATCTTCCTTGAGAAATCTGGGGTTTGTCAATCGTGGCTTGAATTGCATGCAGTTGATTTCCTGAGGCTCTCGGCTGATTCTGAACTCTCTGCTGATTCTGATTCGCTCGATTTTGGGGTTTGGAGTAACAATCCTTGGAAAAAGGGCCCTCTTTCCCACATGTGAAACAAATGTTTGTTCCAGCTTTACATTCTCCCAGATGTTTCCTCCCACACCTGTTGCAAGTGGGGAAATTGTTGTTAACTTGCCCGGCGTTGTTCTTCTTCTGAGGTGGGCCTTTCTGGTTCCCTAGGTTGAAGTTCCCTTTCCTCTTATTCTGGCCTTGTCCTTGCTGCTTGTTACCTTGGCCTGGGTTACTATTCGGCCCTTTGGATTGGGTTTCCGGGTTTTGTTTTCCTTTAACCTTTTCCTCTTTCTTGGCTTGGAAGAATTTAGCCTTTTCCTCCCTGTTTTGGTTAACCCAAGATTGCATCACGAATGGCTCGACCAACACGGTCTTTCCACGATCACAAGGCGGTGCGCCTTCGTCACTAATCACCACTTTGCTAGGTCGGTTGGAACATCTTCATCATCCTCGACCTCCTCCCGCTCCGAGGTCACCATGTGTGGGCATAGGCGAGCTAGTTGCTTGAACACGCCTTTGCATCTACCACGGACAAATTTCCTTGGCGAAAATTATTAAACTCATCCTCTTGGGCGGCCATGTTGTCTAAGTTGAAATACCTCTCATTAAATTCCTCGATGAAATCTTGCCAAGTCATGTCATCGACATTCCGTTTTAGCTCCACCATCTGCCACCATCGACGGGCTTCCTTCTTGAGCATATAAGAGGTGCATATGACCTTTTCTTAGTCATTCAACCTCATAAGGTTCAGGTCTACCTGAACATCAGTCAACCAGTTGTCTGCTTCTATCGGGTCTGTGGAACCATGGAACTTTAGCGCCTTCATACGACGGAACCTTTCTAAGGTTGAGATCCAACGCCTATCCTCTACTGGGTGATGGTCATGTCCTTCAGCTTCTACATGTGCGATCAGTGCAGGCGGTATCTCCTGACTGTTCTGACCGCCGGCTGCAGGGGTTTTCCCGTGCAGGTGGGTTTTCGTGGGCTGGTTCGCCTCCAGCTGGTGGTGCCTGATTCTGATGCGCTAGATGTTCACGTAAGGCATTCATCTCTTGTTGCTGCTCTTGCAGCAACTGTCTCATTTCAGCCATCTGACCCGTCCAGTCACCTCCGGCTGGTTTCGAGCCGCTTGTGCTCGTGGTCGAACCATGATCCTTCATTCAAGAAAGTACCATGTAAGTCTTTATCTTTGTCTGCATCTAAAATTATGTCTACTTGATACATGATTTCATTCTGATTTACACTCTTGATTCATAAATAGAATTTGCTCTAATTATGCATAAACTTTTAATTTCATATAAGCTCAATTTCATAACTTGTAATCATAACTATCGGGAATGTTTATCACTTCCCGTATCGTCCACATATATCAACATATCTGTTAGGAGTGGCTACCACTTCCCATGATACAATAACAAAATGCCTAGTCTGGTCAGGGTGAGAGTGGTCATCACTTCTCATAGTACAAAATGTCATGTAACGCCTATGGAGAGTGTCTATCACTTCTCACCGTACACAAATAAATAAATAAATAAAAATTTTATGCCCAGCCTAGGTGAGAGTGGCTACCACTTCTCACGATACAAAAAGTATCCTATACAAAAGGTAAGATACGCTGTAGGTGACGCCATCAGTCATATGATAATCCAAACTCAGGCTCCGCATCTCCATCTAAGAACCCCTCATCGCCGAACATCTCATCCTCCGAGGGATCCTCCTCCCTCTGTATACTCATCATCGCCATGGCGATGATGACATGCTCGTACTTCATCATCATAGTCCTCGGACATGTAGTCTATTGGCTCATCATCGTCTTCATCGTAAATGCATGATATCGGAGGTGCGTCACATTGCGGGCTGAGCTACTATCGGGCCATTTGCGGCATTCGGGCCTGGAGTTGTTCTTGGGCATGGTGTAGCTCCTCCTCGCCATTTATTATTTCTTCCAGAACTGCGGGATATGTTAGTCTTGTCCGGGTAAGCAACTAAGTCTCGGACGTCCTGGGGTACCCCTTCCAGATCAAATCTCTAACCTCTGAAAACAGGGTCTGGGTAGGTATGATGGGTAGCATGGAGTCCCAAAAACGTTGGCAGTAATGAGCCATGGACTCTCCCTTATAAGAATCCCAAATGGCCTCAAAAGCCTTATACTGTCTTCTTTTCATATCCTCCCAGATGTGAGGATCTCTCTGCACTCCCGGGGCATGTACTTCAATAGCGCCGTATAATATTGGCCCATACTCAGCCCTGATTTCTTGCTTGAATTCTCCCTAACTAGGGGGTTAGTGTTCAGCTTCTTTCTCGAGCCACCAGGCGAGGGCGCGTCCTAATAATTTTGATGCAGCTAATCGGACTCTCAACCGCTCAGGGACATGGCAAACCTCAAACGCGATCTCCATCACGTTGATCCATTCCATTAGTCGATATGGCTGACGGCGACCAGAGAATGTATGCACACGCATGTCCGCGATCGTAGCCCTCTGATCCTCCTCAATCTGCCTGGGGTCTATCGATGCAGCCATACTCTATCGTAACGCAATAGTATTAACATTAATATTTAATCATAATATATTATTTGCATGAACTTCTACTTACTTGGACTGGGGCGGAGTAGGCACGTGACGGTGTGGAGTAGGATGACAGGATACCGGCTCTGATACCAACTGTGACAACCCTCCCTTAGGCCGCCACTGTAACTAACTTTTTAACTTGTACTTACTGAAATTTCTTAAAATTTTACGGAACATTTTTTTAAAGGTCTTATAATAAACATAAGATACAAAAGTGCTTTCTTAATTAAAATATTCAAACCTTAACATATCTGTTTCAAAATCATAACTAACAAAACTATTTATATCATAAAGCTGATTGCGGAAATATCCGCGAGTGGTATCCATATCCCGAGCCCCACATCGTTCGTCTACTCGCCAGCAGTCCATCAGGCATTATATGTTGGTTGCTTACCTACAGTATAAACATTCTATAATGAGCTTTCGCTTAGCAAGTAGGAACTATCTCCTGCAAAATAACTGTAGGTTCACATGAATAAATATGCATGAGTCAATTATGCTTAATTATGATGTATTATCAGAATCTTATTATCTTATCTTATCTTTCTTACAGATGGGCCCGAGTGCTTGTACCACTTGCGTGTAATCATCGGGACGTGAGGGTTTGCAAGGTCCCCCATGACACCGTGATTATAACTTGAATGCCTCCCTTGAGTCGGAGGACATCCTTATTATTATTTTTTTCTCCCTTGTGGAGCCTGAGTTACCTCCCTTGTGGAGGCTGGTACGTCACTCAACTGAGATTACTCTTATAAGTTCCTCTTGACTTATTAAGGTGTATGCAATATAACCTAATAACATACTATATCATGTACTCGAACACATATAATTCGGGTGTACTGCTTAAGTGCATGCAGTATAACATAACATAACATAACATTCATAACATTAAATGTACTCAAACATATATAGTTCATGTGTATTGTTTACTTTAAAATCTATTTATACTGTAGGCGAGATTCCTACTTACCTGATTTTCAAAGCTGGAATCCCCTTTTCGCCTATCAGCCTAGTCTCTTACTTTCTTCTGGAAATAAACACCCATTAAGAGTGTGAGATCAACTATTATTTGCTATTCTATTTTAGCAACTTATGAAGAAAAATATAACCCTTTCCATAAGGCATATATTCTCTTTTGTTTACTAAAGGATAATAAAGATTAATTTATTAAATCTTCAAAATCTTATTTTCCTTAATTTCCCTTGCTACGATATTAAGGTCCAATTCGGCCTAGGACTTATACATGGTATTCTAAATTTTACGCCGTTGAAATTTATACTCCAACAAAGTCTCTTAAACTAATGTGGGCGTTGGACTAACATTAAATCTTTGAAATTCTACGGACCTATCGTATTGGGCTCGTAGGTGCCCGTCGGGATAATACGCTCGGTAACCCCCTATGTTCTTTAAAGAAAGTAATTTTTCTTGAAAACTTCCTTTATGAATACTTTAATTAAAATGAGGTTTAATGTCATTGTGTTTTACTGAAATTCTATCTCGGGTTCTTTTATAACTTTTTTGTTGAAATCGACACTATTTTATTTTTGTCTCGTTAAAAACTGTGCAGTTTCTGAAATCTGCGTTTTATTGTATTTTAGAGTTGGATTTTAAAATTTTGTTATTCATGAAACCTCCTCCTCTTGTCGAGATCTAAAATTTTTATTTTTAGTGAAAGTTGAAATTCGGCCTCTAAAGGCCTCGTTTGGCTGAAAAACGTAGCTGCTGTTTTTCTTCAAACTATTTTAGTCAAAAACTGTGTCGTTTCGGGAATCTATGTTTTAGTACCTCTTAGGGTCGGATTTTGAAAATATTTTCTTCATGAAATTTCTTCATCTCATCAAAATATAAAATTGTTACTTTTGTGAAAAATCAAGATTCAGCCTCTAAGAGTCCCGTTTGGTTGAACCAGTGGCTGTCAGTTTTTTTTTTTTTAAGCTGTGTTGGACAGCTTATCCGTTTTTACAAAAATGACTTCAAACTTGGTTTTAGAGTAAAAATTAGGTTTTGTCAAAGCAACCAAAAATGTTCAAAACAGCCAGGGCTATAAGTTCAAACTTTAAAACATTGAAAAATCTCACTCTATGGCCCTCATTTTCATGGTCAAAGTCACCGGAATTTTTTTTTTCCTCTAATCCGAAAATAAGCAACTTAGATCAAGCATAAACATACCACATCAAGCTAACCTTAAAACTCACAAAACCAACATAAAACTCACACACCCTTATTACAACTTATCTCCTTAAGAACCACAAATTTACATCCATAATCCAAGTTTAAGTTGGCTAGAAGTTAATGGGGATAAGTTTGAGAACTTACCCTTGAAGAACTCTCTTTCTCTCTTGAAACTTTTGAACTCCTCTAAGCTTTGTTAATGGCTTGAACTAGAAGAGTATAAGGAATTTTGAGAATAATATTTCTATATTTTCAAACTTTACAAAAACATGAAAAAGAAAGGATTTAGAGATTTTTACCCTTGAAGGAATGCTTGACTAGTCTCCTCCTAGAATCCCTTGATCTCTTTCTTCTTCTTCTTCTATTGTTTGCTAGTGGTTTATGGTTAGGAGAGTGGAAGAAAATTTTTGAGAGGGAAATGGAGAGTGTGGCCGGTTTGGGTCTAGGGGAAATGAGAAGAGATGTGCAAAATAACCAACCTAATGCTTGCACTAATGGTCCCACATTTATAGACATTGATTGATCTCATCTTAGTTCTCATTTAAGCCCATCAAGCTAGCTTAAGTTGCTAAAATGTTTGGTTAGTCCCCCTTTTCCCTTGGCTAGCCGGTGGAGTGTTTCAAAAGGGATGTGTAGTAAGCTTTCATGTCCAATAGTTGGTTTGACTCAATCCCATCATGATGTCCATGTAGCACACTTCACTAGCCAAATTTTTTGGCTATAACCCCTCAATTTTGGCCGGCCAAGTGAGGGAAGGAGAGAGAAAAATGAACCTAACCCTTGTACCTTTGTCTACTTTCTAAATTTATTCATTAAAACTGTCAAAAAATTATCTTGTGACGTTATTTTCTCTCATATCTTTGGTATTGGATGCTAGTTTTGTCTTGTGCTTGGAGATTCTTAAAATTAAGATTCTCAAACAGATATCATCTTTGGAAATTCTTTCGTTTTAAAGTACGGTGAGAATTTATCGATTGAATTTACTTGATCGAAAAAAAACATGAACTTAACGTGAAATCTGCTAAAGAATTTAGGAATGCAGATGTTAATTCCATAAATTCTTCAATCACAAAATGTACATAGTATAATGATTTTCTAGAAAAATCCTTGATTTAAATACATGAATTACATTATTAAAATTCTGGGATTTTCTCAGTTACTACAAAATATCTCGTTTACCTACATCAAATCTCTTCAACAATTGTGCTTGGAGTCCTTTGGCGTGATGGTGGCAACAATATTCTAGCACAACTGGACCTTGTGACGCCTGCAACATTGGACGCCCCGAACTACATCAATTACCTCGTCTCCGAAGTGTTGTTGCTTCCTTCTGATATGTTCTTGTGACGGGAGATGACCAAGCTTGTGCCATTGTGATATGCACAAGACTTTTTTGTGTTTTTTGTGACAACCCTCCTATGAGGCCGCCACTGTAACTTAGTTTTTAACTTGTACTTATTTGGGTTTCTTAAAATTTGTGGAACATTTTATATATATATATATATATATATATATATATATATATATATATAGAAATACTTTCATAGTTCATAACAATAATTTCAAAAGAATGAATTACTAAATTTCTTAAAGCTTTTCTTAATTTTAGTTAAGATAAAACCTTTTAGAAATATCCTTCAAATGGAGCAGTGTTTGAACTCTTGTTTCAAATACTCTTTAAAAGTCTTTCTAAAACTAGCCAATTCAATTGGGCCATCTCATTTGACTTTAAAATAGATTTCGTGAGAAATCTTAAATTCAAGTACATCTTAAAGTCCTTTTAAAATCAATCATTTAAATTGTCATGTTTAAAATTCATTTATTTGTTGCATGCACTGTTGCAACGTTCTAAAACTTAAATACTCAAAACTAAGATTGTTAGCTACAACCTCGGTTTTCTTAACATACATATGTACGTATACCTTTTAAACATACATGCTTGAAACCTTTGAATCATATAGACATATACATGATTTTTCTTAAACTTACTGCAGAAGATAACTACGTGAGTGGTATCCATTCCCATCTCCACCATTCGTCCGCCACTCGCCATTGCCCTTCAAGAATTGCTGATAGGTTTCTTACCTACAACATGAACATATCTGATTGAGCTTTCGCTTAGCAAGTAGGAACTATATCTCACAAAATAACTGTAAGTGCACATGAATAAATATGCATGAGCTGATTATCCTTAATTATAATGTCTTATCATAGTCTTATTATCTTATCTTATCTTTCTTACTGATGGGCCCGAGTACTCCCGTACCACTTGCGCGCAATCATCAGAACGTGAGGGTTTGCAAGGTCCCCCGCGACACCATGATTATAACTTGAATGCCTCCCTTAAGTCGGAGGACATTATTTTTTTTTTTTTTTTCTCCTTGTAGAGCTTGAGTTACCTCCCTTAGGTTGAAGGTGTACGACACTCAACCGAGATTATTCTTATAAGTTCCCTTGTCTTATCAAAGTGTATGCAAGACATGACATGGCATCACATAAAATACTTAAAGCATAAACATGTATACATATAACATGTGTAATTTTTTTCTTTAAAATCTATTCATGTCTTGAGGCTAGATTCCTACTTACCCGATTTCTGAGTGGAATCCACTTTTTCACCAAACAGTCTATTCTCTTACTTGCTTATTTCTGAAAATGAACACCCATTGAGAGTGTGAGATTAACTGTCATTTGCTATTCTATTTTAGCAACTTATGAGGGAATCTAACCCTTTTCTTAAGGAAGGTATTCCTTTCATTTTCTGAAGGATAATTTACTATAAGGATCAATTTATTAGATCCTTAAAATTTTATTTTCCTTAATTGCCCTTAACATACTTATGTCTAGATTGAAAATCATTTACCCAATCTAGTAACTTATTCTCCATAATTTTCCTCATTGGACTTATTATGATATTAAGGCCCAATTCGGCGTAGAAACTTATAAACGGCATTCTAACTCTTAGGCCGCTGAAATTTAAACTCAAACAGAGTCTCTTAAATTAATGCGGGCGTTGGACCCACATCAAATCCTCAAAATCCTAAGGACCTATCGTGTTGGGCTCGTAGGTGCCCGTCGGGATGATTTGCTCGATAACCCACGATGTTTAAAGAAAGCATTTTTCTTGAAAATTTTATTTATGAATATACTGTTAGAGTGAGGTTTAACACCATAATATTTTACTAAAATCACATCTCGGGTTCTTTGATCACTTTTTGTTAAAACAAACATTAGGTTAGTTTTGTTTCGTTAAAACTGCACAGTTCAGAATCTGCGTTTTACTATATCTTAGAGTCGATTTCAAAATTTTTTTTCTTCACAAAACTTCCTCGTCTCATCGAGATCTAAAATTTGTTTTTGGTGAAAGTTGAAATTTGGCCTCTAAAGTCCTCGTTTATTGAAAACCGTAGTCTTTTTTTTTCTTGAAACTGTTTTAGTCAAAAAATGCTTGTTTTGGGAATCTGTGTTTTAGTACCTCTTAGGGTCGGATTTTGTAAAACCTTTTCTTCATGAAATTTCTTTATCTCATTGAAATATAAAATTATCACTTTTATGAAAAATCGAGATTCAGCCTCTAAGGGTCCCATTTGGCTGAACCAGTGGCTGCCATTTTTTTTTTTTTTTTCGAAACTGTGTTGGACAACTTGTCCGTTTTTACGAAATGACTTCAAACTTGGTTTTCGAGTTAAAATGGGGTTTTGTCACAGCCACATAAAATGTTCAAAACATAAAGGGCTACAAGTTTAAGCTTTGGAACACCTAAAAATCTTGCTCTAGGGTTCTCACTTCTTTGTTGAAAGCAACCGGAAAATTTTTTCTCTAAGTAAAAATAAGCAACTTAGATTAAACATAAGCATACCATATAAAACTAACCTCAGAACTCACACAACCAACATAAAACTCACACACCCTTATTACAACTTATTTCCTTGAGAATCACAATTTACATCAATGTATTCTCAAACTTAAACTTTGCTAGAAAATAATTGAAAAGAGTTCAAGAAGTTACCCTTGAAGAACTCTTTCTTGAGAGCCATTTAGATCCTTCTCTTCTTCTCCAAGGTTTGTTAATGGCTTGGAACTATAATAGTATAAGGAAATTTGAGAGGAATATTTCTACATTTCAAACTTCACTAAAGCATGAGAAAGAGAGGATTTAGAGTTTCTTTACCCTTAGAGGAATGATTGACTAGTCTCCTCCTAGAACCCCTTGATCTCCTTCTTATTTTATGGTGTGCTAGTGGCTCAAGATTGGGAGAGTGGGAAAAAATATTTGAGAGGAAATGGAGAGTGTGTGGCCGGATTTTTGAGTGGGGAAAAAGCTAGGAGAAAAAGAAAATGAAGCTTATCCTATGTTGATTCCTTTTATAGGCAACTTGGAAATTATTTTTTTAACACCAATTCCACTCCATCATTCAACAAAATTTTTGGTTAAAGTCCCCCATTCTTGGCCAGTTTTGGAAGGAGAAAAGGAGAAGTAAATTTGCCATTAATTCCCCTTCAACCACTACAATCACATCACCTTAACATATCATCCACTTGCACACTCAACTAGCTAACCAAAATTTTTGGCCACAAATCCCTAAGCATGGCCGGCCAAGTGAGGAAAAAAGGGGGGAAAAACTAATCATGAGTCCTATTCACTTCTCTCATCACACATCATCAAATCACTCACACTAACCTACCCTTTGTACTTTTGTACACTCTCTTAAGTTTCCTTTGAAACATATAAAAATCATATCTTGAAGTGGAAGTACTTAGCCGACAAGTAAAATTTTAGTTTCGGCGACGATTCCTTTTCATCGCTTATTTACAGTTCAATGTTAAATCATCGACTACTATGAGATCACATTAAACCCTTACTCACGTAATATCTTGATCTATTTAAAGTCTTGAAATAAATTATAGACTGAACAAATTCTAAATTTAACTTTTCTGCATTAAATCCTAGGAATGACATTGTTTTCGACGGTGTCAACTCCCGAACTCACATTGTACCCTTCTAATATAGGTATTTATCTTATGACTTTAACCTAGCTATCTGGCAATTAAGGATTTTCTCTTCTTTAAAAATGTGAGTGCATTTTTTTACGCTGCTAACATCGTGCTGTGTTTGGAGATTCTTGAAATTAAGATTCTTAAACTATACTTGTACTGAAAATTATTCTGCCTTAAAGTACGGCGAGAATTTATCGATCGAATTTACTTGATTGAAAACATGAACTTAACATGAAATCTGCTACAGAATTTAGGAATACAAATATTGATTCCATAAATCCTTCTGTCACATAATATTTTATAGGAAAATCCTTGGCTTAAATAAATAAATTGTATTATTTAAAGTCTGGAATTTTCTAAATCATTACATTTTTTGAGGACTTCCAGTGTTGTATTGCTAATTGGTATTTAAATATGTATGAAAGCATATCGCCAATGAATGTAAGGTTCGAAACATTTTAGATCACATAAACTCATGAAAACATTATTTTCTGCAAAATTTCCTCTGCAGCGGGTGTTTTTCCACTGCAGCGCACAAATGGACTCGAAGCCTGTAAACATTTCGGCTGCAGCGGAAATATTTCGGCTGCAGCCAAAATATTTTGGCTGCAGCCAACTAAGTGTCATAACATCACAAAGGCAGACAACTGTTGTGCTATCAAAACTAAGTGTTCTTTCAAAGATTTCATACAATAGGCTCTTTGAAGCTACCAATGGATTCTCTTCAAGCATGTTGATAGGAACAGGTATCTTTGGATCTGTATATAAAGGCATTCTTGATCAGAAAGAAAATCCAATTGCCATGAAGGTTCTCAATCTCCAGCAAAAGGGAGCAGGGAGAGTTTCATTGTCGAATGTAATGCATTACGAAATGTTAGGCATCAAAATCTTGTTAAGATCTTGACAAGGTTAAAATCTCGCCGTGAAGGTTAAGATTTTGCTCTAGCATAGATTTCAAGGTTGATAAATTTAAGGCTCTAGTTTTTGAGTATATGTCCAATGGAAGCCTAGAGAAGTGGTTGCATCTAGTGAGTAATGATGAAAACCACTCAACAGGTTTGAACCTACTTCAAAGATTAAATATTGTAATTGATGTGGCTTCTGCAATACACTACCTTCATGATGATTGTGACCAACCGATCTTTCACCGCGACTTGAAGCCTAGCAACGTTCTTCTCGACAATGAAATGGTAGCTCATGTAAGTGACTTCGATATAGCAAGGCTGGTATCAAACACAATCAACTCCATGAATGGTCAGACTAGCACAACCGGATTGAAGGGAACAATTGGCTATGCTGCTCCTGGTAATAACTTTAAATATTTAGTACTTGATGTATTTAAGCTTTTGCTATGACATGTATATTATTGGCATCATTCCAAAAAACCCGGTCAACTGCACAGGTCAACCTGTGAAGAATAGCAGGTGAAGAAAACTCGCAGAATCAGCCTAAAAACCTGTGATTTCAGTTCCAAATTGAAGTATTTCAAAGGAAAACCACCAGATTCGGGTTCTAGGTACTATATCAAGTCCAAAGAACCCAAGCTCTCCAATTTCTACCATGGTTTTACTCAAAATCCATCAAAATCTATTTCGAACCAAAAATAAGTTTTTAAATCCAAAAAATTCGAGTTTCAAGAGAAGTTTTCAGAAATCTTACCTCGAATTCTTCCCTTGGCGTTGAAAACTTCTTGAAATTCCTCTTTGGTTCGAGATTTGGTTGTTTGAATCAAAACGGGAGAGAGAGAGAAAGAGAGAGTGAAGAGAGAGAGAGAATGCACAGGAAGGAAAAGGAAAATGAAGAAGAGAAAAGAAAAAGAAAAGAAAAGGACAGTCCAGAAAAGTAAAGAAATGTCACCAACTTAAAAGACAGTCCAGAAATGTGCACATACAAACTTCTGGGTTAAAAATAATTATAGGGAAGAAAGCAGGGGAGTTCTCATTTTAATTTGCTTCACCACAATAAAAGTATAATCCTCAGCAGCACAAATAATCAAATTTGTAACTTCATGTTTCCTGTATGCATAAAAAGAAATATTAAAAATCGACAGTTTGGTTTAAGGAACTAATCTGCTGCACTAATTACAGATCGGACTTGAGAAATGAATCCATAAAATAATTAATTAACATTTCAAGGAAAATTCCAAGTCAGAACGAGTCAAGTGATTAGTATCAAATTAAGTAAATAACTGTACAAATATAAGTAAACAAGTCGTGTTGTTGCACATCGACATTCCCCATTTAGTCAGACAAGAAATCAGTTTTGTGTCAGATCTATAAATGAACCATTGACCCCAGATCCATTCCCATGGGATTGAGTGAGTAAACTGTTGATTGTTGGCTTTTTAAAATTTCTGAAATAAAGTAGATTTAATAGCGACATTTATGAAAATCTACCGACCTGCACAAGCAGCTAGAGGGAAATGAATTAATGGGGACCGTTCCCCAGTCTTATAAGGTTGTCATCATTGACAGACATGGTGGCCCTTCCTTGTTAAATTCACTTGACTATTCTCCTCTCTGTTTTCCAATCATCAACTGGCAAAAGAGAGCGTGAAGTCTGGATATTATAATCTTCACACATACAACATTTGACAAAATTAGCTCCCTCTTTTTTACTCATGGCCATCACCAGAATGAAACTCCGAAACCGCACTAGCCCATCCACATTTCGGTTCTTGTTCCTCCATGTCATACTTGTCCGCTCACTGAGCTTATTGCAGCCTAAACGTGTCATTGCAAGTACACTAGGAAATGACACTGATAGGATTGCTTTGCTCAAATTCAAAGAATCGATCTCTAACAAGCCACATGGAATGCTGAACATGTGGAATGACTCTGTTCACTTCTGTAGCTGGCCTGGAATCGCTTGCGGCCGCGACTATCAGAGGATAATAGCCCTGAACTTTAGCGGCTACAACTTGCATGGAACCATATCACCATACGTTGGGAACCTCTCTTTCCTGAGGTCCCTTGACCTCACAGATAACGGCTTCTTGGGCGATATTCCGCAGGACGTTGGTCGTTTGTTCCGCCTGCGATATCTCAATCTTTACAACAACACGTTGGGAGGTAAAATTCCAGCTAACTTAAGCTATTGCTCAAAACTTAGGGTGTTAAATTTTGGAAAAAACAGACTTACTGGGTTGATTCCTCAAGAGCTTGGGTCTTTGGTGAAGCTTAGTGTTCTTAGCGTAGAATTTAACAATCTTACAGGGGGTATCCCACCTTCCTTGGGAAACATTTCATCACTTAAAATGTTTTCTGTAGCTGGTAACAATCTCTTTGGAAGAGTTCCTGATGAGTTAGGGAGATGGAAAAGCTTAACTCATTTCGCAATAGGGCCAAATAATTTCTCGGGTACAATCCCTCTCCCAATTTACAATATATCCTCCATGGTCAGCTTTTCAATCACGAGTAACCAATTAAAAGGCAGTGTTCCTACCACAATTGGCCTTACACTCCCTAATCTCCAAGAGTTTCGTGTGGGTGGTAACAAGCTCTCTGGAATAATCCCTCAATCATTTTCTAATGCTTCCCAGCTTCAATTGCTTGAAATATCTGGAAATAATTTTTTTGGCCACGTTCCGGCAAGTTTAGGGGGTCTTCGAGAACTCTGGTGGCTTGGTTTAAGTGGTAATAGTCTAAGAAGTTATAACTTGGATTTTATTGAATCTTTAACGAACTGCAGCCAGATGGAGATGTTGGACTTAGCTGGGAACAATTTTAGAGGTGTCTTACCAAATTCTATAGCCAATTTCTCTGCCCTCAATTACCTTTATCTTGGAGGCAATCAGATATCCGGTAATATTCCTTCAGGCTTAGAAAATCTGGCCAATTTAATCTATTTAGGCCTTCAGTTGAATCTTTTCAACGGTGGCATTCCTGCTTCTTTAGGGAAGCTAAAAAATTTGCAGGCATTGTATTTGCGTGGGAACATACTGTCAGGAAGAATCCCTTCATCCATAGGAAACCTCACTCAATTGTCTAAACTTCATCTATCAGATAACAACCTAGAGGGGAGTATTCCAACAAAAATTGTAAATTGTCATAATTTGCAATTGCTTGACATTTCAAATAACAGACTGAGCGGAGAAATACCCAAAGAAATTTTTCTTCTTTCCTCCTTATCCATTTATCTCGATTTATCACGGAACTTCTTGACGGGTGACCTACCTATACAAGTGGGTCAGCTAATGAACATACAAGGAACCATTGCTTTCTGAAAACAATTATCAATGCAATTGACCTTTCTGAAAACAATTTGACCGGTAAAATTCCAGAAACCATTGCTCAGTGTCAGATTCTAGAGTCCCTTTACCTACAAGGGAATTTCTTTCGGGAATCCTTGCCATCTGCTATGGCCTCATTGAAAGGTGTTAGGTTCATGGATTTTTCACGTAATAACTTGACAGGACAAATTCCAAAAGATCTACAGAAACTTCAATCCCTGTTGTACTTGAATCTTTCTTTTAACAATCTGGAGGGAGAAGTGCCAATTGAAGGTGTATTTGAGAATATAAGTGCCGTGTCTTTAGTCGGAAATACTAAGCTTTGTGGAGGTGTACCAGAGTTGCATCTTCAAGAATGCCCCAGAAAGATGTCTGAAAAGAGGGAAAGCAATGGCCTCAAACTAACAATCATAATAGTTTTGGTGGTAGCAATTTTTCTTCTGTTCACAAGTTGCATTATTTTGCATTTTAGGAGATCATCTCAGAGGAAAACAAGTGTTGCGGACCCAAAACTAAGTGTTCTTTCGAAAATTTCATACAAGAAGCTTTTTCAAGCTACCAATGGATTCTCTCCAAGCATGCTGATTGGAATTGGTAGCTTTGGCTCTGTATATAAAGGCATTCTTGATCAGAAAGAAAATCCAATTGCTGTGAAGGTTCTCAATCTCCAGCAAAAAGGAGCTGACAAGAGTTTCGTTGCTGAATGTAATGCATTGCGAAGTGTTAGGCATCGAAATCTTGTTAAGATCTTGACTTGTTGCTCTAGCATAGATTACAATGGTAATGAATTCAAGGCTCTAGTCTTTGAGTATATGTCCAATGGAAGCCTAGAGAAGTGGTTGCATCCAATGAATAATGATGAAAACCACTTGACACGTCTGAACCTACTTCAGAGAATAAATATTGCAATCGATGTGGCTTTGGCGATTCACTACCTTCATGATGATTGTGACCAGCCAATCATTCACTGTGACTTGAAGCCTAGCAATGTTCTTCTTGACGATGAAATGGTTGCACATTTAACTGATTTCGGATTAGCAAGGTTGATCTCAAACACAACCCGCTTCTTGAATGCTCAAACTAGCACAACTGGAATGAAGGGAACAATTGGCTATGTCGCTCGAGGTAACAACTTTGAATACGTACTTGATTTATTTAAGCTTTTTCTAGATATGTCTATTATTGGCATTTTATTCAATCATAAAAGAAATATCGTTCCGAAACGTGTGCAAAAGAAAAGGATTCAATCAATTGATCACAGAAAGGTAATGAGTAACGATCCCTTGAACATGATCAGCTAAGAAATGACATGATTTTTCGTGAGAGATTAGGCTTGAGATATACCCAAATAAAATTGGGTGCTAGTTGCATAAACACTTACATATATTTGTACCTATTTCTCACTTTCGTGGAGGATTGAAATCTGCACAGTTGAAATTTTACGTCTTAATCAATACTTTATACCTCATACATGTATTGCTATTACAAATTATAGAGTATGGAATGGGTGGAGGGCCATCAAGAGAGGGTGATGTATATAGTTATGGCATCCTTGTATTGGAGATGTTCACTGGAAAGAGACCCACCGATGAAATGTTCAAAGATGATTTCAATCTTCATAACTTCGTTAGGACAGCCTTGCCAGAAAAACTTGTGGAAATAGTGGACTCTTCTCTTCTCCCTAGGGAAGCAGAACAAAATGCATTGATGATAAGAGAATTAGATGCAAGAAAAAACAACAACAACAATATGGGAGACGTTGAGATTGAGATTGAAGAAGGGTTTGGAAATCATATCAGTGCTAATCTGCGTAATTGCGTGGTTTCAGTGTTGGAGATTGGAATTGCATGTTCAAAAGAATCACCAAACGAGAGAATGAACATGGGAGATGTCATCCAGGAGCTAGAACATATCAGAAATGCTTATATTAGCTTTGAGAACAGAAGACAAAGATGAGGAACCAAATAAAATACATCAGGTATTGTTGCATAATTTCGGTAGTTTTGCTTATAACTTTTCTGCCCAAATTAGTAAACACACAAATTGACTTGTAACTGGACTGCAGGTGCTGGAAACTATGTTCAATGAAATCAAAAGGTCATGATCAAGATTTTCTCTTGTGGTAATCTTCGAGAATAAATAGGCTTCGGCGTCTATACTCGCACAAACTGTCACGCTGAAATTTTAGTTTCCTCTCTATTCTATAATCCAAAGGACTCGATCAATGTTGCATGTGTCTTGCCTATGCAGTACGTACGTCATGTTTATGTTGTATACTTTCCTATTCGTTTGTTCACATTTAATGATGATTATGCTCTGTTTATATGGGTGCTAACCTGGGAATAGAAAGAAAAAGTTATATGGGTTTAGAAGAAAGATCATAATTGTACCTCCACTCAACGAATCTGGATTTTCATTGCTCTTACTTCGATTTCTGGCAGGTTTTAGGCAAAAATTATAAAACTTTGTTGCAATTTAATGAAAATCTAATAATACTCCGTAACTATACAGTAATGATTACAATTGAGAAATTCTTTACCATCTAGGGAAGGCGAACAGGGCAGCTGATGCCTTAAGTTGGAATACTCTTGCTGCATTAATGTCGTTACAAGAAATGTCTAAGCCTCTTCTGAGGGAGATTTGGGAATTTGTGTTAGAAATTACGTGGGGCAGTTGTCCGCAATGACCTTGACTCTGACTATTTTTGATGATATTCGGAGCATGCAATACCTTGATCCAGGTCTAGTAAGGATCAAGAATGAAGTACTTGAAGGGAAGGGTGAAGGTTTTAACATAACAGATGATGGAGTGCTAAAGTTTAAGGGACGGTTATGCGTTCCTAAGAATGATGAACTGAGGAGGAAGATTCTTGAGGAGGCACATAAGACTCCATATACACTTCATCCTAGTTCAACCAAGATGTATATGGATCTTAAAGGAAGGTTTTGGTGGTTTGGAATGAAGAGGGACGTAGCATACTATGTGAAGCAATGTTTGACATGCCAGCAAGTCAAATGCGAGCATCAGAGACCAGGAGGGTTGCTTCAGTTGATTCAAATTCCAGAATGGAAATGAGAAGACATTGCAATGGACTTCATTATTGGATTACTGATGACGTCAAACGGATTTGATGCTATTTGGGTTGTTATTGACAGATTGACCAAGTCAGCTCATTTTCTCCCTATACGGACGACATTTTCTATGGAGCAATTGGCAGAGCTATATGTGAAAGAAATCGTGAAGCTTCATGGTCTTCCCAAGTCTATTATTTCAGACGGAGATAGTAGGTTCACCCCACATTTTTAGAGGAGCGTTGAGGTAGCTAAGGGGACGAAGCTCAAATTTAGCACGACTTTCACCCACAAACAAACGGTCAGATGGAGAGGACCAACCGAACACTTGAAGATATGCTTCGAGCTTGTGCTTTGGATTTTGAAGGGAGTTGGTGTAAGTTTCTACCATTAGCTGAATTCCCTTATAACAATAGTTGTCAAGCGACGATTTGGAATGGCTCCTTATGAGGCACTATATGGGAGACATTGTAGATCCCCAATCTGTTGGTATGAGGCTGGGGAGAAGAAGTTGTTGGAGTCAAAACTTAAGAAGAATACCGATTTCAAGGAGAAAATTGACTTTGTGAATAAGACATCGGAGATGGTGAAGGTGATTCAGCAACGGATTGCCACAGCTCAAAGTAGACAAAAGAGTTATGTATATGTTCGTCAAAGGCTCTTAGAGTTTGAAGTTGGGGATTCGGTGTTCATCAAGGTCACACTAATGAAGGGTGTGATGCGGTTTGGCAAAAGAGGCAAGCTTAGTCCAAGGTACGTCGGACCCTACAAGGTGATTGAGTGCATAGGCAATGTACCTTACAAGCTAGAGTTGCCTCAGGAGATGGCATCTATCCACAACGTGTTCCACGTGTCAATCTTGAAGAAATATGTACCGGATCCTTCACATGTCATCAAGCAACTGTTAGCGTTTATGCCCTTAGGAATAAATGTAACAATTTTCTTCGAGACATTTTGACTATTAATAAAGATTTGTTTATTTCATATATTTATGTATTGTCCTCTTTATGTTCATAATAGTTGAATGTATGATAAGCAAACAAAAAGTCTGAGACTGTCATTCTAAATCTTTAGATCATGCATGTAATGTGAAGAACATGCGGAAGACAAGAATCTAAAGATGATAGTCTAAATCTTATGATCCACAATCGAGGGAATAAAGTTGGGCGCTTTATTCATGTTAAGATTGTTATGTTGTCTACTTCCTAACGGAGACGGCTTGTCTTGGTCGTCGGAGGTGGGACTCCATGGGTAGAGACATTGATATAGTTTCTAATGGTGAAATCTATATTGGATCGGACCAAAGATGAATTGTTTTAATTAATAATTCTGTTTGAATAAAACAATTCACTTTTGATTTAATTATATGTTGTCATCTTAATCCCGAGATGGATGATGAACCCGTATACTTGACTTGTATCCTTTGATGTACTAAAGGGAGACATCGACGACATTATGTAAAGGTACGCTTGCTTGCGGTACATTGGGGTATGACTCGTGTATCGCGAGATTCGTTATTCATAGATAGTGGAATCCATAGCTCCTATAAAGAGTCAATGATATCCTCTTATGCATTATCGATTGGATTGGAAAATACGAGCGCTCGGCTATTAGACTACTCTGTGTTATCTAATGGTTTACTGTTTGTAATAGTATGAATAGTATTTTTCCAATGGTTTGATAATGGAACATAAGATAAATGTAATCGGGAAGGTAAAATAGAACCTGACCTCAAGTCGATTATGGATATCCTATGGGGATGATATACTAATATATTGAGTCATGGACTAGAGCTAATTAGAGCTTTGTAAATACGCTATATAAATCGAGAGTGCAGCTCTAGGCTTTTAGTGGAATAGTGCTAGAGTTTTATAATCATGAGACGGACTTGTTGGTTTACAAGTAGCGTTGTGATTATAGGAGCTTGATTTATATATGTCCATCGGGTCCCTTTGCTAGCTCACATAATTTCCTGTAACGATACGGTGTATTTCCTACATATTGGTAACTTGTGTTATTTCCGTAAAAAGGTTCAAAGTTAATTCATGAGTGATTTATCGGGTGAATTAATTGATAAATTGATTCTAGATAAATTGGTTGAATTATTGTTTTAAGAGTTGTTTAATGTGGGAAGACTATTATATGACTGTTTTGATCAGACAATTTCTCTATTGGGTTGTTTGAATCAAAACTGAGGCTCTATGCAAGTTTCCCATGTTGAAAAACTAGGAAAACAACTTTTCGTCGATCTTGAGACATAAGGTTGACGGTGGGTAGACCGGTCCAAGTCGACTGTCCGGTCGACCCGGTGGGTAGACCGGTTTGTGAAGGACCGGTCGACCGGTGAGTTATAACTTCTCCGTCTCCGGTCGGCCGGTTAACGCAGAATGTAGCGTCTTGATGTGGCAAAATCGACTGAAAAGTGCGATTAAATCTTTGGGAAACCTAATTGTTGCGGAAGTATGACTTCCTAAATAAAAGTATAAATAGCCTATTAAGTCTCATTACTCATTAGATCACTTGAGAGACTTTTTGAGGCTATTGATAAGAGATTCAAGAGGAAAAATTGTTTAATTATCAAGAACAATTTTCTTTGGCTCTCTTGTGATTGGAAGGAGATTAAGAATACCAAAGAGGAGATTAAGCGAAGTGTGCCCACCCGCACACCGATCGTGGAAACGAGAATAGCAAAGAAGACCCCAGTTGGTTGAGGCTCTTCCGGTTCTTTGTTTGGAACGCTTTGATCCGTCGACGTGCGGTTCTGAAATCTCAAAAGGTATGATTTAGATCTTTAGTATTTATGTTATATAGCATCATGAACATGTTCTTGTTTGGCTTTGACTTTGATTAAAATTTTTAAATTCGCTGACTTTTCGATGCCATTATTTTCCAATGACAACAAGCGATTCAGATTCAAGAGGATATGAGCTATGAAGAGAAACCAATTGAGATTTTAGATTGGAAGATGAAAACCTTGAGAAATAAAGAGATCTCTCTAGTCAAAGTTCTTTTGGCGCAATCAAAAGATAGAGGAAGCTACATGGGAGCAGGGAAGATACCATGAGGGCAAATTCTGAATATTCTATGTTTCGAGGACGAAACTTTTTAAAGGTGGGAGGGGTTGTAACACCCATTTTTCTAACTGACAAAATTTCAACAAATAGATGTTAAGAATTAAGTTGAATAATGTTATAGTATTATAATTAGTTAATTCTAACATCTCATTGAGTTATATTTTACAGGTGAACACGATGAGGACTCGAGGTGCTAAGAACAAGTTCATGCCATTTTATAGAAATTATATATATATGCTCACTTTTTTAATGACTTGATAAATGAATACATATTCATTTCATGATTTGATGTACTTCATGTTATATTGCATGGAATTAAGTGTCTTTAGTTAATTCTATGTTTTCTTTGATTTTTTTTTTTTTCCTTCTAGACAAAAGAACCATTTCCATGGAATTAATTTCCAGCTCTATTTTGGACCTTTAAAATTCTGAAATTATTCCTCCAATTTATTGAAAAAATGTAGAACCTTTCATAAGCTTTCCAACACCTACTCATTTGCGCAAGTCGGACATCGGAGTAAGAAGATGTGGCCAGTATACCATCCGGATATCAAGCAGTCTCCGCCCAGGTTATTGCACGCGAAAGAGAACAGAAATTCTAGAAGTTGACCTAGCTCTTGTATTTATCTTCCACACAATTTTATACCCTAATGACAGTCATTCTCCCATTTGTTAAGGGTCATTTAATCAAAGAATTAATCCCCAAATATGTATTTTCACTCCTATACACACGCACTCTCTCTCTCTCCCTCTTTCTTCATCTTTCCCTCACGTTCAAAACACCACAGAGAGCCTCCAAGACCACCAGTTTGTGTTTTCTATTATTTGTTATGAATTTTTAAAGAGATAAAGATCAAGTTGTCAGTTTTTGTAAGATTTGGAAAATATGTGTAATTATTGGGTTTTCTTGTGTCTTGATGTTATTAAATGATGGAATTGACCTCTTAGGCATTGTTTCAAATATGATGTATGTATTTGATGAATTAAGTTTTTTTAATTTTACTACATTTATGATTTATGGCATAAACAGTTCTAGAGCTGAGCATCCAAGGACCTCATTCATCGCATCACCATTGAGAAATTTTTAAAGGTTAAGTAAGGCACTCATGTAAGTATACTCTCACCTGCAACATGAATTGAATAATTGAGAAGTATATGATTTTGATGTTTATGATGATGTTATGACGCTTTTAATAATCCTCTTATGATGACGTTTTGAAGAAAAATATATATATGTATTTTTATGTTTTTAAATGGCGTTATACACCTTTGATGGTGACTGATGAGCGGTCTTATTGTCACGGTTGATTGTGATTGGCTACCCCATGCTTTCTATGGCTAGCGCATTATGATGGTACAATGTCAGGTCCAATATATGATGCATTTTAAAATTTAAACATGTTCAAAAATAATTATTCTCATGATGATGTTTATTGTTGATGAATAAAAATGTTCATGAAAATTTGTGAGAATTAAGTGTCTTACTAAGCCCTTGCTTATATAAGTTATTTCATGTTGCAGACAATCTAAAGGGAGAAACAATCATGGAATGAAAGTGCTTAACAAAGTTTTTAAATTTTTATTTTTATTATTTTGGGACTTTGGTTTATGATGGTTTTAATTTAAAGAATACTTTAGATTTTCTATTAATTTTATTTTACGGTATGAATTTTAACAAATGAGTTGTACCTAAAGATTATTTTTTTTAAGGAAGTTTAAAATTTTTAAAGTTATAATTTAAAAAAAAAATTTAAGATTTCTTCAAGTTATTCAAAGTAAAGTGTTTTAAACTTAACTATTTTTCGCATTATTTTTAGAGGTAAATATTTAAAAGTTAAGGTAACTGTGACGGCTCGTGAGGGATCGTTACAAGACATATCGCCAAAATTCTAACTTTAATGGTTTAATGTATAACCACCTGATAACTCTAAGAAATTAGAGTTATCCACTGGTTTTATAGTTGAAAAGTTGTGTGTCTTTGAGTAGTTTTTCTCATTTTATTGTTTGTTTTAGAATAGATTTGTGGAATTGCATTCACCTTGGTCTAAGTTCGTATTGTTGTCTTCTTTGGGTAAAAGCTGGTCATTTGAGTGTAAAATGAGGTAAAACACTGGCTAATCTTGTGTGTATCTTTGCAGGAAATTGTTGGCCCAAAATCTTGCAAACACTCTTGGCGACATTCGGGATTAGTGGCGACTCAATGACGTCGGCCGAGAAATGGGGAAAAAGTCGACAGAGGAATCTGTGTGAGTCTGGCTAAGGAAGTGTCAAGTGGGTCCACAAAGCACCTCAAAGCGGGACACCTCGACCCTTGTGTTGCCCTAGAAGGGAATGATTCTCTCAGACAATTGGGCAGCCGCTGTGGGGAGAAAAGAGGAAGAGAGAGAATTGGGCGGTGATATAAAAAAAGCAAGAGCTCAAAAAGGAGTACGCAGCTAGACTAGAGTACCATTATTCCGAAAACAAAAAAAAAAGAGACATTCCAGAGAGAAAAAGCTTGGGAGAAAAAGTCAAGAAGAAACGTGAATCTCAGCCTAGGAGGAATATACAACGCAGAGAGAGAGAGAGAGAGAGCTGGAGTTGAAGAACATTCTTGGCTGGTCACAGAGGAATCCAGATCCAGCCGAATTTAACTTGCTCTTCTTCTGTTAGCTTAATTATCTTTGTCATTTAACTCCTGATTTTAATTATGGATTGTATTGAAGCTTTGGATCTTGTAATTATCACGATGAGCTAAGTTTTTGTAGCTAGGTTTGCTAATGGAACCAATATTGTAAGAATGACAAGTGGTTTTCGAGAATGCTATTAATCTACTATTCTGTTCATTCATGTGAGTTAATATATATATCTCTAATCTTGGTGGCCATCAACCTTAGGATACAAGATTAAGATTAATCTTTGGAAGGGTTAGTTTTAATCGGATTAACATGAATGATGCTTGTTCAATATGCTTTTGAGTATTTGATTAGTGGATAGTATAGGAATATATTATTCACCTAGCACAATCTAATGAAACCCGAGCTCAAATCTGCAGTCCTAGAGCTGGATCCACACAGAATGTCTTTGGAAATAGCTTAAAGGATCCCAGCCATAATCAATTCGGAAGAACTTTATGCACCAACACGTTTTCATTGACGGGATAGTAGAATCTTTGCAAAGATTCGGGTGACATTCTAGTCGGACTTGCAATAGAGGGGAAGTTAGCAGGCCTAGCTCGTTTCTACCATTAATTTTACATCTTATCCTTACATTCTTGTTACTTTTAGCTATATTGATTACACTTAGCTTGCATTTTAGTTACTTACAACATTTTAGTGAATTTTTGCCACAATCATCCTTTACTTGTTTTAGTTAAACGTTTAACTCTCAACATTTATTTTAGTGATTCATTCCTCGTGGGATCGATATCCGTACTTGTGTACACTTTATTACTTGTAGCGACACGTGCACTTGCGAGCATAAATAATCACGCAACAAGTTTTTGGCGCCGTTGCCGGGGAATTTAAATCATTAAAGTATTTGTAGGAGTTAATTTTTGTTTTTCGTTTGTTTACCGTTTTATCTCATTCATTTGGCTCTTAATTCCTCAGGTCAGTAAGTTACTTGTATGAATCCACCGCAAGACCTGGAGTTGCTGCCTTTGGACCCTGAAATTGAAAGAACATTCCGAGCTAGGAGGAGGGAACAACAAGGACTAGCAGGAGTGAGAGATATGGCAGAAGGGGCAGCAGGAAACAACGGGCAGCAAGTAATTGCTAACAACCCTGTTCCACAACCAGAGCCTATGGATGATAGAAACAGGGCCATTCGGGATTACGCAGTGCCCATTTTGCATGGACTCAACCCTGGCATCGTGAGGCCAACAATCCAGGCACCTCACTTTGAGCTAAAACCCGTGATGTTCCAAATGCTCCGGGCGTGGGGAGTTCGGTGGAATGGCAGCGGAAGATCCTCACATCCATCTCAGACAATTTATGGAAGTGAGTGATGCTTTTAAGCTCCCGGGGGTGACTGAAGATACATTGAGGCTGAAGCTATTCCCTTATTCCTTGAGGGATAGGGCAAGAGTGTGGCTGAATTCCTTGCTTCCGGACTCAGTGACAACATGGGATGAGTTGGCAGAAAAATTTCTCATGAAATACTTCCCTCCAACTAAGAATGCTAGGTTGAGGAATGACATTACCTCATTCCTACAAGCAGATGGGGAGTCATTGTATGAAGCATGGGATAGATTTAAAGAGCTACTGCGGAAGTGTCCTCATCATGGGATCCCCCACTGGATTCAAATGGAGACATTCTACAATGGTCTCAATGGGCAAACACGAACTATAGTGGATGCAAAAGAGGAGGAGCTATTTTGGCCAAGTCTTATAATGAGGCATATGAGATTTTGGAGAGGATGGCCAACAACAACTATCAATGGCCAACCGAGAGGCATGGAGCAAGGAAGGCCTTTGGAATTCCACGAGCTTGACGCTATCACGGCACTCTCGGCTCGGATGTCATCCTTGACAAATATGGTAAAGGCATTAAATTCCCGGCAGGGGTAAATGCGATGAACACTCTTTGGTTTTTCATGTGTTTCTTGTGGAGATAACCACCAATATGACGATTGTCCATCAAACCCCTGCCTCTTGCATGCTATGTTGCTAATTTCAACAGGGGTGCTCTCATTACTCAAACCCTCATCACCAAGGGATGAGGCAACAGTCAAACTATGCATGGAACAATCAAGGAGCAGGAGCTAGTCAGCCCAATGCTTACCACAAAAGCACCTACCCACCTGGATATCCACCACAACAACAACAAAGAATTCAACCCGTGGAACAATCTAGCTCTTTGGAGGGCTTGTTGAAAGAATTTATCTCAAGGAGTGAAGCCAAACTCCAGAGCCACGATGCTGCATTGCGGAATTTGGAAAATCAGGTTGGGCAGCTAGCAAGTTCTCTCAACAACAGGCCCCAAGGTGCCCTACCAAGCAACACCGAAGATCCACGAAGAGACGGGAAAGAACACTGCAAGGCAATCACATTAAGGTGTGGAAAAGAGTTGGAATCAAAGGAGAAACCTCTGGCTGCTAACACAGAGCCCACTTCAATCCAAGGGGCAGAGAAGAAAACACTGCCACATGAAGAACAGCCCCGGAGTAAGAAATGGACTTCGAAGTCCGAATCTTTGCAAACATTCCGCGGCATTCTGGAGCAATCGAAACCAGCAACACCAAAGTGATGTACCGCCCACCTCTTCCATTCCCACAGGCGCTTCCGGAAACAACAACAAGATAAGCGGTTCCGCAAGTTCTTAGATGTTTTGAAGCGACTACACATCAACATACCACTAGTGGAAGCCTTAGAACAAATGCCAAGCTATGCTAAGTTCATGAAGGATCTCGTGACCAAGAAACGAGGCTTGGAGAGTTTGAAAAAAGTGGCTTTGGTTGAAGAATGCGGTGCTATTCTGCAGAATAAACTCCGCCCAAGCTAAAGGATCCAGGAAGTTTTACTATTCCATGCTCTATTGGAACCCAATACTTTGGAAGAGCATTGTGTGATTTGGGAGCTAGTATAAATTTAATGCCAATGTCCATCTTCAAGAAGTTGGGTATTGGAGAAGCAAGGCCAACCACAGTATCCTTACAGCTGGCTGATAGGTCGATTGCAACTCCTGAAGGAAAGATAGAGGATGTACTGGTAAGGGTGGACAAGTTTATTTTTCCTGACTTTATTATTCTTGATTATGAAGCGAGATAGAGAAGTGCCCATAATTTTGGGAGGCCCTTTCTTGCAACTGGCCGCACTTTGATTGATGTCCGAAGGAGAATTAACCATGCGGGTGCAAGAAGAACAAATCACCTTTAATGTGTTCAAGGCAATGAGATTTCGAGTGGGCGAGGAGTGCTCGACCATCTCGATTATTGACTCTCCGGTGGGTGAAACACGTGAGCATGAAGGAGTTGACAGAATGAAGAAGGTGGCGTTGAGCAAGTAGAATGGGTGGGAGCAAATGTAACAATGCCGTGCCACACAAGGAAGTTTGAGTCTCGGACTGACCGAACGGAAACACCAGCCCACTCAGCCCTCAAGCATAGAGCCGCTTGGTCCTAGAGCTTAAGCCTTTGCCTCCACACTTGAGGTATGCCTACCTAGGAAATTCTTCTACACTTCCGGTCATTATTTCTGCTTTATTGACGCAGGAACAAGAGGGTAAGCTGATAGAGGTTTTGAGAGAATCTCAAGGAGCCATTGGCTGGACTATAGCGGATATAAAAGGCATCAGTCCTGCTTTTTGTATGCACAAGATTATCCTAGAAGATGAAAAGAAGGGGTCTATAGAGGGACAAAGAAGGATAAACCCAATCATGAAAGAGGTGGTCAAAAAGGAGGTGATAAAGTGGCTAGACGCAGGGATCATTTATCCAATCTCGGATAGTGCTTGGGTGAGCCCAGTGCAGTGTGTTCCTAAGAAAGGGGGGATCACGGTTGTTGAGAACGAAAAGAATGAGTTGATCCCCACAAGGATGCGGTGACAGGGGTGGCGGATTTGCATGGATTACTGGGGAGGCTCAACAACAAGGCCACCGGGAAAGATCATTTCCCAACGCCCTTTATTGACCAAATGTTGGATAGGTGGCGGGTAAGGAGTTTTATTGCCTATTGGACGGGTATTCGGGTATAACCAGATTGTGATTGCGCCCGGAGGACCAACACAAGACCACTTTCACATGTCCATTTGGCACATTTGCCTTTAGAAGAATGCCATTCGGACTTTGCAATGCCCCTGACCACTTTTTCGAGATGCATCTTTGGCCATTTTCACCGATATGGTGGAACAAAGATTTGGAAGTTTTCATGGATGACTTTTCGGTTTTTGGAAAGAATTTTGATGATTGCCTCATGAACTTAGCCAAGGTCCTAAAGAGATGCAAAGAGACTAACTTAGTCTTGAACCGGGAGAAATGCCACTTTATGGTCAACGAGGGATAGTCCTTGGACATAGGGTCTCACGGGATGGTCTAGAGGTTGATAAGGCCAAGATTTCGTGATTGAAAAGTCGCCAAAGACCGACCAATGTGAAAGGGCTTCGAAGCTTTCTTGGACATGCAGGATTCTATAGGAGGTTCATTAAGGACTTCTCAAAGGTGTCAAAGCCTCTTTGTAGTCTTCTCGAGAAGGATAGCAAGTTTATTTTTGATGAGGCATGCTCACTAGCCTTTGCCGAATTAAAGAAGAGACTTATTTCAGCCCCTATCATCACAGCACCTGATTGGTCTCTTCCTTTTGAAGTAATGTGTGATGCTAGCGATCGGGCGGTGGGGGCGGGTTCTCGGGCAGCAGAGAGAAGGTTTTTCACTCGATTTATTATGCAAGTAAAACTCTATCCGGAGCTCAACTAAACTACACCGTGATGAAAAAAAGAGTTGTTGGCGATTGTATATGCATTTGATAAATTTCGAGCTTACTTGATAGGAACAAAGGTCACGTTTTTTCACGGATCATTCAGCCATCAAATATTTGATGGAAAAGAAGGATGCAAAGCCACGGCTAATCAGGTGGGTGCTACTACTTCAAGAATTTGATTTGGAGATCAAGGACCGGAAAGGCACTGAGAACCAAGTGGCTGATCACTTGTCTCGGCTTGAGCCAGCAGAGGAAGGAGCCACCACGGAGATCATAACTGAAGTGTTCCCTGATGAGCAGTTGTTTGCGGCAACCCAGGCACAAATACCTTGGTTTGCCGATTATGCAAATTACCTAGCAAGTGGATGGCTTCCCCCGGATATGACCAGCCAGCAGAGGAAGAAGTTTCTTCATGATGTCAAGAGCTTCTCTTTGGGATGAACCGTATTTGTACAAGCATTGTGCCGACCAACTTATAAGAAGGTGTGTACGGAAGAAGAATTGGAGGGCATTCTTCAAGGATGTCATTCCTCTCCCTATGGTGGTCACTATGGAGGCCTGGAGACCAGTTGCTAAGATTTTACAATCTGGTTTTTATTGGCCAACAATCTTTAAGGATGCTCATGCTTTTGCATTGAGATGTGACAGGTGCCAAAGAACCGGGAACATATCAAGGAGGAATGAGATGCCCTTAAACAACATCCTAGAAGTGGAACTGTTTGACGTTTGGGGTATGGATTTTATGGGCCCCTTCCCTGTGTCATTCGGCAATCAATACATCCTAGTGGCTGTGGACTATGTGTCAAAATGGGTGGAGGCAATGGCTTCACCCACAAATGATGCTAAGGTGGTTTGAAATTCCTCCAGAAGTATATTTTCACCGCTTGAACACCCCGAGCTATTATTAGCGATGAAGGAACCCACTTACGCAACAAATACTTGGGGCAACTCATGGCCAAGTATGGTGTCAAGCACAAAAGGTAGCCCAGCCTATCATCCGCAGACCGGTGGGCAGGCCGAGAAATCAAACAGAGAAATCAAGCGCATACTAGAGAAGGCGGTGAACCCGACTCGAAAGGATTGGTCGGTGCGCTTGGATGATGCATTATGGGCTTTCCGAACAGCCTTGAAAACACCTTTAGGAATGTCCTCATATAGGCTGGTCTATGGTAAGGCATGTCACTTGCACGTGGAACTAGAGCATAGAGCATTTTGGGCTCTCAAGAAGCTAAATCTTGATCGGCAAGTCTGCAGGGCGGAGTAGATTCTGCGCAACTAAATGAGCTTGATGAATTTAAGGCTACAAGCCTATGAGAGTGCTCGCCTCTAAAAAGAAAACCAAGAAATGGCACGACGACAAAATCTTGCCTAGAATGTTTGAAGTGGGGCAGACAAGTTCTCTTGTTCAACTCCAGGTTGAAGCTTTTCCCGGGAAAGCTTAAATCTCGTTGGTGCGGGCCTTTCCACGGTCTCAAGGTATTCCCTTATGGGCGGTGGAGTTGATCGAGGAGGATTCGGCAAGGAAGTTCACGGTGAATGGACAGCGGCTAAAGCATTATTGGGGAGGTCCGGTGGATCGTTGCAAAGCGACCATCACTCTGCGAGGAAGCCTAATTCTCAATCGGGGAGGTAGTCGGTGATGACTCAAAAACAAAGCGCTTATGGGAGGCAACCTTGTTTTTGTTCTTTTTATTTTGTTTATTTACGCGATCTGCATTGATTTTCTAATTTGAACTGTGATTCATTGAGTAGCGGGATAAGTAAGAGTCGATGCATGCGAGCGAAAAAAAAAAAAAATTTTTTTTTTTTTTGGCCGAATGCTTGTGCCGAGAATCTTTGCGCGCATTTTGCTCGGCAAAGATTTGGGGCAAAAAAAAAAAAAAAAAAAAAAAAAAAAAAAAAAAAAAAAACGACAATGTGTTTAGGCGGCTCTCCTCGAACCCTAACTCACCCATATAAATACTCTCCGCCTCTTTGCCAACTACCACATTCACGGCCACTTCCCTCATTTCCACCATTTTTCCCCATTTCCGCCACTAACTCGATCGTGCACTCTCAACCGCACACGTTGTTCAAAAAGCTCCTCTCGTCCGGTTTTTCTCCGTGGCACAAGCAGTGTTTGAGGAAACAAATCGCCGACCACGAGAAGCTCCATTGAGGTTAGTAAGAGATTCTTACGCAAACTCTGTGCATTTTAAAAAAAAAAAAAAAAAAAAAAAAAGATTAATACTAGCTAGCCAAAGTGAAATAGAGTTTGGGGGAGTATTAGACTCGAGAATATTTGCCGAGAGAGAGAGATTTGGCGGTCGGCAAGGGCAGCGGTTGTGAAAGTTAGATTTGGCGGTTGTGAAAGTTAGATTTGCGGAGAGGGATTTAGGCAGCAAGAAGTCATAAGAGCAGAAACACGCAAGGAAGGGAGTGCAAATTCAGGTAGATTCGCATACCGCCTCTCATGACCGCCTCGTAAAAGGAAGAAATAAAAATTTTGTCCCAAGAGCTCTGCTAGCCGCTTGAACAAAGGCATGAAGGAGAGGGCTCTATACATGGAAAGGGGTTTGTGTACAAACGGGCCGCCCCAGAGGATACCCCAGCTTCATTCATTCTCATCTATCTCACAAGACAAATGGCATGCATTTTGCCAAAAGTCAGCCCATTTGCACCCGGCTGTCTAAATAATTTTACGCAAACTACTTATGACATTGCACTTATACAGTCTTTGTCCGAGGGGTTTAGTAGTTCCCTTCACATCCGCAGCAATTAAAAGATTTACGACTTGCCGGATGTCGAGGATGATTCAAGGACTTCGCCGATGGTCCGAGTGAAGACCGCTTGGACGAAATTATGAGGGAGCTCCAGGTCGAGGGTACCGAATGGACGAGGCTACACGAGGGTCGATGACTTTCCCAAGAGAGAGCTCTCCAGGGACCAAAGATTTGGTATCATTTTCCGAGGTTCGGTTGATGCCCCTCATCTCACTACCGATCCGTGCACAAGGAGAGCAATTTTGTCAAAGACCGTATGATGACGGGAGGCCTTTAAATGGGGGGCGGATGATACGCCAAAGGTGGGAGTTTGTGCAGGGCGTACGTAGTGGGGATTATGGTTTCCCTCGATCGCGAAATTGTGTATTGCATATGGGGTGGTTGTTGAAGAAAGCGAGACAAAGGAGCAACCGGCCCTTGACCATCTCCACAAATGCCCTTGCGCGGCTCCCCGAGAATGACGTGCAAGAAGAAGGCGATGGTGCTCCTGCCCCAGCTCGAATGCACCTGACCAGGAGCGCCTCTTTGCCCGCACAATTCAACCCCGCGTCATTGCAAGCCCCGAGCCTGCATGGGCGGCGCCTCGGCCAAATGGAGGTACTTCAAGATGATCAGTCAAACAGATGCGGGAATTCGGAAATACACAAAGCAGAGGGACTTGGCTCTCCAGAAACATTATAGAGCCAATTCCAAGAGGTTCCATTCATTCCGAGACTTCCCGCAGAGCTTGTGCGATTCTTCCTCCGGGATGAGGAGCCCGGTCCTGTGGAAGAGGCAGCACCACTTTCTCCGGCCTCATCTTCGTCCAATCACCAAAGATCCCGAGGAGGCGGCTGTGCCCCAACACCAACACAAAGAAAAAGCTGCTGCACCTGAAGCGTCAAACAGGAGAATGACGCTGAGGAGTGGAGCGAATTGGCGGTGGAAAGGGTGATTATGGCAGCGAAAACAGGGCAGTCCTTTCCTCCTTTATAACTCTTGTCTTTATTTCATTGTCGCATGTTTTCAAATTGTTAGATTCAGTTTCACTGTTATGTGTTGATTTGTTAGCCTCGTCTTTGCTTAATTGTGTCTGTGTGCATACTTTGTGAAAAAAAAAAAAAAAAAAAAAAAAGAGAGTGATTTTCTCTAGAAGTGCAGTTTATAGGATGATTATATATGATTCAGCCTTGTGTTAATTCGAGACTATGTTGATTGATTCTCTTGGCTTGTGATTTCTTCTTTTCATTATGCACTACCTTGTGTTATTGAATCGGTGTTTTACTTAGGGAAAGATCTTGAGCATGCTTTTCATTTTCAAAATAGTTGCAGCCCCTAGATTTTGCTTGATAACTCTTGAGGCGACTTTCGAATTAGCACTTTACCGAGGGAATGATTTAGGCCATTTTTCGATAGTTTGAGCTTTGCACCTCCCCAATGTAAATCCCTAGCTTCATCCACTTACTCACCCTCTTTTGTTTGATTGCTCTTTCCTTGTCTCCCCTAGATCATTGAGGACAATGCTCATTTTGAGTTTGGGGCAGGGAGAGCTTAAGCTCTTAAGGTCTTGTTGTTGCTTAAAAAAAAAAAAAAAAAAAAAAAAAAAATTTTCTTTGTCTCATTTGCTTGGGAATACTTAGTAACTGGGGGTGAGCATGAGCCCCATGTTCACTTGCGTCAAGCGGTAGACCTAGGCAAGAGCAAGCAAAAAAAAAAAAAAAAAAAAAAAAAAAAAAAAAAAAAAAACAACAACAACAAAATCTATCTTTGCTCCGCTGCTCTGGAACACTTAGTAACCAGGGGTGAGCATGAGCCCCATGTTCACTTCTGCGTCAAACGGTAGACCTAGGCAAGAGCAAGCAAAAATAAAAAAAAAAAAGAAAAGCGCTTTGGGTTGAATCTTGCTGAGTAACCGGGTGACTTCATCACCAATGTTGGCATTCGCGTAAAAAGGTAAGTTAGCAACTCTTGGTAGATATAAAAAAAAAAAAGAGAAGAAAAGAAAAGCAGTGAGTATAATAAGAGGGCGTCCAAAAGCAAATATAGTGGATAAAGGAAAGCAAGGTGTGAGTTTGGGGGAATTTCATGGAAAGGTGTTTGAAGGAGAGTTGAACCAAAATATCATTTCCCATCCTACCTTTGCCTTAGCCTAACAGTAAAAATCTAATGAAGCCCTATTGACCTTTGGTGATGTGTTGATTCTTAGTAGTGGAGAGAGCTTTGAAAAGCAATTTCGTGGGGTTTGGGCTTAAAAGAGCTTGAAACTGCATGCACACGGTCCCAACTAGTTTGACATTGATGATTTGGCACTTGGTTGCTCACACACACACAAGAAAGGTCCAAGCAGAGAAGGAGCAATCTCATGTTTTGAAATTAACACTTGGCTGGCATTCTTGTTTCTCTTAGAGCTGCACTTCTAATCCGTGTTTCAAGGACTTGAAAAAAAAAAAAAAAAAATTAATCAGAGTATGCATTAGTTCTCTTTTTCATTTTTAGTTCATTTAACCTATCTTTTTGTCACTTTTGTTTTGCTCGAGGACAAGCAACATTCTGAGTTTGGGGTGTGATAACTCTAAGAAATTAGAGTTATCCCTTTGGTTTTATAGTTGAAAAGTTGTGTGTCTTTTTGAGTAGTTTTTCTCATTTTATTGTTTGTTTTAGAATAGATTTGTGGAATTGCATTCACCTTGGTCTAAGTTCGTATTGTTGTCTTCTTTGGGTAAAAGCTGGTCATTTGAGTGTAAAATGAGGTAAAACACTGGCTAATCTTGTGTATCTCTTTGCAGGAAATTGTTGGCCCAAAATGCCGCAAAGACTCTTGGCGACATTCGGGATTAGTGGCAGCTCAATGACGCGGGGCCGAGCTGGGAAAAAGTCGACAGAGAGGAACTGTGTGAGTGGCTAAGGAAGTGTCAAGTGGGTCCACAAAGCACCTCAAAGAAAGTGACACCTCGGCCCCTTGTGTTGCCCTAGAAGGGAATGATTCTCTCGGGACAATTGGGCAGCCGCTGTGGGGAGAAAAAGAGGAAGAGAGAGAATTGGGCGTTGAGGATATAAAAAAGAAAGCAAAGAGCTCAAAAAGGAGTACGCAGCAGCTAGAGTACCATTATTCCAGAAAACACAAAAAAAGAGACATTCCAGAGAGAAAAAAAGCTTCGGAGAAAAAGCTGAAGAAACGTGAATCTCAGCCTAGGAGGAATATACAACGCAGAGAGAGAGAGAGAGAGAGCTGGAGTTGAAGAACATTCTTGGCTGGTCACAGAGGAATCCAGATCCAGCCGAACTTGCTCTTCTTCTGTTAGCTTAATTATCTTTGTCATTTAACTCCTGATTTTAATTATGGATTGTATTGAAGCTTTGGATCTTGTAATTATCACGATGAGCTAAGTTTTTGTAGCTAGGTTTGCTAATGGAACCAATATTGTAAGAATGACAAGTGGTTTACGAGAATGCTATTAATCTACTATTCTGTTCATTCATGTGAGTTAATATATATATCTCTAATCTTGACCGCCATCAACCTTAGGATACAAGATTAAGATTAATCTTTGGAAGGGTTAGTTTTAATCGGATTAACATGAATGATGCTTGTTCAATATGCTTCTTGAGTATTTGATTAGTGGATAGTATAGGAATATATTATTCACCTAGCACAATCTAATGAAACCCGAGCTCAAATCTGCAGTCCTAGAGCTGGATCCACACAGGAATGTCTTTGGAAATAGCTTAAAGGATCCCAGCCATAATCAATTCGGAAGAACTTTATGCACCAACACGTTTACATTGATTGGGATAGTAGAATCTTTGCAAAGATTCGGGTGACATTCTAGTCGGACTTGCAATAGAGGGAAGTTAAGGTGCCTAGCTCGTTTCTACCATTAATTTTACATCTTATCCTTACATTCTTGTTACTTTTAGCTATATTGATTACACTTAGCTTGCATTTTAGTTACTTACAACATTTTAGTGAATTTTTGCCACAATCATCCTTTACTTGTTTTAGTTAAACGTTTAACTCTCAACATTTATTTTAGTGATTCATTCCTCGTGGGATCGATATCCGTACTTGTGTACACTTTATTACTTGTAGCGACACGTGCACTTGCGAGCATAAATAATCACGCAACACCACCTCTTAGAATCTATTAGCTAGGGGATTTTTATTGTTATTTACATCTCGTTTATTTCACTAATTCGAGTTTTCAATTTCAGTTTTGCAACATTTAAAAGCTCTCATAAAATGTTATATTTAATTTTTTCTGCTATAATTAAAAGCTCTTTCATAAAGTCATATCTCAACTTAAATTAAAAACTCGAATCACGACGCCTAAAATTTTTTCTAATTTGGAATATCATTAGGTATGATTTTGTTGTGAATGTTTTGCTGAGTAGCGTGGCTTAAGAGTGCCGGCTTTGACTATGCCGCAAACCAGGAGATAATGGTGACTGGTTATATATATATATATATATATATATATATATATATATATATACACATCACATTATATTATCAAATTTCTTTAGTTGATGTGTATTACTGACAGACACTCAGGCCTCATATACATCACATTATATTATCAAATTTCTTTAGTTGATGTGTATTCTTGATGACACTTAGGCCTCATTCACTTTATGGATATATATATATATATATATATATATGAACATATATTCATATACATCACATTATATTATCAAATTTCTTTAATTGATGTGTATTATTCGACGAAAATTTAAGTCTCATTCACTTTTATAGATTTAAATTTTTAATTTAAGTTAAAATATGACATTTTTTAAAAACTTTTAACTATAACAGAAAAATTATATTTAATATTTTATAAAAAAATTTAACTAATAAAATTTAAAACTAAAAATTTAAATCGGTAAAATTAACGAGACTTTAGACTCATCATCCTTGTATATATTTGCTTTTAGTTTGATTATTACGTGTTTCACTTTTGTTTCAGTAATATATTTTGCTTTTTTTTTTTTTTTTTTTTTTTTTTTTTCCGTTTTTACTTGTGTTAGAGTTCGCGTCCTTGAAACTAACAATTTTCTTTTTGTTCGATTTCTTTGAGTTGGGAAGGGACAAAAGAGGGTTGATGTATAAAAGAATTACTTATCAAATATTTGTAACCTGCTACAATATTCATCTACGCATGTATATCAGTATTTTTATTAAACAGAGGAACAAAATAACTTTAGAAAATGTTTGAATTTAGTTTTGAAACATTGGTAATCCTAAATGAAGGGATATTTTAGTCAAAAACATATATTACTCCATTATATTCCAATGATTAATCAAACATAATAATTGTAATTTCAATATTAATTTCAATACTCAACCAAAGAATGAAATTAAAACAAGTCATTTAATCTGTTTCTATTTCCATTTTATTACATTCTCATTTCTATTCATATTCATCTTTGCATTTCATTTCATATCAAACCAAACATACCCCAATAAAAAATGATTGTATGGTCTCTTAGCACTTTTTTTTTTCTCCTCATCTTTTAGTTATTTATTTATTTTTCATAAAATACCTAGTCAATCTCAACTTTTTGGAACTGTACTTTAATTCTTTGTTTTTAAGGCATATATATATATATATATATATATAAATAGGATTAATATCAGTGTGGTGCTTTTAAATTTTAGACTCATTCTCATTTTATTCATTGAACTTTTAAAATTTTCATTTTGTTTCTTAAATTTTGAATTGTTCCCGCTAACCTTTTTTGTTGCGATTTTTGTTAAAAACAGATGGAACAAGACGGAGTTAAGTGTGACCAATATGTGATTTTTATCTTTTTATTTTTAACATAAATTCAAACAAGAATACCATGTGACTGTATTACTCTCCTTTTTTCTATTTGTTTTTAACAAAAATGACAATAAAAAAAGTTAAGTGGGAAGAATAAGCGGTAAGAATTTAAAATTCAAGAATAAAATGAAAATTTTTAAAATTTAAAAAATAAATTGACAATAATTTTAAAATTTAGGAGCAACAATGATAATAATACATGTATACAGTTTGTCAACTTGACCCAAAGTGGTGTATGGGTTGCTGGATATTCCATGAAGAGAGAGAGAAAAAAAAAAAGCAAAAGACCGCCATGATTGAGGGTGGTGATACATTTAACGCTTGCAGTAGGTTATTATGCATGCACGCAAGTGGATTACAGGCGCAAAGAACCAAAAGACATGTACACTAAGGACATATTTTTTTTGTCTATAAAATTAAAAAAAAAAATTTAAAATTTTAATTTTATTTAAGTTCACGTTCTTTTAAGTTTTAATTTTATTAAATTTTATTTAATTTTATTCAAATTCTAACTTAAACTCAAATTATAACTCAAATTTAACTTAAATATTACACTCAAATTACACTAAAAAAAACTCTTAAAAATTATATATATACATACGGATTAACTTTTTTTTTTCTAACTAAAAAGAAATCCGATGGTGCAACATATTTCCTAACTTCTTCAGCTATTGAAGCAATCCAAAAAATTATTAATAACCAATTTAATTTATTAATTTAAATTTTTAATTTAAATTAATATATAATATTATGTGAAAAATTTTTATTGTAATAAAAACATTAAATATAACTATTTTTAAAATTTTTTTACAATAATAAAATTTAAATTTTAAATTAAAATAATAAAATAAAATAAGCCTTAAATATATAAAAAGAATCTAAACTAGGCTCACGTTAAATATTCAACCAGTACATATGGATCAACTTGGCTGTATTATTTTGCAGCGCAGTTGCCAAGTGGTATGGTTGTGGGTCCCAACAAAGGACTATCCAAAGCAGTGTTTGTCAGAGGAGTCTCAATTTTCACTTAAAAAAGAAAATGAGGGAGAGAGAGAGTGACGGCATTGAAGGCGATTATCATCTTTATTTGGAAATAGGATATTGTGAGTGATTCATTGAACCATAAGTTTTGATTATATAAATTATTAAGGTCTTATTCATTTTGAGTCCGTTTATTTTATTGATTTGAATTTTTAATTCGAGTTAAGATGTAATTTTATGTGAGAATTTTTCTTGTAATAAAAAGTTAGATGTGATTATTTGTGAGAACTTTTTCTTTGAAAGCAAAACTCGAATTCTAAACTCGAGTTTTTATCAGAAACAAAACTTGAATTCGAAGCGGAGCCTTTATAAATTTAAATTTTTAATTTAAGTTGAGATATGATATTTTTAAAAAAAAAATTTATTATAATAAAAAAAATTAAATGTAATATTTTTTGATAATTTTTTATTGTAAAAAATTAAAATTAAAAATTTTAATCAGTAAAATAAACGAAACTTAAAGTGATGAAGATTTGGATGCGGCAGCCTCACAAGGTAGAGCCATAGAGGTAACATGATTAAGGGGGGACCATTCTCTTAACCATTATTGTAAGTTTGTTGCCATAATTTGTTGGTAATATGTACAAATTCTAATTCTCTTTCGGATTCTAATTTAAGAAGAAAGATAAATTAGACACTAAGAGAAAAATTTTATCTCGTAAGAAGAATTTAAGAAGAAAGAAGAAAGATAATTTAAGAAGAATTTTATCTCGTAAAATTTTTTTAAATTTAATAAGAAAAAATCACGACACATTCAGAGAAAAACTTCCAATATAACAATAATGAGTATATAAAAAATTCTCAAGTATTAGCAATAATTTGCGGAATACTTTCAACAAAAACTTCTCTCACACTCACAAGTTTGATAATCTTACTATTTTTCCTTACACTCACAAGTGTGGTAATCTACTCAAACTCTAAAAAATAAAAAAATAAAAACAAAAAAAAAAACACTTTTATAGGCACACAAAAGACTCTCTTAGCAACTCTTAGCAACTCTCTCTATTCCTTGCTACTTTTTATGAACTGAGGAAAAGGAGGCTATTTCTATTGAACCCCTCTTATTTTTCTGTGTGAGCCAAACATCAACCCCCTACTTGGGAAGAGTTCAAGCAGCAGATTAGAGCCGAGTATGGACCAATGTTGTATGACACTGTTGTAGTTCATGCTCCGGAAGTGCCAAGAGATCCTCATATCTGGGAGGATATGCAAAAGAGACAATATGAGGCTGTAAAAGCCATATGGGATTCTTACGAGGGAGTCTATGGCTCACTACTGCCAGTGTTTTTGGGACGCCATGTTGCCTATGATACCACCCGAGATCATGTTTTCTGAGGATCGCGATCTGATCTGGAGAGGGGTACCCCAAAATGTTTGAGACTTAGTCCCTTACCCAGGACAGTATTACCACACCCAACAGTTCCTAGCTGAGATAATAAATGGCGAAGAGGAGATACACCAAGTCCAGCAACAACTCTAAGCCAATGCCTCAACGGCAACGGCAGTAGCTCAACCGGAGCAAAATGCGGCACAGGGATATTATGCAGATGATGAGTCAATAGAACCGGCTAAAATGAATAAGGTATTCTCCTTACATTTGGTTTTAATTTTCCTTCACTAAATAGGTAAAAGCATAGAAACTAACTTGTAATAATTGGACTACAGGTGTTGGACGATGCAGATTTTCTCATGTGCCCAACTTTTGACGATAAGTAGCCTTTGGCATATGTACGTACACTGTTTCCCCAAAATTTAAGTTTCACGTAATATTGAATAATCTAGTGGATGTTATTAGTCATTAAAGGACAAATGTTATCAATGTATCTACGTTACATAAGCACTACATGTACTTCAGATTTATGTTCTAGTATTGAATCCAAGTACTTTCTTATTCATGTGTTTATTCTTAGCGACAATATATATGCTCTATTGCAGAATATGCAAGAGTGCCACAAGAGAATGTGATGTGTATAGGTATGGCATCCTTGTATTGGAGATGTTCACTGGAAAGAGACCCACCGAAGAAATTTTCAAAGACGATTTCAAACTTCATAGCTTCGTTCAGACGGTGTTGCCCGAAAGACTTATGGAAACAGTGGACATTTATCTTCTCCCTAGAGAACCAGAAGATGATGCACTAAAAAGACATGTAAATTAAAATATATAGACATGTAAACTAAAATATATAGACATGTAAACTTTTTTTTTTTTGAAGCAATCCAAAAAATCACTGCATATGTGAAAAAAATATAAACTAGTCTCACATTAAATATCCAACCAGTACATATGCATCAACTTGGTGTATTATAGTGTAGCACACTTGCCAAGTGGTATGGTGCTGTTTTTTTTTTTTTTTTTTTTTTTTTTTTTTTTTTTTTTCCAATAAGTGTAGGCTCCACCCGAAAACCCATCAACCATTTCCCACAGTTTTTCATCAAAAAGTGTGGGGTACTCATACATAATTTGAGTATATTCCGATCTTTATTCAGACAACATGATTTGAGTGTCTTATAATAAGTAGTCCCTGCCTTAAACTCTCCGTTCAACAAAGTCATATATAAAACATTTGAGTATCTTTTATTACTCTCGCTCTTTACTCATGGCCATCACCAAAATGAAACTCCGAAACCCCACTAGCCCATCCGCATTTTGGTTCTTGTTCCTCCATGTCATACTTGTCCACTCTCTGAGCTTATTGCAGCCTAAACGTGCCATTGCAAGTACACTAGGAAATGACACTGATAGGATTGCTTTGCTCAAATTCAAAGAATCGATCTCCAACAAGCCGCATGGAATGCTGAACATGTGGAATGACTCTGTTCACTTCTGTAGCTGGCCTGGAATCACTTGCGGCCGCGACTATCAGAGGATAATAGCCCTGAACTTTAGCGGCTACAACTTGCATGGAACCATATCACCATACGTTGGGAACCTCTCTTTCCTGAGGTCCCTTGACCTCAAAGATAACGGCTTCTTGGGCGATATTCCGCAGGAAGTTGGTCGTTTGTTCCGCCTGCGATATCTCAATCTTTACAACAACACGTTGGGAGGTAAAATTCCAGCTAACTTGAGCTATTGCTCAAAACTTTGGGTGTTAAATTTTGAAAAAACAGACTTACTGGGTTGATTCCTCAAGAGCTTGGGTCTTTGGTGAAGCTTAGTGTTCTTAGTGTAGAATTTAACAATCTTACGGGGGGTATCCCACCTTCCTTGGGAAACATTTCATCACTTAAAATGTTTTCTGTAGCTGGTAACAATCTCTTTGGAAGAGTTCCTGATGAGTTAGGGAGATGGAAAAGCTTAACTCATTTCGCAATAGGGCCAAATAATTTCTCGGGTACAATCCCTCTCCCAATTTACAATATATCCTCCATAGTAAGCTTTTCAATCAGCCTTAACCAATTAAAAGGCAGTCTTCCTACCACAATTGGCCTTACACTCCCTAATCTCCAAAAGTTTCGTGTGGGTGGTAACAAGCTCTCTGGAATAATCCCTCAATCATTTTCTAATGCTTCCCAGCTTCAATTGCTTGAAATATCTGAAAATAATTTTTTTGGCCAAGTTCCGGCAAGTTTAGGGGGTCTTCGAGAACTCTGGTGGCTTGGTTTAAGTCATAATAGTCTAAGAAGTGATAACTTGGATTTTATTGAAACTTTAACAAACTGCAGCCAGATGGAGATGTTGGACTTAGCTGGGAACAATTTTAGAGGTGTCTTACCAAATTCTATAGCCAATTTCTCTGCCCTCAATTACCTTTATCTTGGAGGCAATCAGATATCTGGTAATATTCCTTCAGGCTTAGAAAATCTGGCCAATTTAATCTATTTAGGCCTTCAGTTGAATCTTTTCAACGGTGGCATTCCTGCTTCTTTAGGGAAGCTAACAAATTTGCAGGCATTGTATTTGCGTGGGAACATACTGTCAGGAAGAATCCCTTCATCCCTAGGAAACCTTACTCAATTGTATAAACTTCATCTATCCGATAACAACCTAGAGGGAAGTATTCCAACAAAAATTGTAAATTGCCATAATTTGCAAATGCTTGACATTTCAAATAATAGTCTGAGCGGAGAAATACCCAAAGAAATTTTTCTTCTTTCCTCCTTATCCATTTATCTCGATTTATCTCAGAACTTCTTGACGGGTGAGCTACCTATACAAGTGGGCCAGCTAATGAACATCCATATAATTGACCTCTCTGAAAACAATTTGACCGGTAAAATTCCAGAAACCATTGCTCAGTGTCAGATTCTAGAGTCCCTTTACCTACAAGGGAATTTCTTTCGGGAATCCTTGCCATCTGCTATGGCCTCATTGAAAGGTGTTAGGTACATGGATTTTTCACGTAATAACTTGACAGGACAAATTCCAAAAGATCTACAGAAACTTCAATCCCTGTTGTACATGAATCTTTCTTTTAACAATCTGGAGGGAGAAGTGCCAATTGAAGGTGTATTTGAGAACATAAGTGCTGTGTCTTTAGTTGGAAATACTAAGCTTTGTGGAGGCGTACCAGAGTTGCATCTTCAAGAATGCCGTAGAAAAAAGTCTGAAAAGAGGGAAAGCAATGGCCTCAAACTAACAATCATAATAGTTTTGGTGGTAGCAATTTTCCTTCTGTTCACAAGTTGCATTATTTGGCATTTTGGGAGATCATCTCAAAGGAAAACAAGTGTTGCGATCCCAAAACTAAGTGTTCTTTCGAAAATTTCATACAAGAAGCTTTTTCAAGCTACCAGTGGATTCTCTCCAAGCATGCTGATTGGAATTGGTAGCTTTGGCTCTGTATATAAAGGCATTCTTGATCAGAAAGAAAATCCAATTGCTGTGAAGGTTCTCAATCTCCAGCAAAAAGGAGCTGACAAGAGTTTCGTTGCTGAATGTAATGCATTGCGAAGTGTTAGGCATCGAAATCTTGTTAAGATCTTGACTTGTTGCTCTAGCATAGATTACAACGGCAATGAATTCAAGGCTCTAGTCTTTGATTATATGTCCAATGGAAGCCTAGAGAAGTGGTTGCATCCAATGAATAATGATGAAAACCACTCAACACGTCTGAACCTACTTCAAAGACTGAATATCTCAATGGATGTGGCTTCTGCAATTCACTATCTTCATGATGATTGTGACCAGCCAATCATTCACTGTGACTTGAAGCCTAGCAATGTTCTTCTTGACAATGAAATGGTTGCCCATGTAACTGATTTCGGATTAGCAAGGTTGATCTCAAACACAACGAGCTTCTCAAATGCTCAAACTAGCACAACTGGAATGAAGGGAACAATTGGCTATGTCGCCCGAGGTAACAACTTTGAATAAGTACTTGATTTATTTAAACTTTTTCTAGATATGTCTATTATTGGCATTTTATTCAATCATAAAAGAAATATCATTCCGAAACGTGTGCAAAAGAAAAGGATTCAATAAATTGATCACAGAAAGGTAATGAGTAACGATCCCTTGAACATGATCAGCTAAGAAATGACATGACTTTTTGTGAGAGATTAGGCTTGAGATATACCCAAATAGAATTGGGTGCTAGTTGCATAAACACTTACATATATTTGTACCTATTTCTCACTTTCGTGGAGGATTGAAATCTGCACAGTTGAAATTTTACCTCTTAATCAATACTTTATACCTCATACATGTATTGCTATTACAAATTGTAGAGTATGGAATGGGTGCAGGGCCATCAAGAGAGGGTGATGTATATAGTTATGGCATCCTTGTATTGGAGATGTTCACTGGAAAGAGACCCACCGATGAAATGTTCAAAGATGATTTCAATCTTCATAACTTCGTTAAGACAGCCTTGCCAGAAAAACTTGTGGAAATAGTGGACTCTTCTCTTCTCCCTACAGAAGCAGAACAAAATGCATTGATGATAAGAGAATTAGATGCAAGAAATAACAACAACAACAATATGGGAGACGTTGAGATTGAGATTGAAGAAGGGTTTGGAAATCATATCAGTGCTCATCTGCGTAATTGCTTGGTTTCAGTGTTGGAGATTGGAATTGCATGTTCAAAAGTATCACCAAACGAGAGAATGAACATGGGAGATGTCATCCGGAAGCTAGAACATATCAGAAATGCTTATGTTAGATTTGAGAACAGTGGACAAAGACGAGGAACCAGATAAAATATATCAGGTATTGTTGCATAATTTTCGGTGCTTTTGCTTATAATTTTTCTGCCCAAATTAGTAAACACACAAATTGACTTGTAACTGGACTGCAGGTGCTGGAAACTATGTTCAATGAAATCAAAAGGTCATGATCAAGATAATCTTTCAAGAATAAATAGGCTTTGGCGTCTGTACTCGCACAAACTGTCGCGCTGAAATTTTAGTTTCCTCTCCATTCTATAATCCAAAGGATGTTAATTTAGTCTATTAATAAGGACTTGATCAATGTTGCATATGTGTTGCCTGTGCAGTACGTACGTCATGTTTATGTTGTATACTTTCCTATTCGTATGTTCAAATTTAATGATGGTTATGCTCTGTTTATATGGGTTGCTAACCAGGGAATAAAAAGAAAAAGTTAGCCAAGTTCTTATCGAAGCATCTCAAGACCTCAATTACCGGAACTTGTTCGATCCACAGCAAAATTTGTGACATTTTAAAGTCAATGCAGTAAAATTTGCGACATCTTCTTTGTCTTTAGCGTGTTGGCGCACTCGGATTGAATGTGTCCGTATCCATCACACTCACGGCATTGAAAACCTCTGTTCTTTGTCTTGAATTCAGTAACACTTGTTGCAGCTTTATTCTTTTGAAAGTTGCTGGCGTTATAACTTGAATTTATATTCTTCTTATTGAACTTCTTTATTACTCTATTGAAATTTTTTGTCAACAGTGCGAGAGTGTGACGACCCTCCTATGAGGTCGCCACTGTAACTTACTTTTAACTTGTACTTACTGGCATTTCTTAAAATTTGCGGAACATTTTTTTTTTTAAACATAAGAATGAATACTTTCATAATTCGTAACAATAATTTCAAAAGAATAAATCGCTGAATTTCTTAAAGCTTTTCTTAATTTCAATTAAGATAAAACCTTCTAGAAATATTTTCAAATGGAGCTGTGTTTGAACTCTTGTTTCAAATACTCTTTAAAAGCCTTTCTAAAACTAGCCAATTCAATTGGGCCATTTAATTTGACTTTAAAACGGATTTTGTGAGAAATCTTAAATTCAAGTACATCTTAAAGTCCTTTTAAAATCAATCATTTAAATCATCATGTTTAAAATTCGTTTATTTGTTGCATGCACTGTTGCAACGTTCTAAAACTTAAATACTCAAACTATGATTGTTAGCTACAATCTTGGTTTCCATAACATACATACGTACATATACTTTTTTAAACGTACATGCTTGAAACTTTGAATCATATAAATATATACATGATTTTACTTAAACTTACTGCGGAAAATAACTGCGTGAGCGGTATCCATTCCCATCTCCACCATTCGTCCGCCGCTCACCATTGCCCTTCAGGAATTGCTGATAGGTTTCTTACCTACAGCATGAACACATCTGATTGAGCTTTCGCTCAGCAAGTAGGAACTATATCTCGCAAAATAACTGTGAGTACACATGAATAAATATGCATGAGCTGATATGCTTGATTATGATGTTTTATCATAGTCTTATTATCTTATCTTATCTTTCTTATCTTTTCTTTCTTATGGGCCCGAAAGTGCTCGCGTACCACTTGGGCGCAATCATCGGGACGTGAGGGTTTGCAAGGTCCCCAGCGACACCGTGATTATAACTTGAATGCCTCCCTTAAGTCGGAGGACATTTTTTTTTTTTTTTTTTGTTCTCCTTGTGGAGGTGGAATTACCTCCCTTAGGGTCGGAGGTGGTACGGCACTCAACCCGATATTATTCTTATAAGTTCCTCTTGACTTATTAAGGTGTATGCAAACATGACATGACATCGCATACAATACTTAAAGCATAAACATGTATATATATAGCATGTGTAAATTTTTTCTTTAAAATCTATTCATGCTGTAGGCGAGATTCCTACTTACCTGATTTACAGAGCTGGAATCCACGTTTCGCCAAAGAGCCTATTCTCTTACTTGCTTACTTGAAAATAAACCCCACCGAGAGTGTGAGATTATCTGTCGTTTGCTATTCTATTTTAGCAACTTATGAAGGAAATCTAGCCCTTTACTTAAGGCATGTATTCCTTTCCTTTACTGAACGATAATTCACTATAAGGATCAATTTATTAAATCCTCAAAATTTTATTTTCCTTAATTGCCATTACAAATTTGTGGTAAATTGATAATTCATTAATTATCTTATCCTTATAATAAGTCTAATAATTTAGTTAACTAATTTTGATAAGTAATTAACCCTCTTATTCATATACTAAGTCTACATAAGTTAGTTAATTAATCTTAGTAATTAATTAACTTCCTTAGCCATATTCTAAGTCTTAGATAATTTAATTAATTAGTTTTAATAATTAATTAAATTATCATCCATAATACACTTTTAATAAACTTTACTTTACCTCACTTGACGGGCTCATAATAGTGTTGAGGTCTATATTTACCGTCGTAAAATTAAGGATCTAGCGTATCGTTTCTTTACGATTTTCGCTTACATGCTTATTTGAAAACTGTTATATTTTATTGGAAAACTACATACGACATTTAACATAAATATAAACCTAATTCACGAATCTCATAATTAATGTATTTCGTGAAAATCATATGCCTTATATGACTATCTTAATTAAACTGTAAGCAAGGTTTGTACTTGCCTGAGTTCCGAGCTAAGCGGTTCTGATAGCATCTCCCTTGTCGTGTCCTCCCTGCGTATTCCTCAAAACTAATTTCGAGAAAAGCCGCAAGCACTATGAATGATCCTTGAGGAACATCGTAGCTTTTTACACTCGATTCGATCTTTACTTGTTCGGGCCCGAACCACCTCGATCCGCGCGGCAACGATTTCAGACAATTCTTATCGAATTGAATTTGGTTGAACGGACGTCACCATTATGTTCAGCACGTCGAAACGAGTCGGGATATCATCAAACGGAGGTCGATAGCCCGAGAAACGACACCTCACCGAATATGGCGGCGGCGGCGGTACAGACGGCCAAGCGGAGGCTCCCCGGAGAGCTTTTTCGCGGTGGACTTGGGTCCTACCCCCTAACTTGACCCTTCCGAGTCTATTGGTGCGGTCAATTTCACACCATACGGCCTGTAATAAAGATTTTATTGGGATCCACAACATAGGTAAAATCCGCGATCCAAATCTCAATATTCCGGCCATCAATTATTAAAATTGGTTGAGGGTTTTTTACCCACTTCCTTCTGAGTGTTGTGACACAAAATTCACTACGATCCAACGGTTAGATCGCCGGAACCACCTCTTCCCCTCCACGGACGACGGTAGGTGGCTCCGTCGCCAAACCGCAACGGTGACGGCGGCCGCCGGGATCTACCGGGTGTCGGCTTCGAGTCGATTGCGGGGGGGGTGACATCCACGACGGCCGGGAGAGAGAGAAACAACGGCGAAAAAGGGAGGTGATTCCGCCACCACGGACGGCGGTGTCCACCATCATTGAGCTATGAAAATGGATGGGTTTTCTTCGCTTTGTCGTAGACCGAGTCCATAGGGACTAAAATCATCTCAATCGGAGGTCGGATGGCGGAGATATCACGACGGACGGAATGGGTAATTTTAAACTTCCGCCCGGCGATTGCGGCTGATTCCGCAGAGTTAGAGGTCGTGCCGCATGTCATTGAACTCAGCTCGCCGAGATCTTTCTATTGACATGGGCGGTGTCAAAAACGGAGGTCAGAATCTCAACTTGAGTATTTGGCCATTGATGGTTGAGAACGTGAGAGAAGAGAGAGAGTGAGCGGAAGCAAGAGGAAAAAATGATAGAACCCTAAAATTTTCGCTATATATAGTGTCTAATTAAGGCAAGATTACATGCTTGATTTTATCCTCAAATATTTCCTCTAAAAGCATTAAATTTATCTCGATTAGAGATAATTAATTTAGCTCACGTAATTTAATCTATTACTTACAAAGGTCAATATTAATTTTGAATAATTCAATATTGTTTTATATTCTTACTCGCGTAATATTTCGAATTTGTTTCAAGTCTTAAAATTAATTCTAGACCGAACAAATTCTAAATCTAACTTCTCAAAGATTCTATCTCGGGAATGACGTTGTTTACGGCGGTGTCAACTCCCGAGCTCACATTGTACCCTTCTCGCTATGGGTATTTATCTTGTGACTTTAACCTAACGTCGGCAATTAAGGATCTTTTTCCTCTTTTAAAATGTCGGTCGTTTTTTTTTTATCTGTTGCTAACATCATCTTTGTGTTTGGAGATTCTTGAAATTAAGATTCTCAAGCTATACTTGTACTGAAAATTATTTCGCCTTAAATTATGGCAATAATTTATCGATCGAATTTACTTGATCGAAAACATAAACTCAACATGAAATCTACTACAGAATTTAGGAATACAAATATTGATTCCATAAATCCTTCAGTCACATAATATTTTCTAGGAAAATCCTTGGCTTAAATAAATAAATTGTATTATTTAAAGTCTGGGATTTTCTCAATCATTACAGAGAGACTCCGCTAGGTCTTCTTGATCATCTGAATCTTCATCCAAATGATGCTTTTGAACTCCTGCTTGCAAGGCTAACTCCGTCTCCATCTTTTCTTCATTTAGGTTCATCTCAAAAGTGTGTAATGAACCCATTAATTCATCAAGTTTCATCGACCGCACGTCTTTAGCCTCTTCAATAGCTGTCGCTTTGTATGCAAACCTTTGAGAGAGTGATCTCAATGCCTTCATCACAAGTTTTTCCTCAGAAATTTTCTCACCAAGAGCAAATGATTCATTAGCAATGTCACACAGTTTGGAATTGAAATCTGAAACTGATTCATTCTCAAGCATACGAAGGTTCTCAAACCTTGTAGTGAGGATTTGCAACTTTGATAGTCTAACTGATGCCGTATCCTCATGTGCTGTTTGCAATATCTCCCAAGCGTCCTTGGCTGATTCGCATGTAGAAATAAGTTTGAACTATTTGCATCAACTCCATTGAAAATAGCATTCAATGCTCTTAAGTTGTTATTGGCCAATCGATCATCTTCTATAGACCACTTTTCTTTAGGTTTCAATGCCTCTACTCCAGCATCATCTTTGGTGATGGGGTGTGTCCAGCCAGTTAAAACGGCACACCACGCTTTCTCATCAATTGACTTGATAAACACCTTCATACGATCTTTCCAATAGGCATAGCTGGAACCATCGAGGAGAGGAGGGAGCGAAACTGAGCAACCTTCTTTCAAAAAGTCCATCCCTGACAAACAGACCAAATCCCAAAACCTCACTACACAAACAGTTAGTGAACCGCTCTGATACAAATTATAAGGTCTATTTTCACACTCGTGCTGCAAAGAGTGTTACAACACTTTTTGCAACACCAGCAATTAACTAATATGTTCAGAGATGATAAAAAATGACAGAGAATTGAAAATGTGTATAAATAGAAAGTGATGCAAAGGAAAACAAAAGAACACCAACAATGATATCGCAGTTCAGTGCGCACACCTACATCTACAGGGTCACACCAGACAGTGAACAATCCACTAAGTTCAAAGATTTATAGTCACCAATCGGTTTTACACACTCAAAGACTCCCTCTTTGCCGTATTTGCCATTGTCAAGAATCCTCTTAGCGGCTTTGTCTAGCGAGCACCACTCATCTTCAAAAACTTTCTCCTGGAAGCAATGCAAGCTACTCCCGAAGGCCTAATATTTCAATCACCAATTTAGGCATCACCATAACACTCTTTTTCTGCGAGTTGTGTTCTTCCTTCCTTCAAACATGCACGTTCGTCAGCTTGATTACAGAGAACACATCCCACAGCCCTCTAGTCAATAGCCACACTCTGCACGCACATACTCCTGAACGTTGACAGCCTACACAATCAATTACATCCCCAAAAATACTTTCCAAAGATAGAGCCAATCAAATAACCAATAAACTGTTGGGAATGGTGTCCTAGAAGCATGAGATGTAATAGGACATTTATTATTTATTTAATAAAAGAGTTTATTCATTATTTTATGTGCATATATTTATGAATATTTTATGAATATCAATGAAAATTCCATGATTATTTATGTAACCTTAAACATTGTATATAAGTGTTATATACGAGAGGATAATGTTTAAGGGTAATAATCAAAAAGCAATGTTCATAATGAATTTAATTAAAGTTTGGAATCTTTAATTAAAACATTATTAATACATGTCATTCTATTTAGAATGGAGCAGTGTTATCCGTGACCTTTGTTAATATGGTGAGATATTGAATGAGTGTATTTCGCATAATGAGATTATGTGGAACAAGGACACAGACACAATATGAATTTCTAATAATTTCCGTGAAGTATAGAAATTCTAATTGAGTCTATCGATGGTCATATATAGAATGATCTTAATCCTAAGTTCTTAACAGACTCCTATTTATGGATTTGTGTCTTTTGATTTACTCGGTACGGATTCCGAGACCCTGAATCCTATTCCTTGTATTTTGGAGACATGATGAAGTAGGTAGCTGGGAATGTTATTATACAAGATGGAATCCATTCCTTCTTGAGAAAGAAGTAGATAAATAATTCTCTTGAGGGTTGATTCGGTACTTGGACCAAAGAGGGAGCTCCGATTCATGAATGTGTTTTATGAATCAATCGTCCATTAGAGAATCAATGGTACTCAAGGATAAAGATATAATTAGAGAGGTTAACGGATTCTACCTGGCTCTAATTATGAATTATTTATGGAGGATTGATCTATATGCAATGACTATATCAAATGGACACTTCACGGTTTAGAAGTAATTTATATCTATAATTTCGAGAGTGCAATTCCAAGTTTATAGTGGAGTAACTATTGGAATTAATAGAATTAATTAATTAATTAAAGTGTTTAATTGATTATTAATTCTATTGGAGCTCGGGATTATAGGTCCATTAGTCCCAGCGTCGTCCTAGTAATTCTACCGAACATACGAGAGGACAAAATGGGAATTTTAGAATTACGGAATTCTAAAATTAAACACTCGGAAATAATTAATTGAGAATTAATTATTATTTAAATAATGTGATTATTTAAATTTGAATTTGAACACATCTAGATTTATCCATTTAAACTTATTTGATAAGTTGTTCAATTTAGAATTCAAATTAATTTAAGTTTGACTTAAATTGAATTTGAATTAGAATTAAAAATTGACCTTGGATAAAGGATAAAATATCTTCCTTCCTTATCTATAATAGGTGCCACACATAGGGATAAACCCTACTAGTGTGGCCGGCCACTTTAAGGATAAGGGGAAGGGATTTTTTGTTCCAAATTCAAATAGGAGATAATTAACAAGCTTTATCTTAGAGATAGAGATTGGATTCTTTTTTAGAAGTTTGACTTCTACTCTCTAAATACTATTTTTTTGAGATAATTTTCGGAATAATTTTTTGCCCTAATTTTAGAGGTGGCCAAAATTTCTCTATAGAAATTTTGAAACAATTTTTTCAGCCCTAATTGTTAAGGCTGGCCGAAATTCTCCATGTAGAGAGGAAGGAAAATGTTTTCTCCAAAAATTCCACATCGTGCATGTGTTGGTGTTTGTGGAAATTCGAGTGTTTATTGTAACCCGTTTTGTCTCATGTGTGCCCACACACACGTCTTCGTGGATTCTAGGAATTGACGTGGAAGACATTGGTTTTCTAAACACAAAGTTTTGGAGCAAGGATTGTTCGAGGTCAAAGAACTCAAGTTATCAACCGAGACGGCCTCCAGGTATTTTTCCGAATTGAGTTCTTAATAAATGAATTAATGAGATTAATTTATTCGTGCATAAATTAATATAATCTATAGAGTATCTCAAAGGTTTTATGAAAATTTTTGTTATACACGATCCGCCTTTCCGCTGCGCTTCCGCATCCGAATTCGATTCGGGAACCAACAATTGGTATCAGAGCGGTCTATAGACGATATTAATTTATGCATCGATTATTTGATAATTGAATATGTATGTGTGTGATGAGTAGGCACTTGCATTTATGGATGTTTATTTTTATTCATGATGATGAATGTATGGATGATGGATTTGGTCGTTAATTATATGGTTCCATGGATCGGTTATATTCATTCGTTAATAAAATTATTTGTAATTTAATTCGGGATTAGAATTATTGTAATTCTAGGATTTGGGTAGAATTAGAGTTTAAGATTTTGAATCAAGAAGGAGGCCTTGAAGATCATATTTGAAGCCTTCAAAGAAGCCCAGAAACTGCCCAGAAAAATTCTGGAAATCGCGGCCCAGACGCGTCCCGGACGCGGCCCAGGCGCGGCCCAGGCGCGGCCAGGACGCGGCCCAGGCGCGTCCCGGACGCGGCCCAGGCGCGGCCAGGACGCGGCCCAGGCGCGTCCCGGACGCGGCCCAGGCGCGGCCAGGACGCGGCCAAGGCGCGGCCAGGACGCGGCCCAGGCGCGTCCAGGCCGCGGCCCAGGTGCGTCCAGGCCGCGGCCCAGGTGCGTCCAGGCCGCGCCCCAGCGCGTGGCCAGGCCGCGGCCCAAGTTCGGGATTTGATCCCGAACGGGCCCGAAGGTTTCCGAAACCCTCGTAAAGCGTGCCGATGAGCCCGGAAAAGTTCCGGATCCCAAGGGAGGTGAAATCCAACCCGGAGACAAAGAATGAAGCCGAAGAATAAAGAATTCAAGAATCGAAGACCCATTGATGTAACGGAAGAAAATAATTATTGTAATTATTTATTTATTCGATTTTGGTTGTAATTTATATTTTCCATGGGACCCGGTCAAATCCATCTCAATAGTTGATTGCATATATTTATATTTTATGTTGATAATTATATATTATATATGTCCATGCACATAACATGCCATGTAGATATAATGTGCCTACTCATATGTTTTTATAACATGCTATGCATACATGCAAGATTCGTTATTGTTTATTTTATTTATTATAAAAGTGTTTTAGAAAAATAAAATAAAATAAGAACCATCTTTTGAAAATCGATTTAATATGATTAAATTGATTTAAGTTGCAAAATTGATTTGCAAAAATAATGTTACATGTGAAATTGAATTTAAAAGTTAAATTTTTGAATTTCACATATCCGAAAAAATAAATTGTTTATTTTTCGATGTGAAATCCATGAGATGTTTTTTTTCAAACAAAATACATATTTGCAAAATATTGAGTGAGAGAGGGTTGTATGACAATACGACCCACTAGTCTCCACCGTTAGCGCAACACCGTGAGATCCGGAGAGGGGCTTTTGGCGACATTGAATCGCCCTCCTAAAGGAGAGTGTTCTTGCCGGATCAATAACAAGGTTGGCTTCCTAGAGATAGGATTTCAGGATGTATTTTGAATTGACTACCCAAAGGTAGCAATCCGGAGTTAAGTCTATGGGATGCGAAGCGGTGGTTTACACTCATAAAGATATAATCAAAGTTTGTTGGTTATATTTTGACTAAAATAACGGTAGTTAATAAATATGAAAATATGAGATATTTTGACTATATTTATTAAGCGAGAGGGGTCTCGGTTCAATTTGCAAATAATTTGACTACCCAAAGGTACACTTTATTTGTGGTAAATTGGATTATCGTTGGCACCTAAAATTAAAACATGATTTATGTATTTTTCATGTGCATCATGCATCATATTTAATTGTGCCTAAATTCACATGTTTTGATATTCATGCACATAAATTGATTAGATGAATATTCTACTTATTTCCAAGCAATATGTCAAATCCTATAATCTCGCTATATACAAAACCGAAAACACCGACTAGAGATAAACTATGCGAGTGGTAAAGTAATCGTAAACAACTTACATTCATGTGATGAATATAAGTTTGTCCCAAATGGAGGATTGTCCTCCTGTCCTTAACGAAAACACAGTAGCTAACTGTTAGCTAAGATTGTGCGTGGTAATTCACAAGAAGTATGAAGGCATGGAGACAATTTTATGAGATAATGCGGTCATCGACATCAGATCGAAAATCCATAAAACAAAAGGGTTGGCTAAATACTGTAAGGGCCTAAGTAAAAGACAAAAGGAAAGTCGTTTCCAATAAAATAAAGGAAAAGGAATCAAGCAAATACGATTTGCTAGTTCTAGAAACATGTTTAGTAAAAAGGGTAATTCCTTATTCTTGGATAGTAGATTCGGGAGTTGCTACACATGTTTGTTTTCTTTATTAAGTCTTAGTTCTTACAAGGAAAGTCGTTTCCAATAAAATAAAGAAAAGGAATCAAGCAAATACGATTTGCTAGTTCTAGAAACATGTTTAGTAAAAAGGGTAATTCCTTATTCCGAATAGTAGATTCGGGAGTTGCTACACATGTTTGTTTTCTTTATTAAGTCTTAGTTCTTACAAGGAAAGTCGTTTCCACGAAATAAAGAAAAGGAACTCAAGCAAATATGATTTGCTAGTTCTTAAAACATGTTTAGTAAAAGGATGATTCCTTATCCGAATAGTTGATTCAGAATAACTAATCATGTTTGTTTTCTTTATTAAGTTTTAGCGCTTAAATGGAAATTGTTTCCACCTAAACAAAGAAAATGAATCAAAGTAAATAAGATTTACTAATTCTAAAAACATCATTAGTGGAGGGTGATTCCTCGTCCTGGATAGTTGATTCGGGAGCAACTAATCATGTTTTGGTTTTCTTTGCAAAATATTAGTTCTTACGAAGAACTTGCCATCAGGGACTACATGATGAAAGTGGGAATACCGCGAGGATATTGGCAAAAGGCAGTGGGAGAAGTTAGACTTCAATTTTTGGAATACCTTGTTGTGAACAATGTTTATTTCCCACCAAGCATAAATAGAAATTTGATTTCTAATTCCAAATTATTTGAACAATTGCTTTTAAATAAAAATCTAGTCCACATCTTTCGGAATGGTTCCGATATATGTTCTGGATATTTGGAAAATGGTTTATACCGTTTAAAACCGATGCACGGCTCTTTGCAAAATATTGAAAAGTTCAAAAGTTGCCAAACTTAAGAATAAGGAGCAAAGGATCTCTCATGATAAATAACACATATATGTGGCATCTTAGACTTGGTCATATTAGCCTAAACACGATTTAAAGGCGGTAAAGGATGGTCCTTTTGCTTAACTAAAAAGTTAGTGAGCGTCCAGCCTATGAATCTTGTGCGGAAGGCAAAATGACTACGAGCCTTCCATGACGAAAGGAGAAAGAGCCACATAACCTCTTGACTAATACATTCGGATGTATGTGGACCGTTAAACGTCCAAGACAAAGGAGGTTACTGAATATTTCATCATTTTCATTGATGATTATTCAAGATATGGTTATGTTTACCTAATGCAATGGAAATCAAACTTTTAGAAAGTTTAGAGAATTCCGAGCAGAAGTTGAAAAACAGATTAGGTAAACCAATCAAGACACTTCAATTAGATTGAGGGATGAATACCGGACTAAGAGTTTCGTGGATTTCTTGATTGGAGAAAGTGTGGTATCCCAATTGACTACACCCGGTACACCACAGCCAGTAATGGTGAAGCCGAAATGAGAAATCAGACTTTGCTCGACATGATAAGATCAATGTTGAGTTATTCTTCACTTCCTACTTCGTTCTGGGATTATGCCCTACGAACCACCATGTATATTTTGAATCTAGTACCATCTAAGTCTATACCAAAGACACCCCTAGAGTTGTGGAATGGTCGAAAGTCAGTTTTGAAGCGTATTCACATATGGGGGTGTCCGGCTCATGTGATGAAACTATAGACTGGGAAGTTGGAACCAAGATCGTAAATATACATGTTTGTGGGATATGCAATGGGGACAAAAGAATGATTATTTTATATAGTCATAAGAACCAAAGGTAATTGTATGACAAATGCCACATTTCTAGAGCATGACTATATGATAGTTTTCAAGCCTAGAAGCTAAAAGGTTCTGGAAAAGTTACTTTCCAATAAGATTGGACCACAACCGACAAGAGTTGTTGGAATGCTAAGAATGATCACGATTCCTAATCAAACTCTAGTGGCACCTCGTTGTAGTGGGAGGGTAAGCAAGTTACCTAACCGGTATACTGAGGAAACCCATATAAATCCTTTGTTGATGATGGTAAGGAGGATCCGTTGACCTTTAAGGCTACGATGGATAATTTGATAAGAAAAAGTGGCAAGCATCTATGAAACTCGAGCTAGAGTCCATGTACTCTAACTCAGTCTGGCAACTTGTAGATCTACCCGAAGGGGTAAAATGCATTGGATGCAAGTGGATCTTCAAGAGAATAAGATAAGCGGATGGAAAAGTAGAGACTTATAAAGCAAGGCTAGTGGTTAAGGATTACACCCATAAAGAGGGAGTTGACTATGAGGAAACTCTCTCACCGGAGGCCATGCTTAAGTCCATCCGAATACTCTTAGCCATAACAACATATTTTGAATATGAGATATGGCAGATGGATGTCAAGAAAGCTTTTTACGAATGGCTATCTTGAGGGAACCATCTATATCGATCACCCGAGAGGGTTACATAGAAAAAGGCCTAGAGAGAAAGTCGCAAAAAACGCAGAGATCCATTTATGGATTGAAGCAAACTTCTAGATCATGGAATATCGGGTTTGATGAGGCTATTAAGTCTTATGGATTTGATCAAAACCAAGATGTTTCAAATGAAAGAAAAGAAGATGTTCTTATTCTTTACAAGCCCGAATATGTGATATTCGGTGGGAGTAGTTAGTCGTTGTCGTTGAACTCAAGATCCGATCATTGAGTGGTCGTGGTAGTGTATCCTTAAGTATATAAGGAAAATAAAGAAACTATAAGATAGTTTAGTCGGTGAAAGAGTTGTCTTTCACTTTGGATACATAGACTTTGACTATGAGTCATACGTGGATTTTGAGAGTCAACATCCGAGTGCGTGTTCACACTAGGTGAAGGAGTCATCACAAGAAAGGTTGTTGGCAAAGTGTGATTGCTAATTTAATCATTAAGAGTTAATGTGTAACGACTTGTGAAGCAAACAAAAGAAAGCAACGACTCTAGAAAATTCTTAACCGATCCGAAATTGTTCCGAGCACGGATCATCATAGACACCTAGAAAGTTTCGGGGATCCGAGACATATCCTACCCGCTTTAGGACAAGTGGGAGATTGTTGGGAATGGTGTCCTAGAAGCATGAGATGTAATAGGACATTTATTATTTATTTAATAAAAGAGTTTATTCATTATTTTATGTGCATATATTTATGAATATTTTATGAATATCAATGAAAATTCCATGATTATTTATGTAACCTTAAACATTGTATATAAGTGTTATATACGAGAGGATAATGTTTAAGGATAATAATCAAAAAGCAATGTTCATAATGAATTTAATTAAAGTTTGGAATCTTTAATTAAAACATTATTAATACATGTCATTCCATTTAGAATGGAAAAGTGTTATCCCTTTATTAATATGGTGAGATATTGAATGAGTGTATTTCGCATAATGAGATTATGTGGAACAAGGACACAGACACAATATGAATTTCTAATAATTTCCGTGAAGTATAGAAATTCTAATTGAGTCTATCGATGGTCATATATAGAATGATCTTAATCGTAAGTTCTTAACAGACTCCTATTTATGGATTTGTGTCTTTTGATTTACTCGGTACGGATTCCGAGACCCTGAATCCTATTCCTTGTATTTTGGAGACATGATGAAGTAGGTAGCTGGGAATGTTATTATACAAGATGGAATCCATTCCTTCTTGAGAAAGAAGTAGATAAATAATTCTCTTGAGGGTTGATTCGGTACTTGGACCAAAAGAGGGAGCTCCGATTCATGAATGTGTTTTATGAATCATTGTCCATTAGAGAATCAATGGTACTAAGGATAAAGATATAATTAGAGAGGTTAACGGATTCTACCCGGCTCTAATTATGAATTATTTATGGAGGATTGATCTATATGCAATGACTATATCAAATGGACACTTCACAGTTTAGAAGTAATTTATATCTATAATTTTAGAGTGCAATTCCAAGTTTATAGTGGAGTAACTATTGGAATTAATAGAATTAATTAATTAATTAAAGTGTTTAATTGATTATTAATTCTATTGGAGCTCGGGATTATAGGTCCATTAGTCCCCGCGTCGTCCTAGTAATTCTACCGAACCACGAGAGGACAAAATGGGAATTTTAGAATTACGGAATTCTAAAATTAAACACTCGGAAATAATTAATTGAGAATTAATTATTATTTAAATAATGTGATTATTTAAATTTGAATTTGAACACATCTAGATTTATCCATTTAAACTTATTTGATAAGTTGTTCAATTTAGAATTCAAATTAATTTAAGTTTGACTTAAATTCGAATTTGAATTAGAATTAAAAATGGACCATTGGATAAAGGATAAAATATCTTCCTTCCTTATCTATAATAGGTGCCACACATAGGGATAAACCCTACTAGTGTGGCCAGCCACCTTAAGGATAAGGGGAAGGGATTTTTTGTTCCAAATTCAAATAGGAGATAATTAACAAGCTTTATCTTAGAGATAGAGATTGGATTCCTTTTAGAAGTTTGACTTCTACTCTCTAAATACTATTTTTTTTTAGACAATTTTCGGAATGCTTTTTTGCCCTAATTTTAGAGGTGGCCAAAATTTCTCTATAGAAATTTTGAAGCAATTTTTTCAGCCCTAATTGTTAAGGCTGGCCGAAATTCTCCATGTAGAGAGGAAGGAAAAATGTTTTTCTCCAAAAATTCCACATCGTGCATGTGTTGGTGTTTGTGGAAATTCGAGTGTTTATTGTAACCCGTTTTGTCTCATGTGTGCCCACACACACGTCTTCGTGGATTCTAGGAATTGACGTGGAAGACATTGGTTTTCTAAACACAAAGTTTTGGAGCAAGGATTGTTCGAGGTCAAAGAACTCAAGTTATCAACCGAGACGGCCTCCAGGTATTTTTCCGAATTGAGTTCTTAATAAATGAATTAATGAGATTAATTTATTCGTGCATAAATTAATATAATCTATAGAGTATCTCAAAGGTTTTATGAAAATTTTTGTTATACACGATCCGCCTTTCCGCTGCGCTTCCGCATCCGAATTCGATTCGGGAACCAACATAAACAGCCTCCTGAGATTACGTCCCAAAATGCCTGCCTTCTTCTATGGAAAGAAACATCCCAATAAGGCAATACTAATAACAGCTTGCCAAATCCAGAGTAAAATGCAGAAATTATTGGTTACTCCCCACAGCTGTTCACACACGCCACAGATCATTTTCCGCAGTTTTTGAATTTTTACAACCATTTTGTTGGGATTTGTTTCCCACGTTTTTGTTTGATTATGATTATAATTGATTGGCATTATTTTGGAAAATATTGGCTGGCTGTCTGCATATGAATTCACTGTGCTGTTAATAGGTTTCTAAAGGCAAGTTTCAAAGGATTAGCAATCACGGTTTGTTTTAGTTTTTATAAAGTCAACTTTGTATCCAAAAACAGAAGATTGATATTTGATTATGATTTCATAGCTGGATGATCATCATTTGTTTCCCAAGAATACGTCCAGGTTCAAAGATCAGGAATGGAAAGTTTTCAGACTTAATGATGATTGATTCGTCTGAGTATAAGGAAGATATCTTTCACAGCTATGTTGTACCTGTTGTTGCAACAAGGATTTGCAACGGAATTGATTCTGCAGATTAAATGAAGATATCATCTAGTTGTGATATTTCTGCCTATTTATTCAGAGAAGTTTTCTTGTAAAATAGAACCTCTGTGAGTTGTCTTTGTTGTGTCGTGAGAGAGGTACGAGTTTGTTGTTTCATACAAGGGAAATGTTTTGAGTGTGTTTATGTGAAAAACTTTGTTGGAGGGATTCCAACGTAAAGAGTCGAGGGGATCTCGCTGATCAAGTTCATAGGAAATTTACAAGTTCATAGGCGTTCTTTTGAGAGGGAGTCTCGAGTAGTTTAAGTCCTTGAGTTGTAATAAGTTCTTAGTGGATTGATCATTTTCTGGGCAAGGCCCCGCGGAGTAGGTTACCATTTCTCTGTGTTCTTTTATTTTATATTCTTGCTTTATTCATCCTGTTTTTAATAAAAGTAACTATAAGAGTCAACCCGGTACTTTCACATTTGCCAAACAACTGCCAACTAACAAAAACCTAATATGTTAGTGCCTAATGATGTCACTAATATGGGCGGTTAACAACAGAAAATCTCCATCGTCATACTTAATGAGATGTGGTACTAAACTAGCACAAACTTTATCGATCAGCAAGAAATTCACAACATTTTAAAGTCACTTATTGTATGATTTGATTGAATTGCTGAGCTAATTTCATTTAATTCTCCGAGTTCTTTTTCCTTCTTAACATGACCCACATGAATGATTTGGCGTCAAAGAGAACATCAAGAATAAAAATTTCCTAAGAGAACTTCAGAAATTTCATAATATTATATGGTCCTAATTTCTTGCTGTTTTAAGCAGAAGTTTTGATTGTTGGCAGATTTTATTATATTTCAGATATTAGGAGTATTATTGTTGGTGTAATAATTGCTCAAGCTATGGAAGAAGACTTCTCTATGAACTCGTTTTGTTCACTAACTCGAGTTTTTAATTCGAGATGAGATGCGATTTTATGTAAAACTTTTTTATTGTAGTAAAAAAGTTAAATCTGACTATTTTTGAGAGTTTTTTTACTGTAGTAAAATTTAAATGGGTGAAATAAACAGGGCCTATGACAATAGTAGATATTATTAGGATGAATTTAGAGGCAGTGGGGCGCCATGTGGTGATGAACAGAGCATGTTCTCTATCTCAACTTTTAAAATATATATTTTTCGTCCCTAAAACTTTTAATTGCACCCAATTTTAAAAGAAAATCATTATTTAATTTTAAAAGAACAATCACTATTATATTTCTCTGTTTATGTAACATTATTTTCAGATTTGACATATGTTACTATTGTTTCTCCTCATAAATTGATCCACACAGAATACCAAAATTTGAAAGAGAAAAAATTCAAGAAAAATTCTGAAATTTTTATTCCATTGAACTGGTTTGCATTACAAAATGACGTACATATAAATAGGCAAAACAGGAAAAAAAAAAAAAAAAAAAAAAACTAACCTATTCTATAATTAAAAATAATAAAAATGCCACATTTTTCCAAAAAAAAAGAAAGACAAAAAAATTAGGATACTAAAACTGAAACTACTGGATGTGAGGAAAAAGGAAACGCAATCAAAACTAGATTCCAAATTTTCTAGGTCAACTTATTACAAAAATAAAATTTATTAAAAATGGAAAAATGACCCTTTTGGTGGCCTAAATAATGAAATTTGCTAGACAAACGTTACACATCGTGGCAAATTTACAAGTCTTGTCTGTTACTGATTTTCACTTAAAAAACATATTTTTCGTCTAAATTGAACATCTTCAAAAACCTCATGAAAATTAAAAATTTTATCTTATTTAACTTGTGTTTTCCACTCACCAAAAATTGAATATTCTTTTTGCACGGCATCAAATAGTCTCTTCTCTCTTTTCTAACGTATCAGTCGGTGCGGACACTCAAGAAAGAAAAAAAAGAAAAGAAAAGAAAAAAAAAGCTAAGGCTAAGGCTGAAGGGTAAAATAGCTAGGGCTACTGCCCAAAGCCTCACCCTCCAACAAGGCCCTAAATTCCTTTGAATTATTAATTAAATAATAATTATTTATTTTTTATTTTTTAATAGCGTGACATAAATAATAATTTTACGGTCCTTAGTGGTATTTGAATTGGTTTTGTCCTTTTTTTTTTATTCCCTCCTTACGTACCTACACTGCTACACATCTCTCTCTAGTCTCAATCTATCAAGTCGTATCATTGTTTACTTTTTCTTTTTCTTTTTCTGTTTTTTCTTCTTTATATTTTACTCATTTGCGAGAATATGGCATATTATTGCATGACCTTCTATATTCAACACTATTTAATTTCTTAAATTTTAAGAGGTGTTTGGTTCATAAATTAAAATTATAAGATTAGAATTATTTTTTATTTATGTGTATTTTTATAAAAAAAATACTATAACGAACTACGAATCATGATTCAAATCAGTGTACGAATTTCCCAACCAAACAACTCATTAGTCTTATTCATTTTTATTTTTGGTAATCTATACGTTTTTTATTGAATGTTTTTATTGTGCATTTTTATTTTTCTAAATATCTTGGCACTTCATTACAAAAAGTTATTCCTTTTTTTCTCCTATTCTCAATAACATCTAATAAAAGTTCCAACATTTAATAATAAGAAAGGAATAAATAACTTTACATCGTAAAGCATAAAAATTATATTTTATAACAATTTCATAATTTATTTTAAGATAATCCTATTTATAAAATTTGCATAAGGCCTCAAGTTGCTTTGAGCTGGCCTTTCACCAAAGAATAACTGCCTGTTTTGGTGTTAATTTGCTTAAGCACACTATAAATTATAAAATTATAACTAATCCCCACAATAAATCAAATTTGTGACGCCATGTTTGTTACACAAGCAGAGAAGACAAAGTTACAAAATGATAAGAAACTGTACATTAATAATAATAATAATAATAATAATAATAATAATAATAATAATAATAATAATAATAATAATAATGATGATGATGATAATAATAATAATGATAATTGCTATTGATGCAGCCACTCTTTGATCTGGATTCTAGGCTAAAACTTTGAAAATATAGGAGCAGTTGCAAGTGCCCCACTCAGATTTTAGAATTTTGATTAATTTTATACTTAATACCTCTTAAATTTCCGTTGTTTCCCATTATATATATATATATATATATATATATATAAAACATAAATATTGTATATCCACTTGACACTTAAAAACTTATAACCATGCCCCTATTCAATTAAAAAAAAAAAAAAACTTATTTATTGACATAAAAGGAGAAGAAGAAGAATGTAACTCCAATTGTACATAGTGGTGAGCCAACGTCTCCACTAAAGTTCATGGAAGCTTCACTACTAACAAGTCTCCAAACAAAACATACACAAAAGTCAGACATAGAAATTTCTCATCGTAGAAAATTTCCTGCAATGCAGAAAATTCCACAAACGAGATTTAAATTTTTCGCTTGCAGTAAGGTGGACTGACGACGACGACGACTTCTTATTGGAGATATTAAGGACCCGTTCATTTTATCGATTCGAGTTTAGAATTCGAGTTTTGTTACAATAAAAGGCTAAAGAAACAGTCATATCTAACTATTTTGTTAGGGTAAAAAGCTCTCACATAGAGTCACATCTCAATTTGAATTAAAAACTCAAATCAACGAACTAAACAGGCCCTAAATTATTCGGATTAAGACTTGATGAAGATAATGATACTAATTTTTACCACCAGGGTCATCATTAAAAATTGCAAAATGGAAAAGAAAGTCGTGTAGTGCGTGTACCAGTTAACTTTTCTTAATTTGTTTCCCAATTTTTGCCATAAATAAGTTAAATGATTTAGAAATTGCATTTTCATTCAATGAATATTGTTAGATCTGATTGTACATCTGGTGTTCTAGATGGTGTTGTAACACATTCTGGGACACGACTTGATTAATTAAGATCCAGATTAATTATGTTCAGTTTCTGAAGCAGAATAAAGTGCCAAAATAAAAAGAACATGCAATATTTATTGTAGTATGGTGTACACATCTACATCTGCGGGGCCATGCCAAACAGTAAACAAGTCACTATGCTCTAAAAATTACAAACATTGACGGGCCTATTCACACATGACTCCCTCCTAGACAATGATGCCGTTGTGACGAATCTCCATAGTGATGCTGTTTAGCGTGCACCACACGTCTTCTATTCATCTAGCGAACTCCCTTCAACTGGAAGAGCTTCCTCCCGAAAGCACAAGTCCTTCTCCCGAAAGGCGTAATGACTAACACTCAAATGTTCTCAAAAGCACATACATCTCTCTGAATATTTCTCTACAAAAGCTCTCAAACTCTCAGACTTTTTCTCTGAATATTTTCTTTATTAAATCCCTACCAAGTGAGCTAAACACAAGTCCTTAAAATAAGCTTTAAAAGCTACTCGAGAATCTCTCCCCCAAAGATTTTTTGAATCCATGATTCTTTCTTAGATTATTTCTACAAATTCTTCTCCTCGATTCTCTCAAAAGAATATCACACATAATCTCTTTTCAAAATAACTCAACAAGAAAATCTCTCCAAAAACTCTGCCGCGATTTTTGTTCAAAATATAATCTCCATGATTTTATCTGCTTTATTATCTCACTTGGACTTCCTCTAAACACACTGATTAGATAAGCCTCCCGTTAAGTGAAAACACCAAATCCCATTTGAACTTTTAAACCAAACCCAATGCTTTAGTCTACTTACACCACACCTCCACCTTTGTAGTATTTTGACGTTCAAATACCAAAGCTTATCTCCCGCAAATCACTAACCAAGTGCAGCCAAATCATTTTCAATAAATTCAAATATGCAACTCTTGAAGTTGAATTTAAATCATCTCCACATCATATTCAGATTACTTCACAAAACATCCGAATTAATCTTGACTTGCAAGCTATATCTCCATTTAAATTTTAAACTTAATCTATGTCACTTTATCTGCATATAAGCCATCTTCTGTTCAAATTTAAAATCTGATTATGAATCTTCTTCTAAAATCTAAAATCCTTTTGAACTTGTTTTTGAGTTTTTACAATATTGCTAATAAATTACCAACTAATAAAAATACCTAATAAATATGTAGATTGAGAACGATGTGGTAATTATTCCGTTTCGTAAACCATTAGACCCTATCCATTCTCGTGGGATTGAATATTGGCTTTTTAAAATTCCTCTTGAAGTATAGATTTCATAATGAAATTTATGAAAGTCTGGCTGTTATAGTTAGTATTGACGCCATTAAAAGAAATGGACGTGGTCCTTCAATTTACTTGATTATTCTCAGACGACTCACACAAAAAGGAGAAGAAAAAAAAATCATTTTAAATACGTTCAAAGCCAGTAATTCATTTTTCCAATTCCCATTATTGAGGCATACTCCGTTTTTCTTTCCACCATGGATTTCACGTAATCATTTTTCAAATTCCGCTGCGTCAACTCTTCTCATAATAGACTATATGTGAAGGGGAAGCTACACAAACAAAATCTTGACATGAGTCTTCCACAAGTAGCAAAACTTAATTGGAAACCAAGTACTCAATTCATCACTTTAGCAATGGAACATCCTCTTCTAGCCTGCATTCACCTTTCCAAGACAATCAGCTCCAATCACGCAACAGAAACCGAGCACTCTCGCAAATTTGTTCGAGTGGTCCTAGCATATTTTCATAAGCGTTAATGTTTTCATGAGCAGCAGATCCAAAAAATGTTTTGGAATATTTGTAGTAAATGTCATCTTCTAACAAAGTTTCGAAGGCTTAATTCGTCCTTCCACACGTCCCCATATGCTGTAATAATCAATTCATTTTCACAAATGATAATTCAATTAATTATGAGCAACAGATACAATATTTTATAAACTTTAATGCAAGTACTTCAAAGTATTCATTGATTGCTTTACAATACTCCCTGCATAAGGTTAATATTCAAATCTACGTCCACTGCTGTATAATGGTAAGCCAACATCTCCACTGAAAATGGTAGCTCCACTACGTACTAACAAGATCTCTAAACAAAAAATAAAGGTTTTCTTATCAATTTTATACATGTTCTTTTTAGTTGACTATTCTCTGAGTATGCAGGTGTAGTGCATAGATGACACGTCCTACTTCTCAGCCACTCTCAAAGCTTATTGCAATCTTGCTACAATACCATTGCAGGTGCACTAGGGAATGACACTGATAAGTTTGCTTTGCTGATTCGAATTGAGATGTTACTTTATATAAAAACTTTTTACTGTAGTAAAAAAGTTAAATGTGACTGTTTATGAGAGTTTTTTACTGTAACAAAACTCAAATTTTAAACTCGAATCTATAAAATCAACGAGTCACTAAATTTTCAACCAATTTTAGGTGGTTGGCAACCAAGACTAATATATATTTAGATATATATATATATATATATATCTATATGTATATAATATGCTATGTACGTAACACTAAGTGGAGGATATATACATCATACTATATATCGGCCTGTTGTTGTTGATAGGATCAAATTTGGCATTGACTGACTACATTAATGTCAATGTACTAGGTCATTACCAAGTTGGTGGCGAAGAAACAGAAACAAGGTTTTTTTTTTTTTTTTTTTTAAACAACTTTATTTCATAGAGTGACGACTTTGGCATAAAACCAACACTAGAGGACGGCCAACTTGGTTGTTGAAGCTCGTCGTCAAGAATAGCAACCACTTTTATTAAAAAAAGGAAAGTAAAATTGGAGGGTGATGTTTTAGGACAAAACATCGATTGGCCTTTAAAAAAGGATTGATTTGGCACCATGCGTTGTCCTCTTAGGTGTCGTGTGGTTGCAGTTTCTCTCATTCAAAATATTTTAACTTGGAAAGTGAAGTTTGGCCGTTAATGATGGAAAAATATATATATATATATATATATATATATATCTCTCTCTCTCTCTCTCTCTCTCTCTCTCTGTGACGTTTTTATGATCTCTATTTTTGTCTTACATTTTTTGTGACGATTTATTTGCATATTTCTTTGGAAATGGGAGGAAGTTTGGGGTGACTTAGAAACATGTATGACATAGGATCAGTTAATATAAATATTTTTTGTCTAAATTGAACATCTTCAGAAGACCTCATGAAAATTAAAAATTTTGTTATTTAATTTTAAGATGTTTTCAACTCACCAAAAAGACTAAGGTGTCGTTTGGTGCGGGGATCTGAATCAAAAAATTAAAGTCAGAAGTTGAATCACGTGTTTGGTGTCGTGTAGATTACAGTCAAAGATTTGAATCAAGAGTCATTTTTGGGGTCCTGATTCAGAATCAGGCCCCCCCTGATTCTGCCCCAAATTTCGATCTATCTACAATAATATCACTGTGCAAATCAGAGTTAATTCTCCACAAAGCCCCCAACCACATTGCAGAGAGCACGTTCTCTGCCAAGAAAGCCTTCGGGCTTGGCAGAGATTCTCTACTCTTTCTTTCCTCTCCTTCTTTATCTTCCCTCGTTTCCATTGTTCTGTCGTGTCTTGGCAGAAAACTTTTGGCTTTCTCCTTCTTCCCTTGGTTCTCTGCTTCCTCTTTCTTCAATTTCTCGATATTCTCTACTTCATCTTTCTTCAATTTTTCACTCGTCTCACTCCTCTCTTCCCTCGTTTCTTCGAGCAATAACCGGGAAAACAACCCAGTTGGTCTTCACCTCTCTGAGTTAATGAGAAATGCTTCGCGTAAAGCTTTGCTCGTGAACAAACGCCGGCGGCTTCACATTCGGTACCAACTGCGTCGATTCTACGAACGGTTGCCCACTTCACGCCTTCGCCGGAGAGGAACAACACGCTCATCGGAAAAATACAACAAACCTTCCTCCACGTTTGGTGTTTCGCCGGCAGCGACGTTAATCTCCTCCGCAGATTCGAACAATTTACCGGTAAGTGATCCTCAGACTCCGGTTGATTTGCCTGTTTGGGATTTTTTCTGTGAATATTCTTGAATGGTTGTTGTCAGTAGAATTTGTGGCTTTTTGTGGAAATGGGATTTGTAGAGTAAACTGTAACACAACAACTTTGTCGTTTATCCATTTCATTGTCGTATTCCACCATAAACACACCTTCCTCATCTTTCCATTTCATTGTCGTTTTCCATGGCTCCTGAGATGATGACGATGATGAGATAGAAGAGAAACTTTTTCAGGACTTGTCATTGGTTTACATATAAGAGGGTTGAGAGTTACAATACGAGTCCGGACACTCAGGGAGGGAGAGAGAGAGAGAGAGAGAGAGGGTTGAGCACTGAGAAGTTTTGTGTTGCAGCATTGTCTTGCACCATTTTTTTCCTGACTGTCTTGTTGCCACGGGATAAGCATTACAACTTGTTTCTTTAGTGCAAACATAAATAGGAAATGATAAACATTAACCTTTGAGAAACAGAGAAAGAAAAAGAACTAAACATTAGATAGTCACAAATAACAAGACAAATAGGCACCTTCTGAACTCTGACTTTGTGTTCAGAAATAACAACGTAAAGTCCAACATTGTGGGTAGAAAAATTGGCCAGGGATTGTAGTGTACTTATAATCACATAGAAGTGGCTCCTTCTCGTGTAGTTGGCTACCATTGAAATGTGTAAGGGAACAACATAGGAAATGATAAACAAAATAGCAAGGGCTTGGAGGTGTGGCCCATGGTTTTGTTGACGACAATGAGAAAAGCAATGGTTTCTTCCTCTATGGCTTAGGAAGAGAAAGTATGGGGAAATTTCAAGTTTGCCAGTTTTGCCGGTGGTTTTCTTGTAAGGGGTTAAGGGAGTTGCGGGAATAGGTGAAGATAGAGTGAGAGAGATGAAAGAGAGCTGATTTTAGACCCTCATATCTATTAGGGTATGTTTTTAGTTGATACCCTTTTTCTTCTATTTCTTTACTATTAAAATTTTTTTGTGCCTAAGTTGAGCTATTAATTTTGAGGGTATTTTTTCAATCCCTATTGTTATGTAGATAGACCATAAGGTTAAACCTCCAAAAGACACATAAACTCGATGCATAAGATTATTTCTTATGGTTGTCATATGCGTTTGTAGATGCCTAGGAAAAACGCGGATGAGAGGCCGTTGTATTGGAATGCGGATTCGGAGGCGTTCTTAGTTGAGCGTCTCTACGAGTACCATTGTGCCAACAACGGGAAGCAACCGGATTCTCGTGAGTACAACCAATGGGCTACTCAAATGGCCAGGTTTTTTGATGGCTATGTACCAACCGGTGAGCGTCTTAAGGAGAAATGCCGCCGACTTAGTAGGGTCTACGCAGCATTCAAAATGTTGCAAACCCATACTGGAGTTGGGTGGGATTCTGTGAACCAAACTTTCACATGCTCAGACGATCTACGGAAAGACCTTTGAAAGGTATAATATGTGATTCATTAGTGGTCCCTCATAAAAATATGTTTAACTACATTTTATGTAATAAGTGCAAATAACTTTAATAATTTTATTTAACATTTTGCTAGACAAACCGTGAAGTAAACACAATTCTCAGTAACGGTTGGAAGCTGAATGACATGCACCTGGCTGCCATTTTCCCCAGTCGAGTTATCGCTACTGGTGCAAGATCATACCACCCCTCCATGGAACATGAGCACGTGGATAATGTGCCTTCCAATGACATTCAAGCTGGGATTGAGGAACCACAAAATGAGCAAAACTCTCCGTACCAAGACATTGATGATGATGACATTCGAGTGGAGTTTGGCCGCCACATGGAACGCCAACGAATGGATTATGCGACCAACATTGCCTCGTCTTCACGTACGATTCGGAAGAGGTCAAAAAGGGCACGCAAATCCAATGACAGTACGCGAGAGGAGATGCTTGAAGCGGTGAAGGGCATGCGCAATGCTTTGCAGGAAGATATTCGAGCAAGCAAAGATACCCTCCCAAGCAACAACACCGTCAATTCACCAAGTGATGCGAGTCTGATACTCCAGTCGTTGGTGGACATGGGAATTGATCCGCGTACACGTATCCATGCTATTGAGAAAATAGCTAAGGACGACATATGGCATCCACTTTGGGCGGAGCTTGATGATGCGTCGAGGAGAGCCTTCTTGGATGACTTTGTTCATCTGCCCCAAACTTCTTTTGCTCCTAATCCTTACAGCCAGCCACCTCCAAACTTCTCTCACATGACTAATCCTTATAGCTACCAACCAACCCCCTTTGGACAGCCCCCAAGCTCCATCCAACAGCCATTGAACCCCTACAACCACCAACCTCCCTCCTTTGGACAGCCCCCAAGCGCCTTGACGCAACCTAACCCATATACCCGTCAACCAACTCCATAATGTGTACGAACAAGAGTTTTGGAAGAATCTCTCCTCAAAATCACAACGCTAGTTTTCTTTTTTTTTTTTCATTAATTTGCATATTTCGGCTTATTGTCGTTTAGACATTCTGATGTTTTGATATTATTTTCGTTTATGGATTTTGGTGCAGTTTAAACATTAATGTCATTTCTTTTCAAAATGTTGTAATATGTAAGATGTTGTCGTTTTTAGACATTAATGCTATTGTAGTCTTTTATTGAGTATGTTGCCGTATAAATGTGGTTTGCTGCTCTTCTACAGTAAAAGTTGTGAAATGGGTTTATATGCTGCTAAAAAGGGGTTTTCAAAAGGTGAAAAGAAGTAATGTGTTGCTATATATGCATGTAGCCTGTATTGGAATATGCACTTCTCCCAAATGACAAGCAAATGTTGTGTACAGGTGACACCGTGAAACTTCAATATGCGGGGAGAAGGATCCGGACATGCAAATGATGACCACCAGAGAATGGCAGATTCTAGACGACGACGACGGCGCTATATGGCTGCAATCGCAACTACAATAGCCAGTGTCGAGTTTTTGGATAGTGAAACAGTACCAAGGCCTGTGGACATTTCTTCTTTGAGGGACATCGATAAGGTAAATGAGTTGTTATCGAACAATAATGAAGCTGCTATGTTTAACAAGGTGCGTATGGGACCACGTGCATTTCTGATTTTGTCTAACATACTAACTGAACGCTGGTTGTTACAACCCTCTAACAACATGAATGTACAAGAACAACTATTTGTGTTTTTAACAATCGTTTGCCAAAGTCAAACTAACCGTGAAGCTCAAGACATATGGCAACATTCTGCGGAAACAATTTCACGACAATTTGGTGAAGTCCTCGATGCTATATGTGCACTACACGAGGATTTTATTAAACCCCCTAACTATGAAAGAGTGCATAATTTTTTACGTCAGAATCGTCAAAGATATGGAACATGGTTTGACCTGAGTCCTCTAGCTATATTACCTCGGTCTTGTGTTACTCAATCCACTAATTACTCTTACTTATAATATCTACAATATAATATTTTTGTTCAGGATTGTGTAGGGGCAATTGACGGAACTCATATACCTTGTACACCGATTGGAGTTCCAAATCCTACGGCGTACCACAATCAGAAGGGTGTGAACTCCCAGAACATATTGGCAGTTTGCTCGTTCGATATGAAGTTCACGTTCATGATATCTGGATGGGAAGGTTCAGCGCACGATGCGAGAGTGCTAACGAAAACGCACTCCAATCCTAGGTTCAAGTTCCCACGTCCCCCACCAGGTTATATTTCATAATGTATCTGTAGTTATAGATATTAATAGTATGGGGCATAAATTGCATCCTAATTTATGTACTTTGTGCAGGAAAATACTATCTTGTTGATGCGGCGTACGCGAATTCTGGTTGTTTTCTCGCACCCTACAGAGGTGAGACTTACCATTTGCCTGATTATAGAAGGAGAAGCGGTGGATTTCAGGGAGGTAGAGATATTTTTAACTACAAACACTAGTCGCTACGTAATTGTATAGAGCGAACGTTCGGGGTTTGGAAGACTAGGTTCCCTATCCTAAGGCGTCCCAATAACACGTATCCAATGGATAAACAAGAGAAGAGTCCTATTGCCTGTGCAATACTGCATAATTTCATTCACATGTTTAATGAGGGGGACCCCCTTCTTAATCAATACTACTGTGATGGTGTACCGGTAAGCGAAATAGATCCGAACAATGATGATGAATTTGATGACAATGACACTGATAGTAATGTCCCTGAAGGGCCAGTTGTAACAGGAGGTAGTGTTAGTCGTACAGAGATGGGTCGTTTTAGGGATCGCCTTGCGAATGAAATGTGGGTGGAATATCAGGGAAACCGTGGGAGACACGTTTGACAAGCGGATTGATGCTGGAGTTTAATGGGGTACTTTCTTTACTTCCACGTTTTCTGCTTTGTCTTTTTGTCTCTACCTTTCATATGCTTTGTTTGCATAGAGAAAATATGGCACTTGTGTACTGCAATGCAGAGAAATTTGAATATGGCAGAGGAAGTGCAGAGAATTTATACCCTGTTAGTTTGTTTCCTTAAAATTGAGTCTTATACCCCACATGATTTTTTGTTGCAGAAAATGGTCAATGGTGGTACCGTTAACAATTGGATGTGCATAAACATTTCTCGGAACATTCAAGACACTGTGGCTAGGGGTTTCTGTAATGAGCTTGCTCAAATGTGTTATATTTCGGGCATGGTACAGGGCTTGTGTTTTTTGAAGGTTAACCATTATTGTATACACTTCTATGTGTCTGATGTTGTGTCCTTTGTTTCTTTGTAGGCATTCAATCCAGAACCAGTACTTCAACCTGCATATGGTCGTCCTGATCAGGTAGAGAAGGTTCTAAAAACTCGCTATCATGATGCGATGACTAAACTCCAGGGGAAGGAGCTTGATATGCTAATTGTCATTTTACCTGATAATAACGGCTCTCTGTATGGTATGGAATCTAATAGGGATTAATGTCATTGTTTTGTGTTTATGTTTGACTACATATTCTGAGTTTTGTCATTTTTTAAAAAAAATTTCTCAGGTGATTTAAAGCGAATTTGTGAGACAGATCTTGGCCTTGTTTCCCAGTGCTGTTTGACAAAGCATGTGGTCAGAATGAGTAAGCAGTATCTTGCAAATGTGGCCTTGAAAATAATGTAAAGGTTGGGGGAAGGAACAATGTACTTGTTGATGCAATATCAAGGCGCATTCCCTTGGTCAGTGACCGACCCGCTATAATTTTTGGTGCTGATGTTACACATCCTCATCCTGGGGAGGATTCAGGCCTGTGCTTCCTTGGAACCAAACTATCAGCCACCTGTGACTTTCGTGGTGGTTCAGAAGCGTCATTATACAAGGTTGTTTGCGAACAACCATTCTGACCGCAGTGCAGTTGACAGGAGTGGAAACATATTGCCGGGTGTGTTACTCTTTGCTTTTGAAATATGTAAATTAATTCTGCCTTTGATGTGTTCATATATTTGATTCGTACCTTGTACACCAATAAAACAGGCACAGTTGTGGACTCGAAAATCTGTCATCCAACGGAGTTTGATTTCTATCTCTGTAGCCATGCTGGAATACAGGCAAGGCATCTTTGCAGCTCTGATCTTTTTTCATCATCTCATGTTAGTGTTTGTTGGAGGGTAACTGAGTAGTATCGATATTTTGACATGTAAACAGGGTACTAGCCGACCGACTCACTACCATGTACTGTGGGATGAAAACAAGTTCACTGCTGACGGGCTGCAGTCCCTAACAAACAATCTCTGCTACACGTAAGTCGTGATAGTTCCTACTTTTTTTCCCATGAAAGAATGGTGTGTGCTCTTTTGGTTGTTGAATGTTGACTAAAGTTCCATGTTGTGGACGAATTAGTTTTGGAATTGATGAGCTTTTCTTGAATAACAATGTTTGGTTTTACTGTTTGCAGATATGCACGATGCACACGTTCAGTCTCAATAGGTTCCTCTCTCTTATCTATTCCTCGTGTTTTGTTTACGTATTTTAGTCGCCGGGTTCACTCTAAATGCTATCAGTTGTGGATGTGATTTATGGATTGATGCTTGATTTGTTAATTGATTACATCCTTTGTTTGGCAGTGCCTCCGGCATACTATGCCCATCTTGCTGCTTTCCGTGCTCGTTTCTACATGGAGCCGGAGACCTCTGATAGTGGGTCAATGACAAGTGGCGCTGCTGCTGTGCGCGGAGGAATGGGCCAGGGGCCAGGTGCACGAAGCATGCGTGCGCCAGGTGGAAATGCTGCTGTGCGACCCTTGCCTGCTCTAAAGGACAATGTCAAGAGGGTGATGTTCTACTGTTGAGGTCCCAGTAGGTTTTATTTTGTGGTGAGTCGGGCAAACATTTGGTAGCTTATGGACCTTAAAAACAAAGTAAACTATTTAATACTTTCTAAAACTGCCACTGCTATCGCATCCTTGCCTCACTTGTTTTGTAAGTGTATTATTAACTAAACTAGTGTTTTGACATCTTGGTTCTTTTCGGCTGACATTGATCTACATTTTTATTCCAAAACCTGAAATAGTTTGAACTGAAAAGACGGAAGGGTTTGTTGAAGGTTTCCGACGTGGTTTCAGAAAGCACGGTCTTAAGGATCTCTTATAAAATTGCTGGGCACGATGCATGTGCTCTCTGTCTAGTTTGAATCGCTCTGTGCATGTTTTTGTATGGAAGCTCGTTTTTGCTATAGAATCATCTTTTATTGGCTCAATTATGAGTGATGGTTTTTGCTTCAATAAAGTTTGATGGTATCTACTGAAATAAACGTGTTTCTATTGATTTTCGCTTCATTCTATGAAATTTTTTTTTTCTTTCAGTTTACTCTTTTCGAGTCTGGGCATGAAGTCTGAAGGGAAGTATACTTAAATGGTTGATAGAGTAATCGAGTACAATAAAACTACTGATAACATTTTTTTTTTTTTTTTGAAGAGTGAATAAACCTTTTGTCTTACAAACCTTTTTGGTTGAATGGAATGATAACAGTAGCAGTAGTTTATAATTGAAGGTGATGATGCGGACCTGTATCACATTGACAAGATGCTCGTTCATTTCTTAATTAGCACTTGTGAACTGTGATTGCGACACGCCAGAAGGAAAAACAATTGAAAGATAATAATGGTGATCATGTGAATGTTTTGTAGTCAGTAGTTGGTTTTAATGAAACGTATATAAGATAAGCTAGTCAAGTCTTCTTCCATGTTTGGTCATGATTCAAATTCTGAAAACAAGACAACCAAACACTGGTTCAAATCACATTTCAGGTTTGAATCAGAATCATGCATATACACATCCAAACGAAGGTTCTAATCACTCTGAATCATGATTCAAATCATGAATCATGATTCAAATCAAAAAGACTCAAATCACCCTGATTTCAATCCTTATACCAAACGGACCCTAATTCTTTCTGCACGGCATCAGCTAGTCTCTTCTCTCTTTTCTAACGTATCAATCGGTGCAAGGACTATTCAAGAAAGAAAGAAAAGAAAAGGAAAAATAAAAAAAAAACCAAAGCAGGGCAGGCTGAAGGGTAAAATAGCTAAGGGGATATTTAGTTGTAAGATTCATACATGATTTGAATCATGGTTCATGGTTCGCTATAATTTTTTCTTTCATAAAAAATACACGTAAATTAAAAATAATTCTAATATCATGATTCTAATTCATAAACTAAACGTTTCTTAAAATTACTGCCCAAAACCTCACCCTCCACCAAGACCCTAAATTTCTTTGAATTATTAATTAAATTATAATTATTTATTTTTATTTTTTAATAACGTGACATAAACAATATTTTTACCGTCTTTTAGTGGTATTTGAATTGGTTTTGTCGCTTTTTTTATTCCCTCCTGACGTACCCACCCATCTCTCTCTAGTCTCAATCTATCAAGTCTTATCATTGTTTACTTTTTCTGTTTCTTTTTCTGTTTTTTCTTCTTTATATTTTACTCATTTACGAGAATATGGCATATTATTTCATGACCTCCTATATTCAGCACTATTTAATTTCTTGAATTTTAGTCTTATTCATGTTTATTTTTGGTTATCTGAACGTTTTTTATTGAATGTTTTTCTTGTACATTTTTATTTTTCTAAATATCTTGGCACTTCATTACAAAAAGTTATTCCTTTTTTTCTCCTATTCTCAATAACATCTAATAAAGTTCCAACATTTAATAATAAGAAAGGAATAAATAACTTTACGTCGTAAAGCATAAATATTATATTTTATAACATTTTGATAATTTATTTTAAGACAATCCTATTTATAAAATTTGCCTCAAGTTGCTTTGAGCTGGCCCTTCACCAAAGAATAGCTGCCTGATTTGGTGTTAATTTGCTTAAGCACAATATAAATTATAAAATTATAACTAATCCCCACAACAAATCAAATTTGTAACGCCGTGTTTGTTACATAAGCAGAGACATTAAAGTTAACATTTGGTTTTGAGGAATGAGAAGACAAAGTTAGAAAATGATAAGAAACTGTACATTAGAGTCAAAACATGGCAAAAGGAAAAATAGGTAAATGTTTTTTTATTATAAAAAAAATCAAAGTTGTAACTTCAATTAAGAAATGTCTTCCGTCTGACAGGCACTATTTGTCTGATGATCCGGCAGAAGACATTATACAAGATTTATACTGAATTGTACAACTACCTTATGTAAATATACAAGACATGTGATAAATTGTACAACTTGTCATGCAACTTATACATCTTTACATGTAAATATACAAGACTTATGTAAATGTACAACTTCCATATGCTAAATTGTACAAGGCATATGTTGAATTGTACAACGTATAAATATACAAGACTTATATTTAATTGTACAATTGTTATAATGTAAATATACAAAAAATCTCTAAAAAGACGTTTGGTTCATGGATTCAGAATCATGATTCAGAATCATTCTCAATTTATGTGTATTTTTTATGAAAAAAATACTATAATAAATTACGAATTATGATTTAAATCAGAATACGAATCCACCAACTAAAGAACCTATAAATTATATAAATGCCGTTTTAATCAAGTAAAAAATGCCTGCGTGACCAAAGACTTTGCCCTTCAATTAATATCTGATAGTGGAAACAATTAAACTCTCACGCGTTCAAATTGACGCGTTGATACACGTGGTGGGCCCTTACACGTTCGATTTTCTTAACTCTTATCTTCCGTCTTCTCCAACGTATCAACCAGTGCGAAAGCCAGCAACAACCAAAAAAAAAAAATGGAGGACAAATTTCGGAGAAAATGAGTGTAAAATACTCTCATAGTTAGTTATTCCATATCGATTTTCCAATCTTCACACACACATACGGGTGCGCAGGTGTAAATGCCTCCAACTATAACTCGACCATCAAATAATCAGCTCTTTTCTTTACACACGGCCATCACCAAAATGAAACTTGAAACCCCGACTAGTCCATTTGCTATTTGGTCCATGTTCCTCCACGTCCTACTTCTCAGCCACTCTCTAAGCTTTTTGCAACCTTGCTACAATACCATTGCAGGTGCACTAGGGAATGACACTGATAAGTTTGCTTTGCTCAAATTCAAGAAATCGATAACCAACGATCCACATGGAATCCTGAGCATGTGGAATGATTCCATTCACTTCTGCAGCTGGCCTGGAATTGCATGTAGCCGCCGCCATCAGAGGGTAACAGCCCTGAACCTAAGCAGCTACAACTTGCGAGGAACCATATCACCTTACGTTGGGAACCTCTCCTTCATAAGTTACATTGGCCTCAGGGATAATACCTTCTTCGGTGAAATCCCACAGGAAGTTGGCCGTTTGTTCCGCCTGCAACATCTCAATATTTCTATAAACATTTTGGACGGTAATATCCCAGCCAACTTAAGTTATTGCTCAAAACTTAGTATTTTAAATATTGGCACAAATAGACTTACTGGGTTGATTCCTCAAGAGCTTGGATCTTTGGTGAAGCTTCGTTTTCTTAATCTTGAGTCAAACAATCTCACGGGGGGTATCCCACCTTCCTTGGGAAACATTTCATCGCTTAATCTATTTTCTGTTGCCTATAACAATCTCTTTGGAAGAGTTCCCAATGAGTTAGGGAGATGGGAAAATTTATCTGTCTTTTCAGTAGGGCCTAATCATTTATCAGGTAAAATCCCTTCTTCTATTTACAATATATCCTCCATGGTCAGCTTCGCAATCCCAGAAAACCAGTTAAAAGGCACTCTTCCTCCCACAATTGGCCTCACACTCCCTAATCTCAAAGAGTTTTATGTGGGTGATAATGAATTCTCTGGAGTGATCCCTCAATCATTTTCCAATGCCTCTAGACTTCAAGCACTTGGTATGGATAACAATAACTTTTCAGGCGAAGTTCCAGCAAGTTTCGGGCGTCTTAGAGAACTCCGGTGGCTTGGTTTGAGTGATAATAGTCTGGGAAGTCATTTACCGAATAATTTGGATTTTATTGCCCCTTTAACAAATTGTAGCCAGATGCAAGTGTTGGGCTTGAGTACGAACAAGTTTAAAGGTGTTTTACCAAACTATGTAGCCAATCTCTCTTCCACACTATCTAAGCTTTATCTTGGTGGAAATCAAATATCCGGTAACATTCCATCAGCCTTAGGAAATCTGGCCAATTTAATCATCTTGGGCCTCGACTTGAATCTTTTCGTTGGTGTCATTCCTACTTCATTAGGGAAGCTCAAAAAGTTGCAAGCTTTGCATTTGGATATGAACATGCTATCAGGAAAAATCCCCACGTCCATAGGAAACCTTACTCAATTGTTTGAACTTTATCTATCGGATAACAAGCTAGAAGGAAGTGTTCCAATGAAAATTGCAGATTGTCATAGTTTGCAAACCCTTGACATTTCAAACAATAGATTAACTGGAGAAATTCCCAGAGAAATTTTTCTTCTTTCCTCCTTGTCCACCTTGTTCACCTTATCACATAACTTATTGACCGGTCACCTACCTGCAGAAGTGGGAAAGCTAAAGAATATCCATACAATCGACCTTTCTGAAAATAATCTGACCGGTAAAATTCCAGAAACCATCGGTGATTGTCAGGTTCTTGAGTTCCTTCTCCTACAAGGAAATTTCTTTGAGGGAACCTTACCATCTACTTTGGCTTCTTTGAAAGGTGTTCAGTATTTGGATTTTTCACGTAATAACTTGACAGGTGAAATTCCAAAAGATTTACAGAATCTTCATTCTTTGGTGTACTTAAATCTTTCTTTTAACGATTTGGAGGGAGAAGTTCCTAATGACGGTGTATTTCATAACATAAGTGGAGTGTCATTAGCTGGAAATACTAAGCTTTGTGGTGGTGTTCCAAAATTGCATCTTCAAACATGCTCTGAAACGAGGTCAAAAAAGGGGAAGACCAAGGGCCTCAAACTAACCATCATAATAGTATTGGTGGCATCATTTTTCCTTTTTTCCATAGGATTCATAATGTTATGTTGGAGGAGATCATCACAAAGGCAGACAACTGTTATGCTACCAAAACTAAGTGTTCTTTCGAAGATTTCATACAAGAGGCTCTTTGAAGCTACCAATGGATTCTCTTCAAGCATGTTGATAGGAACAGGTAGCTTTGGCTCTGTATATAAAGGCATTCTTGACCGAGAAGAAAATCCAATTGCCGTGAAGGTTCTCAATCTCAAGCAAAAGGGAGCAGGGAAGAGTTTCATTGTCGAATGTAATGCATTACGAAATGTTAGGCATCGAAATCTTGTTAAGATCTTGACATGTTGCTCTAGCATAGATTACAAGGGTGATGAATTTAAGGCTTTAGTTTTTGAGTATATGTCCAGTGGAAGCCTAGAGAAGTGGTTGCATCTAGTGAGTAATGATGAAAACCACTCAACAGGTTTGAACCTACTTCAAAGATTAAATATTGCAATTGATGTGGCTTCTGCAATACACTACCTTCATGATGATTGTGACCAACCGATCATTCACCGCGACTTGAAGCCTAGCAACGTTCTTCTCGACAATGAAATGGTAGCTCATGTAAGTGACTTCGGTATAGCAAGGCTGGTATCAAACACAATCAGCTCCATGAATGGTCAGACTAGCACAACCGGATTGAAGGGAACAATCGGCTATGCTGCTCCTGGTAACAACTTTAAATATTTAGTACTTGATGTATTTAAGCTTTTGCTAAGATATGTATATTATATATTGGCATAATTCTAAAATCTAATAATATTGTTCCCAAACGTAAACAAAAAAATGTCTCTATTGAATAATCAATGTTATTTCCATCTAACAGAAAGCTATCGAATTACGATTCCTTGAACAAAATTTGAGTGTAATGACTTGACGTTTTTTTTATTTTATTTTTATTTTATTTTTATTTTTTATTTTTTACAGACTGAGGTTGAGATACACAAATATAACCAGATTTCTATTAGATGCATGACATATACTTACATTTTAGCATTTATTCTTTCTCCTCAGTTGAAAATTGAAATCTCTAGACTTGAACTCTTACATCTTAATCAATACTATATACTTCACACATATATTATCTTTATGAATTGCAGAGTATGCAATGGGTGGAGAGCCATCAAGAGAGGGTGATGTGTATAGCTACGGCATTCTTGTATTGGAGATGTTCACCAGAAAGAGACCCACCGATGAAATTTTCAAAGACGATTTCAATCTTCATAACTTCGTTGCAATGGCCTTGCCCGAAAGACTTGTTGAAATAGTGGATTCTGCTCTTCTACCTAGAGAAGCAGAAGAAATGCACTGATGAGGAGAGAATTAGATGCAAGAAACTACAACAACAATATTGGAGGCATTGAGATTGAGATAGAAGTAGGGTTAGGAAACCAGATCAGCGCTCATCTGTGGAAGTGCTTGATTTCGGTGTTGGAGATTGGAATTGCATGTTCAAAAGAATCACCAAATGAAAGAATGAAGATGGGAGATGTCACCTGGGAGCTACAACATATCAGAAATGCTTACATTAGCATTGAGAACAGTGGACAAGGACGAAGAACCAACTAAAATATATTAGGTATTCTCCTTACTTTTGCTTGTAATTTTCCTGCCCCAAATTGGTAAACACACAAACTAACTTGTGATTGGACTGCAGGTGGCGGGAATTATGGTGAGTGAAATCAAATGCTCGTGGCGATTTTCTCTTCCACAAACTGTCTTTGGCGAATTACGGTCTCGTGGAAAAAAACGGCTTTGGCGTCTTCACTTGCACAAACTGTCTGCCCAAAATTTTTGTTTGCATCTGTTGTATAATCTTAAGGATGTTACTTTACTTTTATTTAAGGACATAATCAATTTTGCATGTGTGAACTAAGCAATAAAATACTTTATATTTTTATTGTACTGAATCCCTGTATTTTATGATTTGTATGTTTATGCTTAATGATATGATTATGCTCTATTTATATGGGTTGTTGAATATGGATAATCTCCTTCGTCATACTTAATGAAATCTGGTATGCACAGAGCAAAAGGTTTGCCAGTTCTTATCAAAGCTTAGTCTCAATTAACGGAATTTGTTCGAACATCAACGAATTTGGGACATTTTAGAGTCAATTATTTTAAGATTTGATTGAATTATACGACAGCTAAATTTATTTTTCTGATTTATTTTTCCCAATAATCATTACCTTTATGAATTATTTGGCATCAAAGAGAACATTACGGGCATTAAGAATAAAACCTTCCACATATTTCATATTAATTTTTGTCCCTAAACATTTTAATTGTAGCCATATTCATAAGAAAAATCATAATGGTACCCCCGACTTAAAAATTCTGGATTTTCATCGCTCCCACTTTTTGATTCAGGCAGGTTTCAAATAGAAATTGTTTTGGATAAGTTTCTTCTTCTTTTTTTTTTTTTTTTTCTCTATATTTTGCATTAAATGTTACTATTGTTTCTGCTTATGTATTCTGCCTCTTTTCATATTTTTGTAGTTAACGGTCTTTGTCATATTCCTAATTGTTGCTCCACTCATAGTTATATTGAACATGTCGCCATATATATGTTGTCACCTCGCTTCTGATATGCCAAAATCTACAGCTCATTTGCACATGATAAGCCAATTAAAAACACGAGGATTTTTAATCAGAGTGTAGACTGAGTAAGGATTAGAAATATAACATTAACAAACAAGTACAGTGGATATATATATATATATATATAAACTGAGCCTAGTAAATATATTCATGTGATCTGCTGGTATTAATATGTATTCCATTCAAAATATTATTATTCGTTATTATTCCTTCGCATAATAATAATAATAATAATAATAATAATAATAATAATAATTATGATGATGATGATGATGATAATAATAGTAATAATAATAATGATGATAATAATAATTGAATAATAATAATAATAATAATAATAATAATAATAATAATAATAATAATAATAATAATAAAAATAATAATAATAATTGCTATTGATGCAGCCACTCTTAGATCTGGATTCTAGGCTAAAACTTTGAAAATATAGTAGCAGTTGCAAGTGCCCCAACTCAGATTTTAGAATTTTGATTAATTTTATACTTTATATCTCTTAAATTTCCGTTGTTCCCCATTATATATTTATAAATATATATATATATGTATATGTTAAAAAAAACATAAATATTGTATATCTATTTGACACTTAAAAACTTATAACCATGCCCCTATTCAATTAAAAAAAAAAATTATTTCTTGACATAAAAGGAAAAGAAGAAGAATGTAGCTCCAATTGTATATAGTGGTGAGCCACCGTCTCCACTAAAGTTCATGGAAGCTCCACTACTAACAAGTCTCCAAACAAAACATACACAAAAGTCAGACATAGAAATTTCTCATCATAGAAAATTTCCTGCAATGCTGAAAATTCCACAAATGAGATTTCAATTTTTCGCTTGCACTAAGGTGGACTGACGACGACGACGACGACTTCTTATTGGAGATATTAAATTATTCGGATTAAGACTTGATGAAGTTAATGATACTACTTTTTGACCACCAGGGTCGTCATTAAAAATTGCAAAATGGAAAAGAAATTCGCGTAGTGCGTGTACGAGTTAACTTTTCTTAATTTGTTTCATAATTTTAGCCATAAATCAATTAAATAAATTAGAAATTGCATTTTTGTTTAATGAATATTGTTAGATCTGATTGTGTATCTGGTGTTCCAGATGATGTTGTAATACAGTCTAGGACACGGCTTAATTAATTAAGATCCGGATTAATTATGTTCAGTTTCTGAAGCAGAATAAAGTGCCAAAATAAAAAGAACATGCAATATTGACGTAGTACGGTGTACACACTACATCTGTGGGGCCACACTAGACAGTAAACAAGGCACTATGTTTTAAAAATGACAGACACTGATGGACTTATTCACGAAGGATTCCTTCCTTGACAATGACGCCGCTATGAGGAATCTCCATAGTGATGTTGTTTAGCATGCACCAAACGTCATCTACTCACCCGGCGAACCCCCTTCAACTGGTAGAGTTTCCTCCCGAAAGCAACAAACCTCTCTCCCGAAAGGCGTAATGACTAACACTCAAAGGCTCTCAAAAGCACATACGTCTCTTGAATATTTCTCGGTAATAAAGCTCTCAAACTCCCAAATTTTTCTCTGAATATTTTCTCTATTAAATCCGTAGCAAGTGAGCTAAACGCAAGTCCTTAAAATAATCTTCAAAAGCTACTTGAGAATCTCTCCCCCAAAGATCTTTTCTTTTTTCCATGATTCTCTCTTAGATTATTTCCACAAAATCTTCTCCCCGATTCCGTCAAAAGAATATCACACATAATCTCTTTTCAAAATAACTCAACAACAAAATCTTTCCAAAAAATCTGCCGCGATTTTTTTTTTTCAAAATATAATCTCCATAAGTTTATCTGCTTCATTATCTCACTTAGACTTCCTCTAAACACATTAATAAGATAAGCCTCCATTTAATTGAAAACACCAAATCCCATTTAAACTTTTAATCCAAACCCAATGCATTAGTCTACTTACACCACACCTCCACGTTTGTAGTATCTTAACGTTCAAATCCAAAAGCTTATATCATGCAAATCACTAACTAAGTGCAGCCAAATCATCTTCAATAAATTCAAATCTAGAACTCTTGAACTTGAGTTTAAATCTTCTCCACATCATATTCGAATTACTTCACAAAACCAATCAAATCTAAATTAATCTTGACTTGTAAGCTATATCTTTGTTTAAATTTGAAACTAAATCCATGTCACTTTATCTGCATATAAGCCATCTTCTGTTCAAATTCAAATTACTCTTTTTAATCCTTATCTCCACATATCACAACTCAATAAAATCTGTAACTTCAACTTTAAATCTGATTCTGAATCTTCTTCCACAATCTGATATTTTCTTAAACCTGTTTTTGAGTTTTTACAAGATTATCAATAAATTACCCACTAATAAAAATACCTAATAAATATGTAGATTGAGAACAATATCGTAATTCCGTTTCGTAAACCATTAGACCATATCCATTCTCGTGCGATTGAATATTGGCTTTTTAAAATTCCTCATGAAGTATAGATTTCATAATGAAATTTATGAAAGTCAGGCTGCTACAGTTAGTATTGACGCCATTAAAAGACATGGTGGTCCTTCAATTTACTTGATTATTCTCAGACGACTCACACAAAAAGGAAAAGAAAAAAAAATCATTTTAAATACGTTCAAAGCCAGTAATTCATTTTCCCAATTCCCATTATTGAGGCACACTCCGTTTTTCTGCGTCAAGTCTTCTCATAATAGACTATATGTGAAGGGAAGCTACAAAAACAAAATCTTGACATCTCAGAGTCTTCCACAAGTGGAAAAACTTAATTAGAAACCAAGTACTGAATTCATCACTTTAGCAATCGAACATCCTCTTCTAGCCTGCATCCTCCTTCCAAGAAATCAGCTCCAATCACTGTCATGACTAGAAAATTTATCGAAAAAATTATTGTATAAGATAAAATTTCCTGAAATTCTCTGCATTATAAATATGAATACTATTACGATAAGTATTTGATGATATTAATAATAAATAACAAAGTATAAGCTAAAAGTTAGAAATTTTTAAAGTATGATGCAATTACCGAATTATTAAACCTAATTAGATCAATATTAGGTATCCACCCATTTAGTCCATACCCAGTTACGAGACATAATTAAACCACTTAATTAGCCCAATTAATTAAATAGCGTTAATATAATTGTTAGTGGCCCATAATTATTATTGTGAAATATAATTTTCTAACAATCTCCCACTTGGGCTACATATGATACTTGACACAATTATATCATACATTATTCCTTAGGCTCGCAACTGTAAGTTATTTATCCTTAGTTTCCACTTAGGGTGCAATCTGGTCCATCTCTTATATTAACATGGGATCATGGCGGCTTTTGTCACTATCAAAATGCAACTAAACCTTTTATGGTCACCATACCAACATATTCAATGACATAAATCGAGTATGGATGAGTTGCATGAAAATTACATGTAATGTGATCTACAACATGCCTATTTTCAACTGGTCCTGTTTTATTCTTTATGAGATCAATTTGTAATTTTCAAAAATTTTCAAAACATAATGCAAAAACAGAAAATTAACACATTTAGAGGGAAATAAAACTATAAAACTGTAAATCCATATCATTTATTCTGCAGAAAATAAACAAATAAATGTTTATGTCATAGAACATCCAAATCAACTCTCACTAAACCATAGTATCCTCAAACAAAATAACACCCATATGAGCAGTGTGCTCGTGAAAGGCCTTGGGCGTTAAGCCCTTGGTTAGCGGATTTGCAAGCATGGAGTTTGTCCCTATGTGTTCTATCGAAATCTGACCCTTCTGAACTCTTTTTTTAACAACCAGAAACTTGATATCAATATGCTTTAATTTCATAGAGCTTCTATTGTTATTGGAATACAACACTTCCGATTTGTTGTCACATAATATTTTTAACGGCCTTTCATACCATTAACCACACGCAACTCTGTGACAAAGTTTCGCAGCCACATCCCATGATTAGATGCCTCATAACAAGCTATGACCTCTGTAGCCATGGTAAAAGAAGCTATGAGTGCTACTTGACACTTTTCCAAGAAATAGCTCCTCATGCCAACATGTAAACATAGCCTGACGTGGATCGCTTATTGTCTTGACATCCAGCAAAATCAGAATCAATATACCCTATGATTTCTAAACTGTCTGATCTCTGGTAGGTGAACATGTAGTCCTTTGTTCTCTTTAAATAGCGCATAACCCATTTGGTTGCTTTCCAATCATCCACTCCTGGGTTATTTAAGTATCTGCCTAACACTCCCACTATAAATGCTATGTTGGGACAAGTACAAACTTGAGCATACATTAGACTTCCTATTGCTGATGCATAAGGAATCTTTTCCATTTCCTTTATCTCAAGTTCATTCTTGGGGCACTGACTGAGACTAAACTTGTCTCTTCTAGCTACTGGTGTATCTCTTGATGTACAATTATTCATGTTAAATCTGTCGAGAACCTTTTTGATATAGCCCTTTTGTGATAACCCAAGGATACCTCGAGAGCGATCTCATAGTATCTATATTCCTAATACAAAAGAGGCATCACCAAGATCCTTCATCTCAAAATTCTTAGTGAGAAATTTCTTGGTTTCGTGGAATAAGCCTATATCGTTGTTGAGAAGTAATATGTCATCGACATATAAAATCAGGAAGATGAATTTACACCCACTGATCTTTTGATATACACAATCATCGACCACATTCACCTCAAAGCCATAAGAGGTGATAACTTGATGAAACTTGTGATACCATTGACGGGAAGCCTGTTTGAGACCATAGATGGACTTCTTTAACTTGCAGACTATAGATCTTGAATCTCCAAATACAAAGTTTTCAGGCTAGACCACATAAATCGTCTCATCAATGTCGCCATTGAGGAACACTATCTTAACATCCATCTGATGTAGCTCTAAGTCTAAATGAGCCACAAGTACCATAACCGTCCTAAAAGAATCTTTCGAAAAAACCGGAAAGAAAGTCTCTTTATAGTCTATGCCTTCCTTCTGAGTGAATCCTTTGGTGACTAAACGAGGCTTATATCTTTCGATGTTACCTTTTGAATCCCTTTTGGTCTTAAATATCCATTTACAACCTATGGGTTTCGTTCCTTTAGGCAACTCGACAAGATCCCAAACGTCATTGTCATTCATAGATTTTATCTCATCCTTCATAGCATCAATCCACTTTTGAGCATTAGAACTCTGTAAGGCGTGCATGTTAGAAGTTGATAGGATCATCTTCCCTTAAACTTACACCATCTTCATGTTCTTGGAGAAAGACGATATAATCATCTGGAATTGCACTTCTCTTTTCTCTCGTGGATCTCCTTAATGGCACTTCTTGAGGTTGTTGAGTTTGCTCTATAGGTTTTGTAAGGGGAACCTCATTGTTGTCTTGTTCTGGAACAATGTTAGGAACAAGAGCCTGATCATTGTTATTTTGTACTGGAGTTGCATCTTGGACAATGGAAGGAATAACAACCTGGTCATTGCCAATAGCAATGTTGGGAAGAGAAACAAAATCCTCTTCCTCAAAGACAACATTCCTTATTTTATCTTCCCCTTAATACTCAATATCCTCAAAGAATCTCACATTTCCCGTCTCAAAGGACCTAGTGGTGGGATCATAAAACTTAAAGCCCCGAGAGCATTCAGCGTATCCAACAAAATAGCAACTAACCGTTCTTGAGTCCAGTTTCTTTTTATTTGGCTTGTAAGCCCTTGCTTTAGCTGGACAACCCCAAACATGTAAGTGCCTAATGCTAGGTTTTTTTCCTGTCCATAGTTCATAAGGGGCTTGGGTTACTGCTTTGCTTGGAACCCTGTTAAGGATATAAACTGCAGTCTTTAATGCTTCTCCCTAAAGCAATTCAGGTAAAGAAGAATGGCTAATCATGCTTCTCAACATGTCTGGAAGTGTTCTATTTCGTCTCTCAGCAACACCATTCATGCTAGGCTTACTTGGCATTGTGTATTGTGGGATGATTCTGCATTCCTTTAGGAAGATAGCAAAGGGTCATGGATGTTGTTCTCCCTATCTGTCATATCAACCGTAGTACTCACCACCACAATCAGATTTGACTGCCTTAATTTTCTTGCCTAGTTGAAGTTCAACTTCGGCCTTAAATTCCTTGAAAACGCCGACTGACTGTGACTTCTCATGTATTAAGTATAGGTAGCCGAATTTTGAATAATCATCTATGAACGTAATAAAGTATTGTTGACCATTCCAAGAAGTTGTAGGAAATGGTCCACAAATATCAGTATGAATGGGTTCTAAGACTTCTTTGGCTCTGTCGGCACCTAATTTCCTTATGTTTGTCTATTTCCCCTTAATGCATTCAACATAAACCTGAAAGTCTGTTAAGTTTAGGGGACTAAGAATTCCATCATTCACAAGCCTCTGAATTCTCTGTTTAGATATATGACCTAAATGCTTATGCCATAGAGTGGTAGAATTCTCATTTAATTTTTGCTTTGTACCTCGTGCACTAGTGTGCAAAATTTCATTATCAAAAGTAACAATATCAAGCATATAAAGATTATCAATTAAACAACCAGTACCAATAACATTTGAATTATGAAAAAGACTAACTTTATTATTTTCGAAAGAACAAGAATAACCGGACTTGTCCAAACTAGAAATAGAAATTAAATTCCGTCTAAATAACGGTGTAACAAAAGTCTCAATCAAATTCAAATAGACACCAGTCTTTAATAATAATCTAAATGTTCTGATAGCTTCTACTGGAACTTTCTTACCATCGCCCACAAAGATGAATCTTTCAGCATCTCTTGGCGGTCGGCTCCACAAGCAACCCTGCAAAGACATACTAATGTGAGTAGTAGCACCAGAATCTACCCACTAAGTATCTTTAGGTACAGAAGCTAAATTAACTTCAGAACAAACCATAGCGAGAGTCTTACCCTTCTTTTCATGCCAAGCGGCATACTTGGAATACTCTTTCTCCATGTGTCCTCCCTTCTTGCAGAAATAGTAGGTGAATTCCTCATCCTGCTTCTTTACTTTCTTCTGCTTGGGTGTTCCTTTTGCAATATCATTATCTCTCTTCTTTCTCTTATTCTGAGAGGTGGATGCCAAGTGAGCACTTTCAGTCTTATCATGCTGGAGTCTTTGCTCTTCTTGCACACAATGTGAAATGAGCTCATTAAGAGTCCATTTGTCCCTTTGGGTATTATAGCTCACCTTAAATTGACCATATTGTGTAGGAAGAGAAATGAGAACCAAGTGCACGAGCGAATCCTCAGATAGCTCTGACTTTAGTGCCTTGAGTTTCCCAGCGAGATTAGACATCTCCATAATGTAGTCCCTTATGTTCCCCTTTCCTTTATGCCACATGGAAATGAGTTTTGCCAAAACATTACTCGTTTCCACCTTTTTATTCTTGGCAAAATATTGCTCAATTTCTTTGAGGAACTTTTTGCCATTAGTATTCTCAATAATAGAGCACCAAAACGCTTCCGGAATTGAGCGTTTCATGATCATTAGACTCATGCGGTTAGAGCGATTCCACTTCTCAATTTTATCAGTGTTTGGATTTTCCATAGTAGAAGTAGGTCGCTCGATCCTTAGCGTGTCGTCTAAGTCTGTCACGCCCTCCAAACGGGGTGGGTGACGTGGAGCTCAATTAGGGATTAATAAAGCGGAATTCCCCAACCGGGCCCCACCTGACTGCATTAAAATAAATAAATAAACAATATAATCCAGAGCCCTCGACACACGGGGCTCCACCCCACAGACATCTGATGATCGTACATACATGCTTACGTAAATAATCATTACAACAGACATCATCCACAGTCTAGTAAATCCAAATATTAATTAAGTTTACTGAATTTCTCAAATTCCTTACATTTGCTCAAGAGGATAACACAATCCTCGCTTGCTCAATCCGTAGCACCACTCAGCTCACGATGCACCGCCTCCTCGAATCTCACGGGAGGGTTTAAACATTTGAAACATGAGCGAAAGGCCCGATGGGATATAATTTGAAATAATTTAAATAAACGAACAAATAAATAAGTGCGATAATAAAATAAATAAGGCATTCAGCCCTGAGCAGCCGGAACCTCACATCCTTTTTCTCAAAGGAAATATAACGAAACTAATAGTATTACAGGGCTTGACAAGTAATTAGTACAAATTACTCACCTCACCAAGTGCCTCGCCTACCGGACCGGTTTGGGTTCGCCCCGAGGATGCACTCTCCGCATCCTATCTAGGCTTCTGACAATAGACTCTATTACCGGTTCACAAGATCTCTTATCTTAAGAAATCATCCGTTTAACATTATGAAATCGTTCATATGACCCCACGAACTACTCAGCCCGCGGGCCCCATGGTGAACAAGCCATGAGGTTCCATGCCCGACAAGCTATGGATTCCAAGGACAGGACAAGCCAAGGAATTCCATAAACTAACAAGCCATGGTTTTAAAACGTTTTTCTTTCATAAATCAATCCCTTTCTTTAAAACATTTTCAAGGCCAAAATCCTTTTTGAAAACAGGCTCACAAGGAAAATGGATAGAAATCCTACCTCGCACAATCAAACACTGGGACTAGCGTTGCCCTTTTCCGGCTTCCAGCTTCCTCAAGCCCCTTTGATCTGAATCCACAATGAGTTAATCGATACAAGATAACACCTTAGGATCAATCCTCAGTCCTAAAGTAATCCAATCTCAATCATATTCCAAGATTTTCCAATTAGTGTGCCCTAATCAATTTTCATGTTCAAATTCCATTCCAAGGGTTTTAAATATCAAATCAGAGATTAAGGATACTAATCCTTTCATCCCAAGTCCCCAAATGAAGCTAATTTGGGTTCTCCCCGAAAACAGGGGTCAAAACGACAATTTCAGGCCAAACAGGGTCAAACCCCGTGTACACCGGTCGGCCGGAGACAGAGGAGTGCATCACTACCGGTCGGCCGGGTCCGGTCGGCCGGTGGCCTCAACGAAATCCGGTCGACCGATGCGGTCGACCGGTGGACATTTCGATTCGCGGCTTCGCGGAAATCGATCCAAAAACCGCAAATCCAGTCCCAATTCACAAAATCTCAAGGGACAACCACTAGATCTGGGTTCTAGGTCCTAAAACAAGTCCAAAGAACCCAAGATCTCCAATTTCTACCCTAGTTTCACTCGAAATCCATCAAAATCCGTTTTGAACCAAAAACGAGTTTTAAATCTGAAAAACTTGAAATCCAAGAGAGGTTCTTTTAGTAATCTTACCTTGAATCCTTCTCTTGATGTTGAAAACTCTTTGAAATCACTCTTTGGCTCAAATCCGGTCTTGATTTGTGACAAAATGGTAGAGAGAGAGAGAGAGATAGAGAGAGCACGGGAGAGTGAGAGTGAAAAGAGAGAGAGTGAGGAAGGATCGTGCGGGGGAAGGAAAGAAAGGAAAAAAAAAAAAAAAAAAGAAAAAAAAAGAAAAGAAAAGAAAAGGAAAAATAAAAGAAAATGACGTGTAAAATATAACAGGTCGTAAATGCGCCCATACACATACGGATTAAAATAAATTCTTGTAAATAATCTAAATACCTTGGAATCATTTAAACTCAATTAATTAAATCAGATTAGGCACACTAATAATCTTAATTACCTTAATTAATCTCAATTAATTTTTAGAATTATTCTGACTCCACCCCCCTTAGGCAATTTAGTCCTCGAAATTAAAACTCACTCGCGCAAACAACATGGATAACGTTTCGCATCGTCGTTTCAAGCTCCCATGTTGCTTCCTCGACACCATGGTCTTTGCCTTAAGCACTTTCACCTAGCGGAATCAATGATGGCCAGGACTTTCATCTTCCGTCAAGAACCGAATGGTGCCTCCTCGTAAGCACACTCTAACAGATCGGAACGTCAAACCACCTGGGTGACTACTACTTCCGCCCAGTTGACATTTCGAAGCATAGAGACATGAAACACGCCATGCACGTGAGATAGCTCAAAGGTACAGTTAACCGCACGCCCACCACTCCGACTGGTGCACGATCGGGAATGGTCCCACATACCTTGGTGCTAGTTTTCCTTTCACACCAAACCGAGTGACTTTCACGGGGGGAAACCTTTAGCAACACAAAGTCGCCTTCTTGGAATTCGAGGCCCTCGCCTCCTGTCCAAGATAGCTCTTTCGGCGACTTTTGAGTGTTAATGAGACGTTCTCGAATCACAACTATCTTCTCATTGTTCTCTTGAATGACATCCGGTCCGGTTGTAAGTCTATCCTCTGGTTCCAACCAACAAGCGGGTGACCTACAAGGACGACCATACAACATACGCCTCAAACGGTGCCATACCGATCTTGCCACGATAATTTGTTGTTGTATGCAAACTCAGCTAGATGCGGTATTTCTTCCGTTCGCCAAAATCCGAATACAAGCGAAGCATATCCTCGAATCTGAATAACTCTTTCGGATTGTCCATCCGTCGAGGATGAAATCATCTTTCAAGTTTAATCTGTTCCATGGCTTTCCTGGAAACTTCTCCAATACCTTGCATTGAAACGCGTGTCACGATCGGGGCGTGATAGGCGGTGGCACCGATGTAGCCTCACGATGTGCTCCGGTACAATTCTCCACAGAACCTTCCGAGAATACGCCGCACGGAATGGTATGAAGTGCGCGGACTTCGTCAACCCGTCAACCACCACCCGGATGGCATCGTGCCTCAACTCGGTTCTCGGTAGTCCCATCGGAAAATCCATCGTGATGTGCTCCCATTTCCATTCTGTGGATGGGAAGAGGTTGCAACTCCTTGGCTTCCCGGTGCTCGGCCTTTAACTTGAGGCAAGTCACGCATTCCGAGACGTACTCACAAACATCTCTCTTCATGCCTCTCCCAAGACTGTCTCTTCAAGTCTCGGTACATCTTGGTACTACCCGGATGAATGGCGCACTCGATTTGTGAGCTTCATGCGAGAATCATCTTCTTTATCTCACCCGCCTTTAGAACAAGAGAAGTGGTTTCGAAATACAAGGCTCCATCCTCCCGGATTCTCCAATCTTCAAATTGTTCTCCATTCCGGATTCGAATCCAAATTCCTCGGAGGTGTGGATCCCGCCATTGATTCTCGCTTTGACTTGTTGCACAAGAGTCGGTCTTGAAATCAGATTATACACCACAACTTGGTTATAATCCTCATGGTCTTCGAAGATCATACTCACTTACCACGGTCCTCTTCCAATCCTCCAAAGCTAATGACGCCAGAGTCCCCGACGTTTTCCCCGCTAAGGCATCGCCACCACATTAGCTTTTCTAGGATGATACCGCAGGTGAAGTCATAATCTTCCATGTACTCTACCCATCTCCTTCAATGCCGAGGTTCGGATCTTTAAAGGTAAACAAGTACTTGAGACTCTTATGATCGAGAAGACCAAACCTTGCTCCATAGAGATAACATCTCCATATCTTGAGCAAATATTACGCTAACTCCAAGTCATGCATTGGGGTAGTTAAACTCATGCGGTCTCGGGTTGGCTTAGATGCATAAGCTACTACGTGTCCGCCTTTGCATCAAGACACAACCAAGCCCAACCCCCGAGGCGTCGTGAGTACACCTCGTGATGGCTCCTCAGATATTAGGAATCGCCGTAATCGGTGCACTTGTCAACCTTACCTTCAATTCTCGAAAGGCACGTTCACATCAAAAAGATCCCACCGAATCGACTTCTTTCTTGGTCAACCGAAATACTCGGTGCGCCTATACTCGAGAAGTCCTTTACAAAACGCCGGTAATACCCATGAGTCCGAGAAAGCTTCAATCTCCTCGCCACATTCTCCGGCCTTCCCACTATAGCACGCCTCAATCTTAGAAGGATCTGCAGATTCCCCGTCCAAAATCACATGGCCAAGGAACTTCACCCGTACGCCCGAGAAGTCACACTTCTCCTTCTTCGCATACAACCGGTGTTCTCAAGGGTCTCAAGAACAATCCTAAGATGTCACATGTTCTTCCCAAGTCTCGAAGTACACCAAGATGTCATCAATGAACACGGCGACAACCGATCCAAGTACGGCCGAAAAACACGGTTCATCAAATCCATGAATGCAGCAGGGCATTTGTCAACCCAAATGGCATTACCGAAACTTCAAGTGCCCGTGCGAGTTAAAAGCGATTTTCGAAATATCCTCCTCCCGATTTTCAATTGGTGGTACCCGGACCTCAAATCAATCTTAGAGTAGAACTGTGATCCTGGCCCGATCGAACAATTCATCGATCCTCGGCAGTGGGTACTTATTCTTCACAGTTACCCTGTTCAATTGTCGGTAGTCAATGCACAACCGAAGAGATCCGTCGTGCTTCTTCACAAATAGCACCGGTGCACCCCAAGGGGAAGTACTATTTCGGATATATCCCTTCTCTGCCAGCTCTTCAAGCTGTGTTCTTAATTCCTTCATCTCCGCCGGAGCCATCCGGTATGGAGGAATGGAAATAGGTGCCGTCCCCGGAACCAAATCAATGCAGAATTCAATCTCCCGATCCGGCGGTAAGCCCGGTAGATCCTCAGGAAATACGTCTGCAAATTCATCCACCACAGGGATTCCTGCACTATCTCCGCTCACTTCAAATTCACCTTCCATGGCAAGAAGGGAAAAGAAACAGGCTAGATTCTTCCGTCCCCCAACGCTTTGTACTTCAATGATCGTTCCCCAAGGACTGGGTTCATCTCTCGCCGATAAGCAATCATCGCTCCGAATTCGTCACCAATGTCACTTTTCTACGGTAGCAATCAACAATTGCACCGTGCCTTGACAACCAATCCATTCCGAGCACCACATCAAAGCGGGGTCATCGGAAGGATAATCAAGTTCGCTCTCAATCGCTCACCACCAATCGTGATTTCACACGACTTACACACACTCATCACCTCCACACATCCCGATTGGGGAGTTCAAAGTCATCGGGACTTCTAAGTTCTCAAATTTCAGTTTCAAAGTCCGAACAAAAGAACTTGATATAAACGAGTGTATGGCTTTGTATCAAATAACACGTGAGCAAAAGAATGAGAGATTAGAATCATACCCTCAACCCACGCGCGTTGGTCGACCTCCAGGGGCTGCCTCTGCCGAGAACAAAGCTTGTCCTGTACTCTCCCGCTTCCCTCACATCACCAACATTAGGCGGCCAGGCGGGGCCTATCTTGTTAATGGCCGGAGGTGGTATCTCGATCTCGGCGCTTGAGGGGCGGGCCCCATGTATCTTGAGGCGGGCGATAGGTGAGCGCGGGGAGGAGTATGGCATATATTCTTGGTGATATGGCGGCATGTCTTTGTCGTAGCCCTTCTTGGCTATAGGAGCGTCACTGGAGCGGTGGTAGGCGGTAGATTAGGACAATTCCTCCTAATATATTTTGCCCACAATGGTGACACTTGGGCCCGTCTGAACATTTACATCACTCCGGAAAATTCGCCACCACTTGTCATTCTTGATTGCGGGTTTCTTCTACCACTCCATTGTGGTCCACCGAAGCGAGCTGCCGAAGCAGTCTGGAGGGCGAGACCCGACACCTGCTTCTTCTTCTTTACTTTGGCGATAGCCGAGGTTATCTGTTCCACCCTCATAGCGTGACTACTAAATCCCGGAAGTTCAAGTCTTAGAGCCACCAAGGATCTCCTCACGAGTTCTTGAGCCCCCCCTCAAACTTAAGACATTTCATGTCTTGAGACTCCACTAAAGATGGCGCAAAACCGGGATAGGTCATTAAACCTAGCCTCATATTCTCTCACAGACATGTCACCTTGCCGCGGGCAATGACATGAATTCCAGTGCCTTTTTCTTCCCTCAGTAACTCGGAGGGAAGCATCGATCATTGAACATCACCTCGAATTGTTCCCTGTGTCATCCCCTGTGACATTCATCCTCCTCTTGACTGTTTCCACCAAGTGTTTGCCAATCCTTCCATCTTGTACACCGCATAAATTCCACCAAGTATTCATTTGGAACTCCCATAGTACTCAAATGCTTAACTATGGAGTCAATCCAAAACTCCGCCTCGGGGTCCTCCTCACTATTAAACGAGGGGATAGGCGCTACTTTGAATTCCCGGAAATATTCTGTTCCGATCCCTCGGCCCGGTCGCTCATTCCGAGCTCTAGTGGCCATGCCTTGAAAGGCGATAAACATGGCATCAAAGAATCCTTGATTCGGTTGTTCCATTTGGTTACCTAATCTGCATGAGGCGCCATTTCCTTCAACCGAAATCAAACTAGACTATTCGTTGGATAACGGATGTCACACATGTATGTACAATCCGGGGTTCTTAACCTAATGCTCGATACCACTCTGTCACGCCCCAAAGCGGGGTGGGTGACGTGGAGCTCAATTAGGGATTAATAAAGCGGAATTCCCCAACCGGGCCCCACCGATTGCATTAAAATAAATAAATAAACAATATAATCCAGAGCCTCGACACACGGGGCTCCACCCCTGAGACATCTGAAGATCGTACATACATGCTTACGTAAATAATCATTACAACAGACATCATCCACAGTCTAGTAAATCCAAATATTAATTAAGTTTCTGAATTTCTCAAATTCCTTACATTTGCTCAAGAGGATAACACAATCCTCGCTTGCTCAATCCGTAGCACCACTGTTCCTTCGATGCACCGCTCCTCGAATCTCACGGGAGGGGTTTAAACATTTGAAACATGAGCGAAAAGGCCCAAGTGGGATATAATTTGAAATAATTTAAATAAACGAACAAATAAATAAGTGCGATAATAAAATAAATAAGGCATTCAAATGAAGCCAGGCAGTAGGAACCTCACATCCTTTTTTCTCAAAGGAAATATAATGAAACTAACAGATTACAAAGGCTTGACAAGTAATTAGTACAAATTACTCACCTCACCAAGTGCCTCGCCTACGGACCGGTTTGGGTTCTGCCCCGAGGATGCACTCTCCGCATCCTATCTAGGCTTCTGACAATAGACTCTATTACCAGTTCACAAGATCTCTTATCTTAAGAAATCATCCGTTTAACATTATGAAATCGTTCATATGACCCCACGAACTACTCAAGCCTTGGGCCCCATGGTGAACAAGCCATGAGGTTCCATGGCCCGACAAGCTATGGATTCCAAGGACGGGACAAGCCAAGGAATTCCATAAACTAACAAGCCATGGTTTTTAAAACGTTTTTCTTTCGCAAATCAATCCCTTTCTTTAAAACATTTTCAAGGCCAAAATCCTTTTTGAAAACAGGCTCACAAGGAAAATGGATAGAAATCCTACCTCGCACAATCAAACACGGGACTAGCGTTGCCCTTTTCCCGCTTCCGCTTCCTCAAGCCCCTTGATCCCGAATCCACAATGAGCAACGATACAAGATAACACCTTAGGATCAATCCTCGGTCCTAAAGTAATCCAATCTCAATCATATTCCAAGATTTTCCAATTAGTGTGCCCTAATCAATTTTCATGTTCAAATTCCATTCCAAGGGTTTTAATTATCAAATCGGGATTAAGGATACTAATCCTTTCATCCCAAGTCCCCAAATGAAGCTAATTTGGGTTCTCCCCAAAAACAGGGTCAAAACGACAATTTCAGGCCAAACAGGTCAAACCCCGTGTACACACCGGTCGACCGGAGAGGAGAGGAGTGCATCACCACCGGTCGGCCGGTGGTGTGCACTCGCCGATCGGTCCGTCGGCCGGTGGCCTCAACGAAGTCGATCGACCGATGCGGTCGACCGGTGGACATTTTCGATTCGCGAAAACTTCGCGGAAATCAGTCAAAAACCTGCAAATCCAGTCCCAATTCACAAAATCTCAAGGGACAACCACTAGATCTGGGTTCTAGGTCCTAAAACAAGTCCAAAGAACCCAAGATCTCCAATTTCTACCCTAGTTTCACTCGAAATCCATCAAAATCCGTTTTGAACCAAAAACGAGTTTTAAATCCGAAAAACTTGAAATCCAAGAGAGGTTCTTTTAGTGATCTTACCTTGAATCCTTCTCTTGATGTTGAAAACTCTTTGAAATCACTCTTTGGCTCAAATCCGGTCTTGATTTGTGACAAAATGGTAGAGAGAGAGAGAGAGATAGAGAGAGCACGGGAGAGTGAGAGTGAAAGAGAGAGAGAGTGAGGAAGGATCGTGCGGGAAGGAAAGAAAGGAAAAAAAAAAAAAAGAAAGAAAAAAGAAAAGAAAAGAAAAGGAAAAATAAAAGAAAATGACGTGTAAAATATACTTGGTCCCGTAAATGCGCCCATACACACTACGGATTAAAATAAATTACTGTAAATAATCTAAATACCTTGGAATCATTTAAACTCAATTAATTAAATCAGATTAGGCACACTAATAATCTTAATTACCTTAATTAATCTCAATTAATTCTTCAGGGTGTTACAAAGTCTATACAACTGATAACGATTTCTACGTTCTCTTTCCATATCTTGAAATTTGTCTCATTCAATATTGGGATCATACTTATTTGTGCAGAAACATTAGCAGCAATAGCAGAAACTGAATAGAGAACAAAATAAAACAACATACTCACAATCAACATTCATGTCATACATAAGCATAATCAAATAATAATAAAAAAATGCACATATGACACAAAAAAACAATCCAAAGGATGGTGGGCCCATTTCAAGATACCCAGCACAACATTGATATTTAGTCTTTGGACCATAAATATCAGCTTGTAAGTGGTACTATCTGCGCAGTAATCAAATATTGACAATAAATCCTGTCAAACAATAGCCTTCCTTTGGGCCGACTATTGTTCACATGGAAAACTTTATAATTGTCACATATTCATTACCACAAGTATACTCATTATTTGGCCAAATAATAAGCTTCCTTTAGGCCGATCATTATTCGCATAAATAATAGGCATACACATCTTTATATTCTAAAATAAATTAACATACACAACAGAGGTTAATTACTTTGGGAACAGTATTTTTTCAATCAATTGATTTCAAAATAAAAGACAATTAAGGGCAATAATAATCAAATAAAATAAAATAAATAACCAGAATTTTATTTTATTCAATTGAATCTTTAATTTTCTTCAATTAATTTGCACTTATTTCTTAATGGGTTAAAAATTACCAAAAATCTCTAATATTGGGTTTAAAATAAACCCAAAAACTTCCATTATGGCTGCAAGTTTATACCTGTGGCCCTTCACTAAAGCACATGCCCAATAAGGCCTGTGCTGGCTTCTTCTGTCATGGGCTCGTGATTTTTTTTTTTTTACAGCTTTGGGCTTCAACCCAGAGCTATTGTTGCCCTAGGATCGCGATTGCGGCCCTTCCCAGATGTGGCGGCTGCTAGGCCACCACTTCATGTAGGCGCGGTGGTATGCCATGACTATTCTATCACCAGCGCGGCCAAACGGCTGCGATCGGTCATCTATAGTGCCGGCGGCGGCAGATGCAGCCACCGGCCATGAAGAAGTTAATAATTTTTTTTTCTTCTTTTTCTTATGCGGTGGCCTTGGCCGTCGCTAATCCTTATTTCACTGCAGCCACAGGCAATGGCTTGCCAGTCGGCGCGATCCAATGTCCGCGCCCTTGTTTCCTTAGTGCTGTCAGCCAAGGCTGCCGCCGGCCACAATCTTTATCAAAAAAAGAAAAAAAATCCAGAAAGCCTTTTACCTAAGTTTCTTAATTCTTAATTTTCGACACACTCAAATTTTGTGAATAACAATTAATTTGAAAATTATTCAACAAATATTGATCGAAATCAATCACCAAGAATTCACATGATTATCAATATACATGCTTTTATTAACAAAATAAAGCATGTCTAAAATTCCATAGACAAAAAAAAAAAATAATATGAATCAATCAACATGATGTTCAAGCAAAGATATTGAAGATGAAAATTCTCTCAATAATTTAATGTGATGACCGCTCTGATACTACTTGTTGAATATTTAAGTCCTTATTCCACATTCAAGGAATCATCACACTAAATTGTTAAGAAAATAGGTTAGAACAAATACCTGTCTCCATTGGTGCAGGCTTAATCTCTAGTAGAATTCTCTAAGACAACGAGCACGTCGAGTTATTGTCTTCCTCAGTCAAATCAACAGATTTTTGAATGGGGTGTTTTCTCTCTACATGGGGAAGAAGGAAAACGGCTGAATGAATTGATATATTGGGGACCATAACCTAAGTTTCTTTATATATTATCCTATTAGGCTCTCATTAAACTTAATTAGGTCAATATTAAGTATTTACCTATTTAATTCATACCCAATTAAGAAATTATTAAACTCTCCATAATTAAACCACTTAATTAATTTAATTAATTAAATAATGTTAATATAATTATTATAAATATGTGACTCATAATTATTATTAAAAAATATAATTTCCAAACAGGTGGGCCTTACTTGTTAAAGTCGCTTGACTATTCTCCTCTCCCGTGAGAAGACTCGGAGAAATAAAGAGCGTCAGGTCTGGATATATATATATATATATATATATATATATATATATATAGGAATTGTCTCTGGTCAGATACTTAGAAAGTGTCTGATCAGTCAGGCACTTATATAATCGTATATAAATTGTGTATATTTATACATAAATCATGTATATTTACATGTAAAGTCGTGTATATTTAACATGAAATACAACAAATCAGTCAATATACATATTTTCATTCCATGCGTTCACTAATTGCTATAAAAAAAACATGTTTTGAGGATTAATATACATTGTCGTTTCTTATAACTTAATATACATGATTTATAGGTAAATATACACGATTTACATGTAAATATACATGATTGCACAATTATATAAGTACCATGTAAATATACACAACTTACTTGTAAATATACACAACTTACTATAAATATACACACTTCATATAAAAATGTACAAGTGTCATTCTGGTCAGGCACTTTCCAAGTGCCTGACGAGAGACCTTGCCTATATAAATATATATATATATATATATTTATAATAATATTCAAATGAGTCTATGAGTGGAGTTTAGCTGAATTCTCTCTCATGTTCTCCTAGCTCTACAGATGTAATACCCGAGATTTAATTAAGCCTTAAGCCAATAATAAATAATTTAGTAAATTAAAATCATGCATCACATTTACCATTTACCTAAAAGTTATTTGTTGGCATTATATTTTATTATTATAGCTATCATATGATTTTATTAAACTTATAGCTTTGCTAATCGAGTTTTCAGTTTTAATGTGCAGTGCAACTAGCTCGATGTGGAAACTCAATGTGCTAAACTAATGAACAGAAAAAAATGATATTTATTATGATTATTTGATTTGATATTTTACCTCTATTATGATTGATTTAATGATGAATCATTATTTTATATTTTTATTATATGGTTTTATGTAAATATGTTGAGGACTTAGTTGTTATTTTGAGGTTTTGGTGAGAGAAGTCTATATTAGCAAATTGAGTGAACTTTAGGCACCTAATTGAAGAAGAAAAATAGAGACTTTAGAGCTGATTTTATGAGGTTAGGATAGCTATTAGAGGCTTAGAAAAACCTAGACACTTGTTCTATTATAAGGCCACTTTACTTTTGTTTAGTTTCTATCAAGTTTAGGCTTCCTTTTTGGGTCTATTTCAGCAAAAAACCCTAGAACTCCGACCATAGCACTTTCTTCTTTCTTCTCACTCCTTTTCTCACCCAAAGCTCAGAATCAAACATAGGTTTTTAAGAGAGAATGAGCTAAAGACTCAACCAACCCATCTCAACTCGTTTTCAACCTAGAACCAAAAATAACCACCAAGTTTTGAGCTTCTATTCACTTGGGAACACGTTTTTCTTTGAGGTAACTTCTTTCTTATGTTAGAAACTAAGATTTCAGAGATTAAGATGTTGAAATCCTACTTGAGATTCGGATTTTTGATGGGGCTTATTATGCATGTTGGTTGTAGACTCTTAAAAATGAGTTTCTTGAGGTTTTGGTTCAAATATTGGTTTCTGGCTGAAATTGATGATTTTAGGTTGATATTATTGATGATTATTTGAAGATAAACTCTTATTAAGATGATGATTCATGTATGTGAGAGTGGTCTTTGAAGATTAAGATTTGCATGCTAGGTATTTGATGAAATGTTCAAATATAAGTCCTCTGTACAGCCTATGTAGATTCTGTTTTCGTGCCATATATATACTTATGATTTTGACTGATCTTATATTTTTTCTATTAAACTATATATCTCAAGGTGTATGTGAGTTTTTGAATCACTACAAACGGATTTTTCTACATTTAGTTATGAATTTTATAAGTTCAGTTAAAAAGCTTTTATTTTCCTGACGAGATTATACTTCAATCTGGATTTCGGGTAGTTTTTGGTTAGTTTGAAAAATCTGAAACCTATCATGTAGTAGCTCAAAAAAGAGGTTTCTAAGTTTACTTTTATTTGCCACTGGTCTCATAATATTTTGAGTTTTGATGAATTTGTTATGAATATTTTCGTAATATTACGCAGTTATGTGTTTGTTAAATGATGATATGAATGTGATTTTTGAAAGCTATGGTTTTTAAAGGTTAATTAGTACATTGAAGGCTCCCCACAACCAGCTAGTTTGCGCTTGCAAAGTGGTGATCAAAATTCAGGTAAGTAGAGTTAAAGCATTTTCAAAACTGCATCACAAGACCTGTTTGACTTAACTTGTTCAGAATTGTGATTATGCAAGTTTATTCTCTTATGAAATTCTTATATGATTATGTTCAAAGAGTATTCATGATTAATTATTTTGAAAGAGATTATGATTTATGCTTATTATGTTTTTATGTTTTAAGAGATTTTATAGTATGGTATATAGATGAGAGGCTGGGTAAGCAGGGGTGCGAGGACCGGTACCTCAAATTAGAGAAACTGTCTCTTTGAGACAACTAGAGAAAAATGCTAGTAGGAAGTTTCTTGTTGATCACAAGAGAAAGAGATTCTAAAAACCCCGCTTAGTGTTTAAGAGAAGAGAATTGGCCAAAATTAGAGAATATCCTGTATAGAGAGGCTTACTTGGAACCGAAGTTCTGTATCATACCTAAACTAAGAATAAGTATGAAAGTTTATGAACAATGATTAACAAAGAGATTTTAGCTACAGAGATTTTAGACACTTACTTTATTTGAAATCTACTTACTGAGTTCTTGCTCATTAGTTTTACCTTGTGATGCAGATGATGTTGTTGTTACCGAAGAGTAAAAAGAAAAATGATTTTCAAGGTTGGCTGAGTACTCCAAGTCTTACATCTGGCATCTTGCTTATATGTACTTCCAAACAATAGATGGGCTCAAAATATTTTGTTTTGTTACTATGTCGCTTTTGAATAACTATTTAATGTTTAAGATTTTTGGTTGCGCACTTACTCATTTTGTTCAAAAACTTTTAGGAAAATTTTGTGATGAAATCAACCACAAGTTTCCGCATCTTAAAAATAACATTGTTTTAAGTATAGAAAGTATGTTTTAAGTAGCACCACCTCGCTAAATTCGGCCTTAGACCGGTTTAGCGTTGGGGGGGTGTTACAACAGATATTTTTTTTCTGTCCTCATGTTCATTGAGGTACAAATTAGTATATCATTAAAGAAATATTGTAAAAACAAATTCAACATCAATTTGCGTTGTTTCATTGCCTCAGAAGTTGGATTGTTTTGTATTTCTTTGAGAAACATAAGCACATCTTGTTGAATGGTTCTCATAATGTCCATAGAATCTACAACCATTGCCTTTATTTCTTTCAGATCCTCTTTCATGGCTACTTGGTTGGCTTCAAAATGTTTTACTTTGTTAAGCGGATTACTTATATCAACTTCATCATGATTTATTTCTCTCAAAATGACCATAACTTGACAGTATTCCTGCACTTGTAATTTTCATATTCAATAATGACATAAGTCGACAAGTTATGATCATAACTTGACCATAACTTGATTTTTGAAGTTGTGTCAAGTTATGGATAGAGCCTTACTATACGATAGGTTCCAATTATAGTTGTAACGAGCTCATGTACTTAATTTTTGAATAATTATATGTTTACAATCTTTTCATTCAAGTGTCAATCTCAAACATAAGCTAAAAGTCTGTCAATCAATATTAACATATTCAAATGAATTAGTGGTATTTAGTTAGTGATTAACGGATTTACCTTGTTCTTTTGTTAATTTCCAACGTTTGTGGTCTGTCTTCAATTTCTCGTCTAACGACACCGGCGAGGTTTCTGAGAGTGGCGGACAAAAGAGGGAGAAACGGTGGCAGACGAGAATCTGAGATTGGTGGAGGGATGAGAGAGAGATGCAGAGGGAAGAGAGACATATCGCGTTATAGGGCGGGAGGGAAGGGATAGTGATCATGGGAGAGCGGCGGAGGGAAGAAACAGTTCGCCGGAGAGCGCTGGAGGAGAGAGAGAGTGATCATGGGAGAGCGGCAGAGGGAAGAAACAGTTTGCCAGAGAGCGCCGGAGGGAAGAGAGAGTGATCATGGGAAAGCAGCGGAGGGAAGAAACAGTTCACCGCAGAACGCCAGAGGGAAGAGAGAGAGAGAGAGAGAGAGCAGAGGTCGGTGAGAGAGAGTTGAGAGAGGAGAGAGAGAGGTGTTAGGGTTTTTTTAGTGGAAAGGGCATTTTTGAAATCTTATGTATAGATAAATCTGAATATACCCTAACTTAGCCTATTTATTAACTTATGTAAATTATTTACTTATTAATTTTAATTTATCTCAAGTTTTGACATATTTCTCTCTTTCTCCCAAACTTTTATTGCAGTTCATTTTCTTAGAAAAAAGTTCCCGATTTATTACAGTTTTCTATAAATTTATTATTTATATTATTTTAAATTGTTAGTTGTTATCATGTTTTTTCTTTTTTATTAATTAAATTTTAATTATTTATTTTTTTAATATCGTGGCATAAATAATATTAAACTGAAAATAATAAAACTCTCACGCGTTCAATTTGACGCATTTACACACATGGTGGGCCCTTTACGTTCAATTTTCTTAACACTTATCTTCCCTCTTCTTCAACGTATCAAATGGTGCGAAAACCCGGGAAAAAAAAAGGCGCTAATTTCGGAGAAAAAGAGTGTAGAATAGTCTCCAAGTTAGAGACATGGTGGCCCTTACTTGTTAAAGTCACTTGACTATTGTCCTCTCTGGTGCGAAGACTCGGAGAAAAAGAGAGCGTCAAGTCTGGATGTGTGTGTGTGTGTGTGTGTGTGTGTGTGTATATATATATATATATATATATATATATATATTTTATAATAATATTCGAATCTTCATATGTACAACATTTGAGTATCTTATAATTGCACTCCATTCAACTCGATCTTCAACAAAATTAGCTCCCTCTTTTATTCATGGCCATCACCAAAATGAAACTCCGAAACCTCAGTAGCCCATCCTCTGTTTTGTTCTTGTTCCTTCATGTCATGCTTCTGCACTCTCAGAGCTTGTTGCAGCCAAATTACAGTACCATTGCAAGTGCGTTAGGAAATGACACTGATAGGATTGCTTTGCTCAAATTCAAAGAATCGATCTCCAACGATCCATACGGAATCCTGAACATGTGGAATGACTCCATTCACTTCTGTAGCTGGCCTGGAATCGCTTGCAGCCTCCGCCATCAGAGGGTAACAACCCTGAACCTAAGCGACTATGACTTGCGAGGAACCATATCACCTTATGTTGGGAACCTCTCTTTCCTGAGGGCCCTTGACCTCATAAATAACAGCCTCTTCAGCGGAATCCCAGAGCAAGTTGGTCGTTTGTTCCGCCTGCAATATTTATATTTGTACAACAACATGTTGGAAGGTAAACTCCCAGTTAACTTAAGCTATTGCTCAAAACTTAGGGCGATAAGTATTGGAAAAAATAGACTTATTGGGTTAATTCCTCATGAGCTTGGATCTTTGATGAAGCTCCGTTTCCTTAATCTTCAGTTCACCAATCTCACAGGAGGCATCCCTCCTTCCTTGGGAAACATTTCATCACTTGAATTTTTTTCGGTAGCCTATAGCAATCTCTTTGGAAGTGTTCCCAATGAGTTGGGGAAATTGAAAAGCTTAATTACTTTTATAATTGGGTCTAATTATTTTTCTGGTACAATACCCCTCTCCATTTTCAATATATCCTCCTTGGTACTATTTTCAATCTCAAATAACCAATTTAAAGGCACTATTCCTTCCACAATTGGCCGCACACTCCCTAATCTCCAAAATTTTGAAGCGGGTGTTAATGGATTCTCTGGGGTGATCCCTCAATCATTTGCCAATGCCTCCCAGCTTCAGGAGCTTGATATGGGTGGAAATAAATTAGCCGGCCAAGTTCCAACAAGTTTAGGGGGTCTTCAAGAGCTCCGGCGGCTTGCTTTGGGTATTAATAATCTAGGAAGTTATTTACCAAATAGCTTGAATTTTATTGCATCTTTAACAAATTGCAGCCAAATGCATAGCTTAGACTTGAGTCAAAACAACTTTAGAGGGGTTTTACCAAACTCTATATCCAATTTCTCAGCAAAACTCACTCAACTTTGTCTTGGAGGCAATCAAATATCCGGTAGTATTCCTTCAGGCCTAGAAAATCTGGTCAATTTAATCGTCTTGGGCCTTGAAGTTAACCATTTCACTGGTGTCATTCCTACATCTTTAGGGAAGCTAAAAGATTTGCAAGTTTTGGCTTTGCATACCAATATACTCTCAGGAAAAATCCCCCCATCCATAGGAAACCTCACCCAATTGTCTACACTATATTTATTACATAACAAATTGGAAGGAAGTATTCCTACTAAAATTGGAGATTGTCGTAGTCTCCAAATCCTTGACATTTCAAACAATATATTGGTTGGAGAAATACCCAGAGAAATTTTTCTTCTTCCCTCCTTATCTATCTCGCTCAACGTATCACAAAACTCATTGACTGGATACCTACCTGTAGAAGTGGGCAAGCTACAGAATATCAAGTCAATTGACCTTTCTGAAAACAATCTGACCGGAAAAATTCCAGAAACCATCGGTGATTGTCAGGTTTTAGAGTCCCTTTACCTGCATGGGAATTTCTTTCAAGAAAGCTTGCCATCTACTTTGGGTTCTTTAAAAGGTGTTCAGTACATGGATTTTTCACGTAACAGCTTGACGGGACAAATTCCAAAGGATTTACAGAAACTTCAATCCTTGTTGTCCTTGAATCTTTCTTTTAACAATCTGGAGGGAGAAGTGCCAAACGAAGGTGTATTTGAGAACGTAAGTGCTGTGTCATTAGTTGGAAATACTAAGCTTTGTGGAGGTGTACCAAAGTTGCATCTTCAAGCATGCCCCAGAAAGAATTCCAAAAAGGGAAAAAGCAATGGCCTCAAGCTAGCAGTCATTATAATTTCGGTGGTAGCATTTTTCCTTCTGTCCGTGAGTTTCATTATTTTACATTTGAGGAGATCATCTCAAAGGAAAACAAGTGCTGCGCTCACAAAACTAAATGCTCTTCCGAAAATTTCATACAAGAAGCTTTTTGAAGCTACCAATGGCTTCTCTCCAAGCATGTTGATTGGAATTGGTAGCTTCGGCTCTGTATATAGAGGCATTCTTGATCCGGAAGAAAATCCAATCGCTGTGAAGGTTCTTAATCTCCAGCAAAAAGGAGCAGGGAAGAGTTTCGTTGCTGAATGTAATGCATTGCGAAGTGTTAGGCATCGAAATCTTGTTAAGATCTTGACTTGTTGCTCTAGCATAGATTACAACGGCAATGAATTCAAGGCTCTAGTCTTTGAGTATATGTCCAATGGAAGCCTAGAGAAGTGGCTGCATCTTGTGACTGATGATGAAAACCACTCAACGGGTTTGAACCTACTACAGAGACTAAATATTGCAATTGATGTGGCTTTGGCAATTCAGTACCTTCATGATGATTGTGACCAGCCAATCATTCACTGTGACTTGAAGCCTAGCAATGTTCTTCTTGACAATGAAATGGTTGCCCATGTAACTGATTTCGGATTAGCAAGGTTGATCTCAAACACAACCAGCTTCTCAAATGCTCAAACTAGCACAACTGGAATGAAGGGAACAATTGGCTATGTCGCTCGAGGTAACAACTTTGAATAAGTACTTGATTTATTTAAGATTTTTCTAGATATGTCTATTATTGGAATTTTATTCAATCATAAAAGAAATATCGTTCCGAAACGTGTGCAAAAGAAAAGAATTCAATCAATTGATCACAGAAAGGTAATGAGTAACGATCCCTTGAACATGATCAGCTATGCAATGACATGACTTTTTGTGAGAGATTAGGCTTCAGATATAGCCAAATAGAATTGGGTGCTAGTTGCATAAACACTTTTCTCACTTTCGTGGAGGATTGAAATCTCCACAATTGAAATTTTACCTCTTAATCAATACTTTATAGCTCATAAATGTATTGCTATTACAAATTGTAGAGTATGGAATGGGTGGAGGGCCATCAAGAGAGGGTGATGTATATAGTTATGGCATCCTTGTATTGGAGATGTTCACTGGAAAGAGACCCACCGATGAAATGTTCAAAGATGATTTCAATCTTCATAACTTCGTTAGCACAGCCTTGCCAGAAAAACTTGTGGAAATAGTGGACTCTTCTCTTCTCCCTAGGGAAGCAGAACAAAATGCATTGATGATAAGAGAATTAGATGCAAGAAAAAACAACAACAACAATATGGGAGACGTTGAGATTGAGATTGAAGAAGGGTTTGGAAATCATATCAGTGCTAATCTGCGTAATTGCGTGGTTTCAGTGTTGGAGATTGGAATTGCATGTTCAAAAGAATCACCAAACGAGAGAATGAACATGGGAGATGTCATCCGGGAGCTAGAACATATCAGAAATGCTTATATTAGCTTTGAGAACAGAGGACAAAGATGGGGAACCAAATAAAATACATCAGGTATTGTTGCATAATTTCGGTAGTTTTGCTTATAATTTTTCTGCCCAAATTAGTAAACACACAAATTGACTTGTAACTGGACTGCAGGTGCTGGAAACTATGTTCAATGAAATCAAAAGGTCATGATCAAGATTTTCTCTTGTGGTAATCTTTCGAGAATAAATAGGCTTCGGCGTCTGTACTCGCACAAACTGTCACGCTGAAATTTTAGTTTCCTCTCTATTCTATAATCCAATGGACTCGATCAATGTTGCATGTGTGTTGCCTATGCAGTACGTACGTCATGTTTATGTTGTATAATTTCCTATTCGTGTGTTCACATTTCATGATGATTATGCTCTGTTTATATGGGTTGCTAACCAGGGAATAAAAAGAAAAAGTTAGCAAGTTCTTATCGAAGCGTCTCAAGACCTCAATTAGCGGAACTTGTTCGATGAGCAGCAAAATTTGAGACATTTAAAAGTCAGTAATTGTATGATTTGATTGCATTACATAGCTAATTTATTAAATTCTCTGAGTTCTTTTCCCAATGAACTTTACCTGCACAACTTCTTTGGCGTCAAAAAGAACATTACGGCTCTTAAGAATAAAACTTTCCAAAGAGCACTGAAGATATTTCATATTATATGGTACTGGCTAGTTTGTTAAAGTTTTAAGTTGAAATCTTAATTTTAGTTGAGATTATGGTGGATAAGTGTGAGAGCGATCAGATTAGCAACGATTTTTGTTCATCATTAGTCTTGATCTGGTTGCCGAAGTTATTTATGAAGACTTCTCTACACATGGTGATGCATGGATTGAAGACATGGCAGATACTTATTTATAGGCAGTTGGCGAGCTACATAATAGTGTGCGTTTGGAAGAGGGATTCATGTCATGGTTCGAATTATGGTTCGTGACTCACTACAGTATTTTCTCTCACAAAAAATACACGTAAAACGAGAATGATTATGAATCATAGTTCTGAATCTATAAACCAAACGTCTCAATAGTGATGAGCAAGGCACGTGCTCTAACTCAACTTTTAAAATATTTGTTTTTATCTCTAAAAAAGTTTAGTTGTACCCAATTTATAAGAAAGATCATAATTGTACCCCCACTCAATGAATCTAGATTTTCATTGCTCTTACTTTGATTTCTGGCAGGTTTTAGGCAAATATTATAAAACTTTGTTACAATTTAATGAAAATCTAATAATACTCTAGAACTAGACAGTAATGATTACGATTGCGAAATTCTTTACCATCTAGGGAAGGCGAACAGGGTAGCTGATGCCTTAAGTAGGAATACTCTTGCTGCATTAATGTCGTTACAAGAAATATCTAAGCCTCTTCTGAGGGAGATTCGGGAATTTGTGTTAGAATTTATAGTGGGGCAGTTGTCCGCAAGGACCTTGACTTTGACTATTTTTGATGATATTCGGAGCATGCAATACCTTGATCCAAGTCTAGTAAGGATCAAGAATGAAGTACTTGAAGGGAAGAGTGAAGGTTTTAACATAACAGATGATGGAGTGCTGAAGTGTAAGGGATGGTTATGCATTCCTAAGAATGATGAACTGAGGAGGAAGATTCTTGAGGAGGCACATAAGACTCCAAATACACTTCATCCTAGTTCAACCAAGATGTATATGGATCTTAAAGGAAGTTTTTGCTGGTTTGGAATGAAGAGGGACATAGCATACTATGTGAAGTAATGTTTGACATGCCAGCAAGTCAAAGGTGAGCATCAGAGGCGAGGAGGGTTGCTTTAGTCGATTCAAATTCTAGAATGGAAATGGCAAGACATTGCAATGGACTTCATTATTGGATTGCCAAGGACTTCAAACGGATTTGATGCTATTTGGGTTGTTATTGACAGATTGACCAAGTTAGCTCATTTTCTCCCTATACAGATGGCATTTTCTATGGAGCAATTTGCAGAGCTGTATATGAAAGAAATCGTGAAGCTTCATGGTCTTCCCAAGTCTATTATTTTGGACCAAGATAGTAGGTTCACCTCACATTTTTAGAGGAGCGTTCAGGCAGGTATAGGGACGAAGCTCAAATTTAGCACGACTTTCACCCTCAGACAAACAGTCAGACGCAGAGGACAAACCAAACACTTGAAGATATGCTTTGAGCTTGTGCTTTGGATTGTGAAGGGAGTTGGTGTAAGTTTCTACCATTGGCTGAATTCCCTTATAACAATAGTTATCAAGCGATGATTTGGAATGGCTCCTTATGAGGCACTATATGGGAGACATTGTAGATCCCCAACAGGCATGAGGCTGGGGAGAAGAAGTCAATGGAATCAGAACTTAAGAAGAATACCGATTTCAAGGAGAAAACTGACTTTGTGAATAAGACATCGGAGATGGTGAAGGTGATTCGGCAACGGATTGCCACAGCTCAAAGTAGACAAAAGAGTTATGCATATGTTCGTCAAAGGCCCTTAGAGTTTGAAGTTGGGGATTCGGTGTTCATCAAGGTCGCACCAATGAAGGGCGTGATGCAGTTTGGCAAAAGAGGCAAGCTTAGTCCATGGTACGTTGGACCCTACAAGGTGATTGAGTGCATAGGCAATGTACCTTACAAGCTACAGTTGCCTCAAGAGGTGGCATCTATCCCCAACGTGTTCCACGTGTCAATCTTGAAGAAATATGTACCAGATCCTTCACATGTGTCATCAAGCAACAAGTAGTTCAGATTCAAAAGGATATGAGCTATGAAGATAAACCAATTGAGATTTTAGATCGGAAGATGAAGACCTTGAGAAATAAAGAGATCTCTCTAGTCAAAGTTCTTTGGCGCAATCACAAGATAGAGGAAGCTACATGGGAACAGGAAGATACCATGAGGGCAAGTTACCCTGAAATATTCTATGTTTCGAGGACGAAACTTTTTAAAGGTGGGAGGGGTTGTAACACCCATTTTTCTAACTGACAGAATTTCTACAAATAGACGTTAAGAATTAAGTTGAATAATGTTATAGTATTATAATTAGTTAATTCTAACATCTCGTTGAGTTATATTTTACAGGTGAACGCGATGAGGATTCGAGATGCTAAGAACAAGTTCATGCCATCTTATAGAAATTATATATATATATATATGATCATTTTTTTAATGACTTGATAAATGAATATATATTCATGATTTGATGTACTTCATGTTATATTGCATGGAATTAAGTGTCTTTAGTTAATTCTATGTTTTCTTTGATTTTTTTCCTTCTAGACAAAAGAACCATTTCCATGGAATTAATTTTCAACTCTATTTTGGACCTTTAAAATTCTGAAATTATTCCTCCAATTTATTGAAAAAATGTAGAACCTTTCATAAGCTTTCCAACACCTACTCATTTGCCCAAATCGGACATCGAAGTAAGAAGATGTAGCCAGTGTACCATCCGGATATCGAGCAGTCTCAGCCCAAGTTACTACACGTGAAAGAGAATGGAAATTCTAGAAGTTGACCTAGCTCTTGTATTCTTCCACACGATTTTATACCCTAATGACAGCCATTCTCCCAGTTGTTAAGGGTCATTTAATCAAAGAATTAATCCCCAAATATGTATTTTCACTCCAACGCGCGCGCGCGCGCACACACACACACACACACACACACACTCTCTCTCTCTCTCTCTCTCTCTCTCTCTCTCTCTCTCTCTCTCTCTCTCTCTCTCTCTCTCTCTCTCTCTCTCTCTCTCTCTCTCTCTCTCTCTCTCTCTCTCTCCCTCTTTCTTCATCTTTCCCTCACGTTCAAAACACCACAGAGAGCCTCCAAGACCACCAGTTTGAGTTTTCTATAATTTGTTATGAATTTTTAAAGAGATAAACATCAGGTTGTCAGTTTTTGTAAGATTTGGAAAATTTGTGTAATTATTGGGTTTTCTTGTGTCTTGATGTTATTAAATGATGGAATTGACCTTTTAGGCACTATTTCAAATATGATGGATGTATTTGATGAATTAAGTTTTTTTAATTTTACTATATTTATGATTTATGGCATGAACGGTTCTAGAGCTGAGCATCCAAGGACCTCATTCATCGCGTCACTATTGAGAAATTTTGAAAGGTTAAGTAAGGCGCTCATGTAAGTATACTCTCACCTGCAACATGAATTGAATAATTGAGAAGTATATGATTTTGATGTTTATGATGATGTTATGACGCTTTTAATAATCCTCTTATGATGAAGTTTTGAAGAAAAATGTATATATGTATTTTTATGTTTTTAAATGGCATTATACACTCTTGATGGTGACCGATGAGCGGTCTTATTGTCACGGTTGATATGTGATTTGCTACCCCATGCTTTCTGTGGCTAGCGTGTTATGATGGTACAATGTCGGGTCCAATATATAATGCATTTTAACATTTAAACATGTTCAAAAATAATTATTCTCATGATGATGTTTATTGTTGATGAATAAAAATGTTCATGTAAATTTGTGAGAATTAAGTGTCTTACTAAGCCCTTGCTTATATAAGTTATTTCATGTTGCAGACAATCTAAAGGGAGAAACAATCATGGAATGAAAGTGCTTAACAAAGTTTTAAAATTTTCATTTTTATTGCTTTGGAACTTTGGTTTATGATGGTTTTAATTTAAAGAATACTTTAGATTTTCTATTAAATTTTACGGTATGGATTTTAATAAATGAGTTGAACCTAAAGATTATTTTTCTTTGAGGAAGTTTAAAATTTTTAAAGTTATAATTTAAAAAAAAAAATTTAAGATTTCTTCAAGTCATTCAAAGTAAAGTGTTTCAAACTTAACAATTTTTTGCATTATTTTTAGAGGTAAATATTTGAAAATTAAGGTAACTGTGACGGTTCGTGAGTGGTCGTTACAAGACATATCGCCAAAATTGTAACTTTAGTGGTTTAATTTATAACCACCTCTTAGAATCTATTAGCTAGGGGATTTTTATTGTTATTTACATCTCGTTTATTTTATCAATTCGAATTTTCAATTTCAATTTTGCTACATTTAAAAGCTCTCACAAAATGTCATGTTTAATTTTTCTGTTACAATTAAAAGCTCATACATAAAGGCACATCTCAACTTGAATTAAAAACTCGAATCACTGAACTGAACGACGCCTAAATTTTTTTCTAATTTGGAATATCATTAGGTACGATTTTGTTGTGAATGTTTTTCTGAGTAGTGTGGCTTAAGAGTGCCGGCTTTGACTATGCCGCAAACCCAGAGATAATGGTGCCTGGTTATATCAACTAAAGAAATTTGATAATATAATGTGATGTATGTTGTGTGGGAAAATGTGATGAAGACGTGGACCACCAAAATCATGACATGTGGCGACATGCTCTCTCTGCCAGTTGCATAACTCTCGACGCTTCGACATTTCAAAATCAGTCGCCGAGCCCAAAGCCAATGTCCAATTGAAGCGACGACTCCATCAAAGGCCGCTGCATTCAATTTGCCCGAACTAAGGCACCGAGATCCCTCGATCGCAGGAAGGGTCGTCAAGAGGACAAAAAGGCCGAGGCGGTGCCGACGACGAGGGAATGTTCCCATCGAGACATAGCGGGTTGCGGTGAAAGCAGGAGACCGCCGACAAAGATTAATGGCAAGATTACAAACCGCCTATTGTGGGACACAAAAGCATTACGAGACTCACAGAGTCAGAATCAAGACTAATCAAAGAGAGTGAAGAAAGGTCGATTAGTGGGCTACCGGGCTACCACCGGCCTAAAAGAAGAAGCACTTGAGTGCAAAGGCCTACGGAGGAAAAACCCCAAAGAAAGGAAGCCTGGCTATATAAGAAGAAAGACTGAAAAAAAGGTGGATGATGGAGAGAAAAAAAGGACAACTTGTGTAAATTGTAAACTCTATCTAAGCAATACAAACTATACAGTGGATGTAACTCTAATTTTATGAGTGAACCACTATAAATTTCCCTTGTGTTTTTACATTCAGTTCATAAATACACTAATTCTCTATCTTTAAACACGTTAGCCAGCCGGTAATCCGAAGGGAAACCAAAGGTAACCGGGCTGGGTTATTGTTGGTGAAATTCTACCGTCAACAATTGGCGACTCCGCTGGGGAATGAAAGCGTTCGACCCCCAATAATATAAAGTTGCAATCAGCCATCCACCCAAAGGGATAGCGGGATGGAAGGAGATATGCGTCCAGACGGAAATGGAATTCCCCCTCCTGACGCGCCACGACCGGATCCGATGCAGATGCAAGCCCAACTAGCCGCTTTCACTGAGCTGGTGCGTGGGCTAGTGACCGTAGTGGAGCGACTAGATGGAAGGAACTCCATGCCGCCATTAGAAGATGCCCCGAGACCTCAAGGACCGGCCGTAATGGAGAACCCAAATCACGGTGAACACCCACGCGTCCAAGAAGGAACCGGGGAGAGCAAGCACCGCCAGGGCCTTCCCAGGCCTCGGCCCACCCACTCTTCTGGCAGCCGATTGAGAGCTGCTGGGATCCGAGCCATCGAGGAGCTTCCTCAAAATCTGGGAGGAAACCCGCCGGGAGACTCGGGTTCAGTGTGGGTGGGCGGCCAGGCCAGGGGCGGATCCATCGCTCAAAGCCCGGAAGCACCGGGAGCTGCTGGTTCGGCCGTCTCGACGGAAGAAGCCCGGACCCTCATGGAACGCATGGCCAACCTGGAAAGGAGACTGACCGGGGATGTTGCGGGGCTGAAAAAGAATATTGGACGAGTGGCCGAAGTGGTGAACGTCGACATTACGCCCAGCCGTACTCACGACCACCTGTTCACTACGGAGATAATGGCGCTCCCCCTCCCCGATAAGTACAGGTCACCGTCGATTCCACCCTATGACGGACGAGGGGATCCCGACGATCATTTAGAAATGTATATGAGACACATGCTCTTGAACGGGTACGCCGAGGAGATCATGTGCCGAGCCTTCCGGAATCACCTGACCGACTCTGCCCGACGATCGTTCCGGACGCTGAAACCAAACTCCATCTCCAGCTGGGATGAGTTGAAGGAGGCATTTTCCCTCCAATTCATCGGGGTCAAGAAGTATGTGCCCCCAAAACAAAACCTGACAACGATATACCAGAAGCCCAACGAGGCGCTGAGGGATTGGCTTGCCAGGTACGGAGAGGCCGTCGCCGCGACGATGGATATTACCGACATGGAAGCCCTGATGGGGGCGCTGTCAAGTATAAAGAAGACAACTCCCTTCAAAAGGGAGCTGAACCGAAAACCCCTGTCCAGCTACAAAGAGTTCCTTACGCTAGCACAAGGATACATCAACGCAGAAGAGGCGGATGCTAACGACCCTGACCACAGATCCAACAAAGGTAAAGGGGTCGAGCAAGGGACGTCACCATCAAGGCAGGATGGGAGGAAGCGTCGAGGGGAAGGAAGCAGCGATAAGCAACCAACCTCGACACAAAGAACACCGGAGGCCAAGAAACCGAGACAGGAGGATCCTCGCAGGCCTCGGCTGTTCCAAAAATACGACACCTACCATGAACTGACGGTAGGCGTCGAGGAAATATTTAACCAGATAGGCCGCAGAAACATGCTACGCCGACCTGAGCCAATGAAGTCAGATCCTAACCGAAGGAACCAGAAGAAATTCTGTAGGTTCCACGGCGAGGTCGGCCACCACACCAATGACTGGGCCGACCTCAAGGATGAGGTCGAAAGAATAATCCGAGAGGGAAAGTTGCAGGAATTCAGGGCTGATCGGAGACCTTGTAATGACGGCCACGGCAGGTAACACGAGGGTCGACGCCGAGAGGAAAACCACCGCCCCGAAGATCAGGAACCTGTCGGCGTCATAAGAACGGTCCTCGGCGGCCCTTACATAGGAGGAGACACTCGAAGGTCGCAAAAGGACTATGCCCACGAGGCTAAGGGGGTCTACCAAGAGCGGTTTTGGAACGTTTCCGCCGCCAAAGCTTCTAGACACAGCCACACTGATGTAGGTTTCAACGAGGATGACGCCAGTGGGGTTCACTTCCCCCACAATGATGCATTGGTGGTTGAAGCTGTGATCGGAAACCACACCGTGTGTCGGATACTGGTGGACAACGAAAGCTCGGTGGATCTCCTGTATTCTGACTGCTTAGACAAAATGGGAATACCCAATGAGCAGTTGGAACAAACCACCCGGTCGTTATACGGATTCACCGGAGACTCCGTCATCCCTCAAGGAACTATCTGGCTATCAGTAACCGCCGGAGAAAAGCCCCGGCAAGCAACAACAATGGCCAACTTTGTGGTCATAAAATGAGGCTCTCAATACAACGCAGTCATCGGGAGACCAACCCTCCAGGCATTAAGGGCAATAACCTCCATCTACAACCAAAAAGTTAAATTCCCCACCCCAAATGGTGTAGGGGAAATTAAAAGCAATCAATATGAAGCCAGGGTTGCATATTCCGATGCCCTACGTGGGTATGACCAGCCGGGGAGACAAGAAATGAGGATAGTTCAACAAAGACTCATCGAAGATATAAACCCCAGGGTTCAAGAGGAAGTTACTTGGTCCCAGCCTATCGAGCAGTTGGAAGAAATTAAAATCGACCAAAATGGGGGCATTAAGGTACTAAAAATTGGCTCGGACTTGACTCCTAACCTCAAAAGCGAAATTGAGAAATTCCTTAGGCAAAACCTGGATGTCTTCGCTTGGAGCCATTCCGACATGGAAGGAATCAACGCCGAGGTAATATGTCACTCCTTAAACGTCGATCCTACGTATCCTCCCAAGCGCCAAAAGCGCCGACCCATGAACCCCGAGAGGTATGAAGCGCTGAGGGAAGCGGTCGACAAATTAATCAATAATGGCTTCGTCAGGGAGGCACATTATCCACGCTGGATATCCAATCCGGTCCTGGTAATCAAACCTAATGGAAGCTGGAGAACTTGCGTCGACTTTAGCGACCTCAACAAAGCATGCCCAAAGGATGGCTTTCCCCTCCCTCGGATAGATCAAATGGTCGACGCCACGGCGGGACACGAGATGCTAAGCTTCATGGACGCTTATTCCGGGTACAAACAAATCCCCATGAACCCAGTCGACAAAGAGCACACGTCTTTTATAACCGACAGGGGCCTCTACTACTACAAAGTAATGCCATTTGGCCTAAAAAATGTAGGGGCAACCTATCAAAGGCTAGTGAACAAAATGTTCGCTCAACAGATTGGCAAAACAATGGAGGTCTACGTCGACGACATGCTCGTAAAAAGCGCCAAGGCTAGCCATCACGTCGACCATCTAAGAGAGATGTTCGAAATATTGAGACAGTACCACATGAAGCTTAATCCCCAGAAATGTGCCTTCGGAGTCGGATCGGGTAAATTTCTCGGTTTCATGGTCAGCAGCCGAGGGATCGAGGCCAACCTGGAAAAGATTAAAGCCTTGCAGGATATGCGATCGCCAACCAAACCCAAAGATGTGCAGAGGTTGACAGGTTGCGTCGCCGCTCTGAACAGATTCATATCAAAGGCTACTGACAAATGTGTCCCTTTCTTCAAGCTACCGAGAGGAAATAAGCACTTCGAGTGGACACCACCGTGAGGAAGCTTTTCAAAAGCTAAAGGAACATTTGGGCAAACCCCAATTTTGTCAAAACCAAACGCCGACGAAGAACTCAATTTTTGATCTCTCCGTGTCCCAACACGCCGTGAGTCTGTCTTAATAAGGGAAGAAGGGAAAGTGCAATTGCCAATCTACTATGTAAGCAAAAGGATCCTCGGCGCCGAGTCCAGATACAATGAAACGGAGCGTCGGCTCTTGCCTTAATGATTGCCTCAAGGAAGCTCCGCATTACTTCCAATCCCTGTCACGGGTCCTCACCAACCACCACGAGACAAGCCTTACAAAGACCGGAAACCTCCGGACGACTTCTCAAGTGGTCGGTAGAATCGAGCCGATTCGACATAAAAAGTACATGTCGAGGACCGCGATCAAAGGACAAGCTCTTGCCGACTTCCTAGCTAGTTCACACACAGGTGCTCGCCTCCGCCTCATCTGAAGAAACCAATGATACAACATGGAAGCTTTACGTAGATGGGGGCGCCGAGCAAAACGGATCAGAGCCGGCATTCTATTAATCAGCCCCGAGGGTCACCAAATCACCTCGGCGATACGATTCAAATTCAAGGCTTCAAACAATGAAGCAGAATATGAAGCCCTGATTACCGGATTACGCTTAGCTAAACACCTGAAAGTCGAAAGGATTAGCATCTACAGGACTCCCAGTTAGTCGTCGCCCAGATCAAAGAGGAATACCAAGCACGCGGCAAAAAGATGGGAGCCTATTTAAGAAAAGCCAAAGAGGAACTCGTCAGATACAAGAAATACAAGATATTCCAGATCCCTCGTGCCGAGAATACAAATGCAAACGCACTAGCAAAATTAGCATCATCAAATGCTGACACACTAGGCGTCGTGCCCCTTAAGGAGCTAGAGCATCCAACCGTCGAGGAACTGGCAAAGGCACTTAGTGTCCAAGAAAAAGGAAATTGGATGACTCCCCTCATCCAATACTTAATGGACGCGCAGCTGCCGAGTGACAAAAGTGAGGCCCAACGAGTCAGGTACAGAGCCGCCCGGTATTTATTATACGTTGGCCTGCTTTACCGACGAGGCTATTCAACACCCCTGCAGCGATGCTTGGATGACGACGAAGCTCAGAAGGTCCTCCAAGAAATACACGAGGGGATATGTGGCAATCATACCGGGGGACAATCTCTAGCATTAAAGGTTTTGAGGCAAGGATACTACTGGCCTACTCTAAAAAAGGACGCATTCCAGTACGCCCGGCGATGCGATAAATGCCAGAGGTACGCCATAATTCCCCGAGCACCCCCGGAAAAACTAACCTCCATCCTTAGCCCATGGCCTTTCGCCAAATGGGGGATCGACCTAAGCGGACCATTGCACCCTGCACCTGGGGGGTTGAGGTTCGCAATTGTAGCGGTGGACTATTACACAAAGTGGGCAGAGGCCAAGGCCTTAACTACAACAACCGAAGCAGCCTGCACTAAATTCCTATAGGATCACATTGTGTGCAGGTTTGGGGTGCCCCACTGGATAGTCTCCGACAACGAAAAACAGTTCGATAACGCCGCAACGCGCAGATTCTGTGAAGGCTTAGGCATTCGAAAGGACTTCTCGACGCCGATCCATCCACAGTCAAATGGACAGGTCGAAGCAGTCAACAAAATACTCAAATATACTCTCAAAAGAAGACTTGATGACCTAAAAGGAAGATGGGCCGAGGAGCTTCCCAAAGTTTTGTGGGCATATAGAACAACAAGCCGAACTACGATAGGGGAAACCCCTTTTTCCATGGCATATGGCATTGAGGCCGTACTTCCTATAGAAATCGAGACGCCGACCCTAAGAACCGTTGTTCACAACGACGAGGATAACGCAGAGGGTTTGAACGGAGAACTCGATTTATTGGAAGAAAAGCGACTCGATTCCCAATTATGCCTTGCCGCTTATCAACAACGAACAGCGCGGTACTACAACAAGAAGGTTCGGCAAAGGAGGTTCAACCCAGGAGACCTAGTACTGAAACGGGTAACACAAAGTACGAGACCTAAGAATACAGGTCCCCTGGGCCCAACTTGGGAAGGACTCTACCGCATAAGAGAAACGTTGCGACCTGGCACCTACATCCTAGAAAGCCTCGACAGTAAAAAGATTCGGTACCCATGGAACGCCGAGCAGCTAAAGATATACTACCAGTAGCGTATGAAGTTGTTTACACATTTTTTATTTTTTGTACATTCTTTAACAGATGGAATAAATTGATGTGTTTGCAGCATGAAACGGATTGACCCCCTAACGACGTGTTTGCTTAAAAGAAAACCCAAGGGTATGTTTAACCAACACGAGGGAAATGAAGACGTAATACTTAGTGAAATTCTAAGGAATTTCCTAAGACGACGACCCCAAGGGGTGACTTCGACGTCAGAAATCCTCCACGGAGGAGAGACGTAATACTTAGTGAAATTCTAAGGAATTTCCTGAGACGACGACCCCAAGGGGTGACTTCGACGTCAGAAATCCTCCAAGGAGGAAAGACGTAATACTTAGTGAAATTCTAAGGAATTTCCTGAGACGACGACCCCAAGGGGTGACTTCGACGTCAGAAATCCTCCAAGGAGGAGAGACATAATACTTAATGAAATTCTAAGGAATTTCCTAAGACGACGATCCCACAGGATAAGTTCGACGTCAGATCTTCCCAAAAAGAAAGTAACAAAACGACAAACAATCAAGGTGTGAACAAAAACCATTGCCATTATATAAAAAAAAAATATATATATATATATATATATATATATATATAGAAATACAGATAAATTGTCTGGAAGAAAATAAAGTTAGATACAAAAAAAAAGAAGAAGAGAAGGAAGGGGGCCCCTTAAGCCTCGTCGCCACCAGCCGCTGGCTCATCACCCGCAGAGGGAATGCTTGTAGTCTCACCCGCAGGAGGAAGCATCTCCTCGTCGACGGTCAGAGTTTAAGAGTTGTAAAGAAAGCTCAAATCCCACTCAGGACGCTCTTTTTTAATCAAATCGACGATTTGATTACCCGCCGACTGAAAGTCCTTGTTGCGGATATCAAAGAACTCCTGGGAAACCTTGAACTCCTCAAGCATCTCCGCCCGTTTGGCGTTGAAAGCTGCTTCAGCCTTAAGCTTCCCCTCGGCCCTGCCCTCGGTGTAACGGTCTCGGCGTCGACAAGATCCACGGCCAGCTTCTTCTCGGCCAAATCCGCTTGCCGGGTAAGATTTTCTGTCTTGGCCTTCAGCTTGGTGAACTCACCTTCCAGACTCTCCAATTTGGCCACTGCCAAATCCCTCTCATCGCGGGCGTCGTCCCTAGTCTTGTTGGCTTCATCAACAAGGGACTTCAGCCCGGCCTCCAAATCATTCATCGCCCCCTGGCGCTCCTCAACCTTAACAAGGTCTAGAAGGTTGAGGAGAGAGAGGACAAGGCTCTGAAAAATCACAAAGAGTTAGGACAGAGCGCCAAACAATCTACTTTCAGAGAAAATGTATATACTTACATGGATCTGGAAGGAAATCTGCTTCCGCTGGCGGTCGACCATAGAAGACTAGGAGGCAGCGACCCAGTGCGGCTCGAGGTAGGACTCGTACAACGCCTGGAAGACAAGAGAGAAGCGAGGAGGAAGTTTTAGCATTGCCTCAACCTCGGCATCAGAAAGGTCCGAGACTTGGAAGTTCCCATCCATGACCTTCCCCCCGGGAATCAGTATGCGTTCTCTTAGGCCCGGGGTGATGAGAACATCCGGGATAGGCACCACTGGTGTCCACCCTTTTCCAGTCGATGCATGGACATCCGCTGAAGCACCGGTACGTTGCCTCTTGTTTCTGCTCTTGCTCTTCTTTCCTTTTGAGGCAGGACGGGACGAGCCAGCCTTTTCCTTCCCCTTAGTCAACGGTTGTTGGCTCGACAGGGGCTGCGCGGCAGGCAGCGCCTGTTGAGGGCTTGGCATCGGCCGCGGGCCCCCGGGGAGTTGAATCCTCAAAGACGACATTTCTAACGACGAGAAGAAGATATTGTTAAAAAAAAAAAAAAAAACGAGATGTCGAGAGAAGGAGTTACCTTCGTCGCTTAAATGAAAGTATTCACGAACGACGTCAAGGTTCGAAGGGTCGGGGAGGTCGAGGACTAAACCAGACTGGCAGAGGTTCTCTTGGGTCAGAAGGGTATCAATGTGACGAACCTCCGATGGAAAGGAGAAAGCTGCCTCGATCCTCTCCAAGCTGTTAGCCGAGAACTTTGGCCGATCGTGGTTAACTGCATAGAAAAAGGCTCGTCGTCAGAACAAAAGAAAAAGAAAGGGAGGAGAGAGGGCGAGTCAGCTAGAAACACAATCGGCAGACTTACTCATGTCCCCAAACGCCAACTGAGTCAACCTTCGGTGGGGCCGACGGTCGTTGGGGTGAAAGTTAAACGGCCCTCGAATCATAAAGAACATGGGCTTCCACCCATGAGACGACGAGGGAATGCCCAGAATGAGCTTCCCAAACCTCGGCTAGGCCCTCCCATGACCACTCAAAAAATACCACCCATCGAACTTGGCGACATGGCACAGCTTGTACATAAAACGGAACTCGTCCAGCGGGAGCTCCATGTCAAACTTCTGATGCCACAGGATCTAAGCCCCTGCGAAGCAGTACCAGAAGTTCGGCGCCAACTGGGCGGGAGAGATGCCATAGAAATGGCAGTACTCTTTAACAAAGGGATGAATCGGAAGAGTCATCCCCGCAGTCACCGCCCTTGTATAGACTGGAAGGTATCCAATCGGCGGCATACTGGTCCTAAAGTGCTTATCCGGAAGGAGATACTCAAACCACCTCCCGTCGATGCTTCCTTCCTTCACAGCCCGGATAATATCCTTATTCCGAACCTTCGATGCTACGTCGTCGGCTGTGAAGGAGGGTCTATTTGGGTCCCCGCTGGTGGCAGCCAGGGGGACGTTTATCACTGCGGCCGCTACCCCGATGACACTGGCCCCCGTAAAGGGAATCCGTTCGATCCTCTAGTCCACCAGCTCCTCGAACCTGGCGAACTCGCTCCTAAGGTCACCAGCCGGTTCGAAGCTGTCCTCGACGTTTTCGATATTACTAAGAAAAGAACCGACACTATACGACGAGGAGCTCCCTGAGATCTCCACCAATGAAGGCGGGTCAGAGCGGACGATGGAAGATGAATCCTCTCGACTGCTAGAGTTTTGAGCCATTGTTCTGACAAAATAAAGGACAGAAAGCTAAGTTAAAACCCTAACGTCGAGAGGAGTAAACGACGACTGCTCTAAACGTCGACCATTCATGTCATAATGGACGCGACGAGTTTTCATGGGAACCACGGGTTCCCAGAACACAGACACTAAAGGCAAAAACAAGCAGAAAACTACATGCGCATAAAAACCAGGTTATCCAGTGCGACGGAAAAGTAAGTTTCCCTAAACTAAACATATACTTTTTCTTTGTATATATATATTCTCACATTCCAGATCTATCGAGAAGAAATCCCGCGAGTTAAAAACCAAACAAAAAGAGGTTTTAAGAACTCACCAGGAAAATAAAGTGAAGATGGTTCTGTGACGAAATACACCACGGAGAATAGGAAGAGCAATGTCGGAAGTCCGGCAAGTAGAGTTCTAGTACGGTGCAAGAATCTCGGCGGAAAGCAACGGGAGTTCGAAGTTTTGAAAGTTCTAAAAATGGCTCTCGGATTTTCGAAGGGATATTTATAGGCAGAATCCATCCTCGACCCTAACCGTTGGATGAAGAACTCGAAATCCCACGGTCAGGGATTTCTGCGCAGATCTAATGGACGGAACGTTAGGCGGGAAATCGAAAGGGCGCAAAATCTAACGGTCAAGGGTCGACCTCTCGAGGAACAGATACCATCATTAAAGTCAGAGCAATCGACGCGACAGTTGCGTTCCTGAACCAGCCAGGCACTCATTGCGAAAGGAGGTTCGGGGATGGTTTCCCACACCCGAAGCACAGAAGGAGGGAACCGAGCCTGGAGGTTGAGGCCACCAAAAAGAGGAACCCTCGACCTGGGGGGTAGCTGTTGTGTGGGAAAATGTGATGAAGACGTGGACCACCAAAATCATGACACGTGGCGACATGCTCTCTCTGCCAGTTGCATAACTCTCGACGCTTCGACATTTCAAAATCAGCCGCCGAGCCCAAAGCCAATGTCCAAATTGAAGCGACGACTCCATCAGGCGTCGACGGATTCAATTTGCTTGAACTAAGGCACCGAGATCCCTCGACTGCAGGAAGGGTCGCTCGAAGAGGACAAAAAAGGCTGAGGCGGTGCTGACGACGAGGGAATGTTCCCGTCGAGACATAGCGGGTTGCGTGTGAAAGCAGGAGAGCGACAAAGATTAATGGCAAGATTACAAACCGCCCGCGGGGGACACAAAAGCATTACGGAGACTCACAGAGTCAGAATCGAAGACTAATCAAGAGAGTGAATAAAGGTCGATTAGTGGCTCTTGGGCTACCACTGGGCCTAAAAAGAAGAAGCACTTGAGTGCAAAGGCCTACGGAGGAAAACCCCCAGTAAAGGAAGCCCGGCTATATAAGAAGAAAGACTGAAAAAAAGGTGGATGATGGAGAGAAAAAAAGGACAACTTGTGTAAATTGTAAACTCTATCTAAGCAATACAAACTATACAGTGGATGTAACTCTAATTTTATAGAGTGAACCACTATAAATTTCCCTTGTGTTTTTACATTCAGTTCATAAATACACTAATTCTCTATCTTTAAACACGTTAGCCAGCCGGTAATCCGAGGGAAAACCAAAGGTAACCGGGCTGGGTTATTGTTGGCGAAATTCTACCGTCAACAATGTATATGAATATATGTTCATATATATATTTATATATATATGAACATATATTCATATACATCACATTATATTATCAAATTTCTTTAGTTGATGTGTATTACCGATGGACACTTAGGCCTCGTTCACTTTATGAATTTAAATTTTTAATTTGAGTTAAAATGTGGTTTTTTTAGAGCTTTTAATTATAACAGAAAAATTAAATTTAATATTTTTTAAGAATTTTTAATTATAAAAATATAAAACTGAAAACTTAAATTAGTAAAATTAACGAGATATAAACTCATCATCCCTGTATATATTTGCTTTTAGTTTGATTTTTACGTGTTTCACTTTTGTTTGAGTAATATATTTTGCTTTTTTTTTTTTTTTTCCGTTTTTACTTGTGTTAAAGTTCGTGTCCTTGAAACTAACAATTTTCTTTTTGTTCGATTTCTTTGAGTTGGGAAGGGACAAAAGAGGGTTGATGTATAAAAGAATTACTTATTAAATATTAATTGTAACCTGCTACAAGATTCATCTACGCATGTATATCAGTATTTTTATTAAACAGAGGAACAAAATAACTTTAGAAAATGTTTGAATTTAGTTTTTAAACATTGGTAATCCTTAAATGAAGGGATATTTTTGTCAAAAACATATATAACTCCATTATATTCCAATGATTAATCAAACATAATAATTGTAATTTCAATATTAATTTCAATAATCAACCAAAGAATCAAATTAAAACAAATCATTTAATCTGTCTCTATTTCCATTTTATTATATTCTCATTTCTATTCATATTCATCTTTGCATTTCATTTCATATCAAACCAAACGTACCCCAATAAAAAAATGATTGTATGGTCTCTTAGCACTGTTTTTTCTCCTCATCTTTTAGTTATTTATTTATTTTTCATAAAATACCTAGTCAATCTCAACTTTTTGGAACTGTACTTTAATTCTTTGTTTTTAAGGTATATATATATATATATATATATATATATATATATATATATATATAGGATTAATATCAGTGGTGCTTTTAAATTTTAGACTCATTCTCATTTTATTCATTGAACTTTCAAAATTTTCATTTTGTTTCTTAAATTTTGAATTGTTCCCACTAACCTCTTTTGTTGCGATTTTTGTTAAAAACAGATGGAACAAAAAGGTTGAATTTATGTGATTTTTATCTTTTTATTTTTAACATAAATTCAAACAAGAATACCATGTGACTGTATTACTCTTCTTTTTTCTATTTGTTTTTAACAAAAATGACAATAAAAAAAGTTAAGTGGAAAGAATTTAAAATTCAGGAATAAAATGAAAATTTTTAAATTTTAAGAGATAAATTGACAATAATTCTAAAATTTAGGAGCAACGGTGATAATAATACGTGTATACAGTCTGTCAACTTGACCCAAAGTGGTGCATGGGTTGCTGGATATTCCATGAAGAGAGAAAGAGAGAAAAAAAAAAAAAAAAAAAAAAAAAGCAAAAGACCTCCATGATTGAGGGTGGTGATACATTTAACGCTTGCAGTAGGTTATTATGCATGCACGCTAGTGGATTACAGGCGCAAAGAACCAAAAGACATGTACACTAAGGACATTTTTTTTTTTTTATCTATAAAATTAAAAAAAAAAATTAAAAATTTTAATTTTATTTAAGTTCACTTTTTTTAAAATTTTAATTTTATTTAATTTTATTTAACTTTATTTAAATTCTAACTTTAACTCAAATTATAACTCAAATTTAACTTAAAAATTACACTCAAATTACACTAAAAAAACTCCTAAAAATTATATATATACATACGGATCAACTTTTTTTTTTTCTAACTAAAAAGAAATCCGATGGTGCAACATATTTCCCAACTTCTTTGAAGCAATCCAAAAAATTTTTAATAACCAATTTAATTTATTAATTTAAATTTTTAATTTAAATTAATATATAATTTTGTGTAAAATTTTTTTACTATAATAAAAAAAATTAAATGTAATTATTTTTAAAATTTTTTTATTATAATAAAATTTAAATTTTAAATTAAAATAATAAAATAATAAGACCTAAATATATAAAAAAAATCTAAACTAGGCTCAACCAGTACATACTACATATGGATCAACTTGGGTGTATTATTTTGTAGCACACTTGCCAAGTGGTGTGGTTGTGGGTCCCGACAAAGGACTGTCAAAGGCAGTATGTGTCAGATGAGTCTCAATTTTCACTTAAAAAGGAAAAAGAGGGAGAGGGAGAGAGACGGCATTGAAAGCAATTATCATCTTTATTTGGAAATAGGACATTGTGAGTGATACATTGAACCATAAGTTTTGATTATATAAATTATTAATATCTTATTCATTTTATTGATTTAATTTTTAATTTAAATTGAGATGTGATATTTTTTTAAAATTTATTTATTGTAATAAAAAAAAATTAAATGTGATATTTTTTAAAAAAATTTTACTATAAAAACTTAAAATTATAAATTCAAATTAATAAAATAAACGAGACCTAAAATAATCAAGATTTAGGCCTTGTTCACTTCACCGATTCGAGTTTTTAATTTTAGGTTTCTACAGTAAAAAGCTCTCAGAAAATGTCACATCAAAATTTTCCGCTACAGTAAAAAGCTCTCAGAAAATGTCACATCTCAGCTCAAATCAAAAACTCGAATCCGCGAAGTGAACGAGGCCTTAGATGCGACGGCCTCACAAAGTAGAGCCGTAGAGGTAACATGATTAAGGGGGGACCATTCTCTTCACCATTATTGTAAGTTTGTTGCCATAATTTGTTGGTAATATGTACAAATTCTAATTCTCTTTCGGATTCTAATTTAAGAAGAAAGATAAATTGGACACTAAGAGAAAAATTTTATCTCGTAAGAAGAATTTAAGAAGAAATAAGAAAGAAGAAAGATAAATTAAGAAAAATTTTATCTCGTAAAAAATCTTTTAATTTAATAAGAAAAAATCACGACACATTCGGAGAAAAACTTCCAATATAACACTTCGTCGATTCGAGTTTAAAATTCGAGTTTTGTTACAGTAAAAAGTTTTCAGAAACAATTACATCTAATTTTTTTACTACAGTAAAAAACTCTCACATAACATCACATCTTAACTCGAATTAAAAACTCGAATCAGTGAACTAAACGGACCATAAGATGTCAATAACTCTCAGCAACTCTCACTATTCCTTGCTACTTATTATGAACTGAGGAAAAGGATGAACCCGTCTTATCTTCTCCGTGTGAGCCAGCTGGCTTTTGTCATTTATCAATATCGAATTCCAATTCCGTGCTGATCTTTTTATTTTGGATAATTAGGCGATTGGTTTTTTTCTTTTTTTTTTTTTAATAAAAACAAACAAAACAAAAAAGTGTGGGATCCGCCCAAAAAACCATCAACCATTCGGTTCCCACAGTTTTTCTTCAAACAGTGTGGGCTACTCGCACATAATTTGAGTATATTCCGATCTTTATTCAGACAACATGATTTGAGTGTCTTATAATAAGTAGTCTCTGCCTTCAACTCTCCGCTCAACAAATCAGCTCCCTTTTTAACTCATGGCCATCACCAAAATGAAACTTGGAAACCCCATCACTCCATTTGCTTTTTGGTCCTTGTTTTTCCACGTCATATTTCTAACCTCTCCGAGCTTATTGCAACCTAAAACTACCATTGCAAGTGCATTAGGAAACGACACTGATAGATTTGCTCTCCTCAAATTCAAAGAATCCATTTCCAACGATCCGCATGGAATCCTGAGCATGTGGAATGACTCCACTCCCTTCTGTAGCTGGCCTGGAATCGCTTGCAGCCGCAGCCATCCGAGGATAACAGCCCTCAACTTACGCGGCTACAGCTTGCGTGGAACCATATCACCTTACGTCGGGAACCTCTCCTTCATGAGGTCCTTTAACCTTAGAAATAACAGCTTCTTCGGCGAAATTCCACAGCAAGTTGGTCGTTTGTTCCGCCTGCAATCTCTCAATCTTAATAGAAACCGGTTGGAAGGTAAAATCCCAGTCAATTTAAGCTATTGCTCGGAACTTAGGGTGCTAAGTATTGGAAGAAATAGGCTTACTGGGATGATCCCTCAAGAGCTTGGATCTTTGGTGAAGCTTACTACTCTTAATCTTGGGGAACAAGCTCACAGGGAGTATCCCGCCTTCCTTGGGAAACATTTCATCACTGGAAGGATTTTCTGTGACTGAAAACAATCTCTTTGGAAGTGTTCCCGAAGAGTTAGGGAGTTGGAAAAGCTTAACTTTTCTTTCATTAGGGCCTAATTCTTTATCGGGCACAATCCCTCTCTCCATTTATAATATATCCTCCTTGATCACCTTCTCAACTGTGGAAAACAAATTAAGTGGCACTCTTCCTCTCACAATTGGCCTCACACTCCCCAATCTCCAACTTTTTTTTATGGCTAATAACAATTTCTCTGGAATAATCCCTGAATCACTTTCCAATGCTTCCCAGCTTGAAGTGATTGATATCCAAGGAAATAATTTTGTTGGCCAAGTTCCGTCAAGTTTAGGGAGTCTCAGAAAATTTCGTTGGCTTAATTTATATAATAATAGCCTGGGAGGTTATTTATCAAATAGCTTGGATTTTATTGCCCCTTTAACAAATTGCAGCCAGATGGTTACATTGGGTTTGTCTATGAACAAGTTTGGAGGTGTTTTACCAAAGTCTATAGCGAATTTCTCTACCAATCTCCATAAAATTTTTCTTGGAGGCAATCGAATATCTGGTAGTATTCCTTCAACCTTAGAAAATTTGGTAAATGTATTCGTCTTGGGCCTTGAAGGTAATCTTTTTACTGGTGTCATTCCAACTTCTTTAGGGAAGCTAAAAAATTTGCAACTTTTGGCTTTGCATGAGAACAAACTATCCGGAAAAATCCCCTCATCAATAGGAAATCTTACTCAATTGTCTGTTCTTAATCTATCCGATAACAAGCTAGAAGGAAATATTCCAACCAAAATTGCAAACTGTCATAATCTGCAATCACTTGACATTTCAAACAATAGATTGATCGGAGAAATACCAAAAGAAATATTTCTTCTATCCTCCCTATCGACCTCGCTCACCTTATCAAATAACTTATTGACCGGTACCATACCGGTAGAAGTAGGCAAGCTAAAGAATATCCACTCCCTCGATCTTTCTGAAAACAATCTGACCGGAAAAATCCCAGAAACTATTGGTGATTGTCAGATTCTAGAGTATCTTTACCTACAAGGGAATTACTTTCAGGAATCCTTGCCATCCACTTTGGTTTCTCTAAAAGGTGTCCGGTACATAGATTTTTCACGTAATAACTTGACGGGACAAATTCCAAAGAATTTAAACAAACTTCGGTACTTGTTGTACTTGAATCTTTCTTTTAATGATCTGGAGGGAGAAGTACCGCTTGAAGGCTTATTTCAGAACATAAGTGCAGTGTCTGTGGTTGGAAATACTAAGCTTTGTGGTGGTGTGCCGAAGTTGCATCTTCAAACATGCCCTAGAAAGAAGTCCGGAAAGTGGAAGAGCAATGGCCCCAAAGTCACCATTATTATCGAGTTTTTTGGTGGTAGCATTTTTCCTTCTATCCACATGTTTCACTATTTTTTATTGGAAGAGATCAGCACAAAGGAAAACAAGTGTTTCGCTCCCAAAACTAAATGGTCTTTCAAAGATTTCATACAAGAGGCTTTTTCAAGCTACCAATGGCTTCTCTCCAAGCATGTTGATTGGAATTGGTAGTTTCGGCTCTGTGTATAAAGGCGTTCTTAACCAAGAAGGAAATCCAATTGCTGTGAAGGTTCTCAATCTCAAGCAAAAAGGAGCAGGGAAGAGTTTCATTGCTGAATGTAATGCATTGCGAAATGTTAGGCATCGAAATCTTGTTAAGATCTTGACGTGTTGCGCTAGCATAGATTACAACGGCAATGAATTCAAGGCTCTAGTCTTCGAGTATATGTCCAACGGATGCCTGGAGAAGTGGTTGTATCTAGCGACTGATGACGAAAACAACTCAAGGCATTTGAACCTACTTCAAAGACTAAACATTGCAATCGATGTCGCCTCTGCAATACACTACCTTCATGATGATTGTGACCAATCCATCATTCACGGCGACTTGAAGCCTAGCAACGTTCTTCTTGACAATGAAATGGTTGCCCATGTAAGTGATTTCGGATTAGCAAGGTTTATCTCAAACACATCTAGCTTCTCAAATGGTGGTGAGCAAACTAGCACAACTGGAATGAATGGGACAATTGGCTATGTTGCTCCAGGTAACATCAACTCCATATAAGTACTTTACTTTTTGCTAAGAATATATGTGAACTTGGAATTAATCTGCTATGAAAAAATATTGTTCCCAAATGTGTAGAAAATGTTCTTTTCTCTCTGTTTTTTTTTCTTTTTATTAAAACAGAGAAACTTGTTACTAACTAATTGATTGATATACACAAACAGAACCATACGTTTTTTTTTTTTTTTTTTTTTTTTTTTTTTTTTTGGCTAGAACCATACATCCCTGTTACATTTATTTATATTTCTGACATTTATTTTGTGGGGATGACTATAGTACCACGTTTTTTTTTTCATTTGGCCCCAAGCGACGTTTCTTCCTGAAATTTATTTAATTCTTCTTTTTGTTCTTTAACTTTTAAGCCCTATTTTTTTTTCCCTGAACAGGTTCTTCACCATTTCTTCCGCCATTTTTTCTCTGAACTATTCTTCTTTATTTTGAATTGAAGAAAGAAAATAATAAATGCGATGAGCTTTTTTTTTTTTTTTTTCTTTTCTTTTGTTTTTTTTTGGTTGAAACCCAAATTAGAGCTGATATAACGAGGGAAGCTTTCTCTAGTCCAAGCTTATCCTTACTAACAAGCAAAAAAATATTTGAGCAGTTATAAACGTACGTAGGGTCGACGTCAAGGAAAAGGAAGTTGCTTTAAGATGGGTCCCACCAGTGTAATTTTTAATGTCTGAAAAACAATATAACAAGATTTTAAAAGTTATCCTAAAAGTGTTGTTAGATTTTCAATTAGGATCCACCCATAACCGTTTTTTCACATGTTATAACTGGAACCCACTAAAGATCCATCCATTTTCAACCCTTAGATAATACACCATCGATTATGTAAAAGGAAGTTGTGGTATTGCAGAAATATATTTTGTTTAGGGAGAAAGTGCTAAACAATATTTTTCTGAAAATGATGGCGGTGAATAAGATATTTTAGAATATTTATGGTAAATAACATATTTAATTTGCTTCATAAATGAATCATTTACAATAAATATGCTATATACCACAAATATTTTAAAATATTTATATACCATTAATATTTATATAAAAAAAACCGACCCAAATGCTATAATCTCAATCTTTTTTTTTAACAAATCTGAAAAGTAAAGGGTGCGTTTGGAATTGATTTCAAAACGTTTTTGTTTTCTGTACGAAAATGAAAATGAAAACGGTTTTAGTTTCATTTTTGAATTATTTCTAAAAATGCGTTTGGTAGTTTTATTTAGAGATTGATTTCAGTTAAAAAAAAAAACTGAAACTGCGTTTGGTAGTTTAATTTTTGAAAACATGTAATAATATATTAAATATATTAAATAAATAATATTATTAAATATATTACATAAATAATATTATTAAATAAATATATTATTAAATATATTAAATAAATAATATTATTAAATATATTATACAAATAATATTAAATAATAATATATTAAATAAATAACATTATTAAATATATTAAATATATTAAATAAATAATATATTATATAAATAATATTATTAAATATATTAAATAAATAACATTATTAAATATATTAAATAATAATATATTAAATAAATATATTAAATAAACATATATAATACAAAAACGATTTCAAAAAAGAGGGAAGAAAATGAAAAAAAAAAAAAAACTGAAATCCGTTTTCAGAAAACAAAAAATGAAAACGAGAAAATGAAAATACCTTTTTTTCGTTTTCTGATTTCCACAAAAAGACAAAAATGTTTTTGGTTTTGGTTTTTTAAAAAATTTGCACAAAACACGTTTTTAACACCCATTTTCATTTTTTTGCTTTGAAAATCGTGAAAAACGAAAATGAAAACACAAACAAACAGGCCCAAAATCTCTTAAGCACTAACTTTTCTATATGCGTGTGTAACTTTAAGCAAAAATATTAGAAAGTATTATAGGAATCCAATTTCATTGATGAATACATTTATACATATGTATGTGTTGTATATGCATTGTAGAGTATGCAATGGGTGGAGGGCCATCAAGAGAAGGTGATGTGTATAGCTATGGCATCCTTGTATTGGAGATGTTCACAGTAAAGAGACCCACCGATGAGATTTTCCAAGACGATTTCAATCTTCATAACTTCGTTAAGACGGCCTTGCCTGATAGACTTGTGGAAGTAGTTGACTCTACCCTTCTCCCTGGAGAAGCTGAAGAAAATGCACTGATGAGAAGAGAATCAGATGCAAGAAACTACAATAACAATATGGGAGGCATTGAGATTGAGCCAGAAGAAGGGTTAGGAAACCGGATCCTCACTGATCATCTGCGGAAGTGCTTGGTTTCGGTGTTGGAGACTGGAATCGCATGTTCGAACCAATCACCAAACCAAAGAATGAACATGGGAGATGTCACCAGAGAGGTACAAAATATCAGGAATACTTACATAAGCTTTGAGATCAATGGACAAAGACGAAGAACCGGCTAAAATGAATAAGGTATTCTCCTTACATTTGGTTTTAATTTTCCTTCAGCAAATAGGTAAAAGCACAGAAGCTAACTTGTAATAATTGGACTACAGGTGTTGGACGATGCAGATTTTCTCATGTGCCCAACTTTTGACGATAAGTAGCCTTTGGCATATGTACGTACACTGTTTCCCCAAAATTTAAGTTTCACGTAATATTGAATAATCTAGCGGATGTTATTAGTCATTAAAGGACAAATGTTATCAATGTATCTACATTACATAAGCACTACATGTACTTCAGATTTATGTTCTAGTATTGAATCCAAGTACTCGCTTCTTTATGTGTTTACGCATAGTGAGAATATATATACTCTATTGCAGAATATGCAATGGGTGGAGTTCGTGTATAGGTATGGCATCCTTGTATTGGATATGTTCATTGGAAAGAGACCCACCGAAGAAATTTTCAAAGACGATTTCAATCTTCATAACTTCATGACTGAGAAAATTTCATACCTTAAATAATACAATTCATGTATTTTTAAGCCAAGAATTTTCTTAGAAAATATTATGTTATATTGTGAATGAAGGATTTATGAAATTAATATATGTATTCCTAAATTCTACAGCAGATTTCATGTTAAGTTTATGTTTCGATCAAGTAAATTCGATCGATAAATTCTCGTCGTATTTTAAGGTGGAATAATTTTTAGTACAAGTATAGTTTCAGAATCTTAATTTTAAGAATCTCCGAGCACAACACGATATTAGCAGCGTGTAAAAAAAACACACTGACATTTTAAAAGAAGAGAAAATTCTTAATTGCCAGACAGCTATGTTAAAGTCACAAGATAAATATCCATAGTAGAAGAGTACAATGTGAGCTCGGGAGTTGACACCGTCAGAAACAACGTCATTCCTGAGATAAAATGCTGAGAAGTTAGATTTAGAATTTGTTCAGTCTAGAATTTATATCAAGACTTGAAACAGTTCGAAATATTATGCGAGTAAGAATATAAAACAATATTGAATTATTCAGAAATTAATATTGGACTGTAAGTAACAGATTAAATTACGTGAGCTAAATTAATTATCTCTAATCAGTATAAGTTTAATTTGTTTAGAGGAAATATTTGAGGATAAAATCAAGCATGTAATCTTGTCTTAATTAGACACTATATATAGTGAAATTTTTAGGGTTCTATCATTTTTTTCTCTTGCTTCCGTTCACTCTCTCTCTCTTCTCTCACATTCTCTCACAAAACCATCAATGGCCAAATACTCAACTTGAGATTCCGACCTCTGTTTTTGACACCGCCTGTGACAATAGAAAGATCTCGACGAGCTGAGTTCAATGACATGCGGCACGACCTCTAACTCTGCCGAAATCAGCCGCATTCGCCGGCGGAAGTTCTGAAATTACCCATTTCTTCCTGTCGTGATATCTCCGCCATCCAACCTCCGATTGAGATGATTTCAGTCCCTATGGACTCAGTGCAGTGAGACGAAGAAAACCCATCCATTTTCATAGCTCAATGATGCCCGGAGCACCGCCGTCCGTGGTGGCCAGAATCGCCTCCGCCGCCGCCGTTGTTTCTCTCTCTCCCGGCCGTCGTGGATGCCACCGCCCCCACCAATTGACTCAGAAGCCGACACCCAGTAGATCCCGACTAGCAGCCATTGTCACCGTCGCAGTTTGGCCGGAAAACGGAGCCACTACCGTTGTCCGTGGAGGGAAGCGGTGGTTCCGACGATCTAACCGTTGGATCGTCGTAACTTTGGTGTCACAACACTTAGAAGGAAGCGGGTAAGAAAACCCCTCACCCAATTTTAAGATTTCATGAATGGAAATGTGAGATTCGAGTCGCCGGATTTTACCGACGTTGTCGGTCCCGATGGGTACTGTTACAAGCCGAATGGTGTGAAATTGACCGCACCAATGGACTCAAAAAGGTCAAGTTAGGGGGGTAGGACCCAAGTCCGCCGTGGAAAAACACTGCGGGAGCCTCCGCCGTCGTACGCCGCCACGGCCGCCGCCGTACGCCGATGAGGTGTCGTTTCTCAGGCTATCAACCTCCGTTTGATGATTCGAGACCATATCCCGACTCGTTTCGACGTGCTGAACAAAATGGTGACGTCCGTTCAACCAAATTCAATTCTGATAAGAATGATCTGGTACTGGTTGCACGTGGATCGAGGTAGATCAGAATCGAGTGTTTAAAGCTATAATGTTCCTCAAGGATCATTCATAGTGCTTGCAGCTTTTCCCAAAAAGAGTTTTGAGGAATATGCAGGTGGACACGACAAGAGAGATATTATCAGAACCGCTTAGCTCGGAATCCAGGCAAATACAAACCTTGCTTACATTTTAATTAAGATAGTCATATAAGGCGTATGATTTTCACGAAATACGTTAATGATGAGATTCGTGAATTAGGTTTATGTTTATATTAAACGTCGTATATAGTTTTTCAATACAACTTAACGTTTTTAAATAAGCATGAAAGCGAAAATCGTAAAGAAACGATACGCTCGACCCTCAATTTTACGACGGTATCAACACTATTATGAGCCCGTCAAGTGAGGTAAAGTAAAGTTTATTAAAAGCATATTATGGATGATAATTTAATTAATTATTAAAACTAATTAATTAAATTATCTAAGACTTAGAATAGGGTTAAGGAAGTTAATTAATTACTAAGATTAATTAACTAACTTATGTAGACTTAGTATATGAATAAGAGGGTTAATTAATTACCAAAATTAGTTAACTAAATTATTAGACTTATTATAAGGATAAGATAATTAATGAATTATCAATTTAGCACAAATTTGTAATGGCAATTAAGGACAATAAGATTTTGAGGATTTAATAAATTGATCCTTGTAGTAAATTATCTTTCAGTAAAGGAAAGGAATACATGCCTTACGTAAAGGTCTAGATTTCCTTCATAAGCTGCTAAAATAGAATAGCAAATGACAGATAATCTCACACTCTCAGTGGGTGTTCATTTTCAGAGTAGGCAAGTAAGAGAATAAGCTGTTTGGCGAAAAGTGGATTCCAACTTTGTAAATCAGGTAAGTAAGAATCTCGCCTACAATATGAATAGATTTTAAAGAAAAAAAGTTACACATGTTATATATTCATGTTTATGCTTTAAGTATTGTACGCGATGCTATGTTATGCTGCATACACATAAGCAGTGCACATGAATTATATGTGTTTAAATTAATTTAATGTTATAGTATGTTATGCTACCTAGGTCATATTGCATACACTTTAATAAGTCAAGAGGAACTTATAAGAAGAAACTCAGCTGAGTGTCGTACCAGCCTCTGCAAGGGAGGTAGTCAGACTCCACAAGGGAGAAAATCAGACTCCGCAAGGGAGGTAAATGAACAAAAAAAAGGGGTCCTTCGCAAGGGAGGTACTCAGTTCAATTTAAATCACGGGTCGTTGGGGACCTTGTAAACCCTTACGTCTCGATGATTGCGCGCAAGTGGTACGTGAGCGCTCGAGCCCATCAGTAAGAAAGATAAGATAAGATAATAAGACTATGATAAGATATCATAATTAAGCATAATCAGCTCATGCATATTTATTTATGTGAACTTACAGTTATTTTACTAGAGATAGTTCCTACTTGCTGAGCAAAAGCTCAATCAGATATGTTCATTCTGTAGGTAAGAAACCTATCAGCAATTCTTGAAGGGCAATGGCGAGCGGTGGACGAATGGTGGAGATGGGAATGGATACCGTTCACACAGTTATCTTCCACAGTAAGTTTAAGAAAAATCATGTATATGTCTATATGATTCAAAGGTTTTAAGTATGTATGTTTAAAAAGTATACGTACATATGTATGTTAAGAAAACCAAGGTTGTAGCTAACAACCCTAGTTTTGAGTTTTTAAGTTTTAGAACGTTGCAATAGTTCATGCAACAAATAAACGAATTTTAAACATAACGGTTTAAATGATTGATTTTGAAAGGACTTTAAAATGTACTTGAATTTAAGATTTTTCACAAAATTTATTTTAAAGTCAAATGAGATGACCTAATTAAATTGGCTAGTTTTAGAAATGTGTTTAAAGAGTATGTGAATCAAGAGTTCAAATGTCACTCAATTTGAAAGATATTTTTAGAAGTTTTATCTTAACTAAAATTAAGAAAAGTTTTTAGTAATTGAGTGATTCATTCTTTTTTAAATTATTGTTACGAACTATGAAAGTATTCATTCTTATGTTAAAAAAAAATGTTCCGCAAATTTTAAGAAACCCTAGTAAGTAAAAGTTAAAAGTAAGTTACAGTGGCGGCCTCATAGGAGGGTCGTCACAGTTGGTATCAGAGCCAGTATCCTGCCATCCTACTCCACATCGTCATGTGTCTGCTTTGACATAGTCCAAGTAAGTTATAGTGTGTTTATGTCAATTAGATTATAGTAGTTAAAAGACGCCAACACTTATTTAACGAGCAACCAAAGGTTAATATGTTCGCACGATTAAGATCGTCCTATCAAGGACCATTCAAGTCTAACTGCCCCAGCATTTTACTGTGTTGTATTCCCTTGGTTGACAAGACAATATCTAGAGAAGTGTGATCATTTGAGGTGACTCCTTAATGATCGTTGCCGGACTATGAAGCTAAACAAAGTATCAAAGCCACGTACAGCCGTTGCAAAGAGACTACTATCGAGAATCCCTTCGAGGAAGCCTGTATGACTTCTTTGCTAATAGCAGTTTTTCAGCCTGGATCCATAAAGAGGATCTGAATATTTAGCATGAAGGCGATGTTAATGAGTTAGATGTGGGCCACGTTCAACAACTATATATGTATATCAAGATACGATATAGGAAATAAAGCTTCAACTTTAAGCAATACCAGCTTCTGGTAGATGTTAAGCGACCCACTTATGATATGATACATGATGATTACTAGCCTTAAAATGTTTAGAAATCTCATAGAAAGTACCTATGTGTATGAATGTGATGATAAATAACGCACAAAGGCTATAAGTTAAGACAAATGCAAAAGAGGTTCAAGATGTGGAGAATCTCATTTGGATATAGGTACAAGAACTAATGCAATGAGTTTAAATGTAAGCAGCAGTTTAAGTGATAAGAAAAGAACACCGAAGGTCATTGACAAATTGAGGGATGTTGTTCTAGGTTAGTTTTGACTAAACTAATCCTTTTACAACGATCTCAAGGGGAGATATTCTCACCCAATTTATGATTTAAGAATATAGATATGGAATTGTTTAAAATCTCCTAAAAGAATTAAGATTGTATTAGGTAAAGATGATAAAGGTAAAAGTTGCCTTTGCAGTGAGGTATCGATTAGATGAAAACAAGTGATGATGTGAGATAGTAGGCAATTAAGGTGTGACAATACACTGTCATAAGCTTATCCATTAGAAAATCATGGATTAGATGTGCCAAGTCGATAAGATACTAAGGTGACCATGAATAGAGATATGTGATCAAAATAAAGTAATAAAGGTGCTCATCTACGTATCTACTCAAGGTGATTAACTTAAGTAGGCGAAATCCCTTGATAAACGGGATTATAGCTTAAGGAAATATAAGAAACCTCAGAGTCAAAGTGTGGCTCATTATTAGATATTATGAAGCAAGGAAATAGAAATAATATGATTTCCATGCCAAATCAAGATGCGTTGTAAGAAGGAAATCACAACAAGAGTGGAGCAAACCAATTAAGGATAGTGTTTATCTATTAAGAAAAATTTAGTTGTGATGCCAATCTAAGGTAGATTTATTAGGACTTATAATTGAAACTTTGAGGACGGAAGTTATGAATTTATAAGTCAAACTCTTAATGGAGGATATGAAATGTAATCCTTTTAAAGGAGGAGATCTCTTGCATAAGTAAAGGAACAATAAGGACTAATAGTTTAGTCAGTATGATAAGAAAGTTAAAGGTAAGATAATGGGGTATCAAACGTAGCAATAGTTTGAGGATTTTGTTTTATATATACCCTACCCGATGATAAATAGGGGAACACTATTATCAATCTAGGAATCTAAAGAAATGAAAGAATTTTTAGATGTAATCATTTTTACACTGGGAGGATAACCTTATTGAGTTTAGAGGTTGGGGATTAGGTTAAGAAGGATGGATGTATATCATTAAGACTATGATCTATGCTCTGAGAGGTACAAAGATCGAAAGACAGATGATCCTACTTAAGAACAAAAATGTCAACAGAAGGTAATACTTCGAAATATACCTATTTTAAGGAGAAATTATTAGAACTTTTCCAGAGTCATAAGTTTAAGATAATTGTTCTTTGAGGAAAGTAAACACGAGATGAAATGAGCTTAAGAACTCGATTATATAAAGAGTAAATTAGAAGAAAGAATACTAAAGTACGTAAATGGTATCCCCTTGAATGAGTTCATACTTTCGAGAGTAGTTTGAACTCGACACTAGATAAGAAGGAAAAGGGTAGACCCCTTAGAAAGACTCATAAGGCCTAAGACAAAACAATTGAGTGAGTGTCACATGGTTAAAGGATACAGTAGTAACCCTAAGGGAAAAAATGATGTAACTAGTTGTGTAAGCAATAACTATCCTTTAAAGAATTGAAGGAGAATTATGAATAGTTTGTGATAGAAACATAAATAGTTAGAGCTCCAGCAAGAAGATAAGTATGTCAGATGAGGTTGATACATGTATTTCTTAAGAAACTAAGTATTGGAGGAAACTAGTTATTAAGTCAGATGATTATAAGACGAATATAAGGTCAATAAACCTCAAGTAGTCATTCACAGACTCAGGAAACAACACAACCTTATCTGTTAAAAGTATGTCTTACACTAGTTGTACAAAATTTAGATTTAGAAGGGTCTCGTTACTCTATGAAATAAGGTCCAGACAGGGGAAATGTCCAAACAATCGTGATATGATACAATGTTCGGTCACAGATTCTACAATAAGTTAGAATAAGAAAGTATTACAATACAATCGTTGCATGTGATAGGGGATTCAAGGTATCTCTGAGTTAGTGCGCCACGTGAACTATCTGTTTGAAGAAAGATGAAGCTCCAACTTAAGTATGTATAAATATACATATACATGGGGAATAGTTAAATTGAGGCATCATAGTTTTGATGAGAAACTGCTTAATGATTATGACAAACAAAGTAGAAGTGAGGATAGCCCATAATCAATGGGGAAAACTATTAGAACAAAGTAAAGAGCTTCTATAAGTATGGACAGTAAGACTGATCTTTCTCCACTCATACTCCAAGAGAAAGGCGGAGTACCCCGAAGAAAAATAGAGAAAGTTTAATTGAGGAAAGATGGATTCCTCAAACTATCAGAACAAGTATATAAGTAAGCTATAACTACTACTATTGCTAATGATAACGATTTGGATAATGGGAACCCATTAAGAAAATGTTAAGATAACAGATTTTTTAGTCATTCCCTATATCAAATCACGATCCAGATAAAGAAATGCAGGAATTAAGTATAGAGAGCAAGTAAGTTAAGATCATGGATTAGTAGGAAAGAGAGCTCATAGAAAGCAGGGTCAATAATTTTAGTGAGATCCTCAGGAAAAAATGCCATTGGAGGATGCCATGTATAAGAAAGAAAAACATTACAAACCTCGACTTCATTCTCATTTTGAAGACCAAGTTTTTATAAGTTGAGTGAATTGTAATGTCTAGGAGAATTAGTAGATAAATAAATATACTTATTCATGGATTTTTCCATAAATAAGCCATGCATTCTATAGGTTTAAAACCTTTAAGTACATGTGCTCATATTAGAATGATGTGTAAAATCTCAGTATGACAAGATATACTATGAAAAGCCTAATAAGTATATCTGGGAATGTTTAAGAGTACTGTGAGACATCAAAGAAATGACTTTACGGTACACCATGTCAGATAATGATTGAGAATATTGGCTATGAGAGTGAAAGTTTCAAGTAAACTGTTTGACTTCAGATAAGTTATCACATTCTTAACGTTTCAGACAAATTGACGAACCAATAAGTGAGCACTCGATTAGTAATAACTAATAATATTTTAAGATCTAAGTAGTATTATGAGGGTAGAAGTATACAATTATGGAATAATCCCGTGACTATATGTAGTACTACATTTTGTACTACGTATTTTTAATAAAATTCATACCTTAAATAATACAATTCATGTATTTTTAAGCCAAGAATTTTCTTAGAAAATATTATGTTATATTGTGAATGGAGGATTTATGGAATAAATATATGTATTCCTAAATTCTACAACAGATTTCACGTTAAGTTTATGTTTCGATCAAGTAAATTCGATCGATAAATTCTCGTCGTATTTTAAGGCGGAATAATTTTTAGTACAAGTATAGTTTGAGAATCTTAATTTTAAGAATCTCCGAGCACAACACGATATTAGTAGCGTGTAAAAAAAACACACTGACATTTTAAAAGAAGAGAAAATTCTTAATTGCCAGACAGCTATGTTAAAGTCACAAGATAAATATCCATAGCAGAAGAGTACAATGTGAGCTCGGGAGTTGACACCATCAGAAACAACGTCATTCCTGAGATAGAATGCTGAGAAGTTAGATTTAAAATTTGTTCAGTCTAGAATTTATTTCAAGACTTGAAATAGTTCAAAATATTATGCGAGTAAGAATATAAAACAATATTGAATTATTCAGAAATTAATATTGGACTGTAAGTAACAAATTAAATTACGTGAGCTAAATTAATTATCTCTAATCAGTATAAGTTTAATTGTTTAGAGGAAATATTTGAGGATAAAATCAAGCATGTAATCTTGCCTTAATTAGACACTATATATAGTGAAATTTTTAGGGTTCTATCATTTTTTTCTCTTGCTTCCGTTCACTCTCTCTCTCTTCTCTCACGTTCTCTCACAAAACCATCAATGGCCAAATACTCAAGTTGAGAATCCGACCTCTGTTTTTCACACCGCCAGTGTCAATAGAAAGATCTTGACGAGCTAAGTTCAACGACATGCGGCACGACCTCTAACTCTGCCGAAATCAGCCGCATTCGCTGGCGGAAGTTCTGAAATTACCCATTTCTTCCCGTCATGATATCTCCGCCATCCGACCTCCGATTGAGATGATTTCAGTCCCTATGGACTCAGTACAGTGAGACGAAGAAAACCCATCCATTTTCATATCTCAATGATGGCCGGAGCACCGCCGTCCGTGGTGGCCGGAATCGCCTCCGCCGCCGCCGCCGTTGTTGTTTCTCTCTCTCCCGGCCGTTGTGGATGCCACCGCCCCCACCAATCGACTCAGAAGCCGACACCCAGTAGATCCCGACTAGCAGCCACCGTCACCGTTGTAGTTTGGCCGGAAAACGGAGCCACTACTGTCGTCCGTGGAGGGAAGCGGTGGTTCCGACGATCTAACCGTTGGATCGTCATAACTTTGGTGTCACAACACTCAAAAGGAAGCGGGTAAGAAAAATCCTCACCCAATTTTAAGATTTCATGACCAGAAATGTGAGATTCGAGTCGCCAGATCTTACCAATGTTGTCGGTCCCGATGGGTACTGTTACAGGCCGAATGGTGTGAAATTGACCGCACCAATGGACTCAGAAAGGTCAAATTAAGGGGGTAGGACCCAAGTCCGCCATAGAAAAACTCTCCGGGAGCCCCCGCCGCCGTACGCCGCCACTGCCGCCGCCGTACGCCGCCACTGCCGCCGCCGTACGCCGGTGAGGTGTCGTTTCTCAGGCTATCAACCTCCGTTTGATGATTCGAGACCATATCCCGACTCGTTTCGACGTGCTGAACGAAATGGTGACGTCCATTCAACCAAATTCAATTCTGATAAGAATGATCTGGTACTGGTTACACGTGGATCGCGGTAGATCAGAATCGAGTGTTTAAAGCTATAATGTTCCTCAAGGATCATTCATAGTGCTTGCAGCTTTTCCCAAAAAGAGTTTTGAGGAATATGCAGGAGGACACGACAAGAGAGATATTATCAGAACCGCTTAGCTCGGAATCCAGGCAAATACAAACCTTGCTTACATTTTAATTAAGATAGTCATATAAGGCGTATGATTTTCACGAAATACGTTAATGGTGAGATTCGTGAATTAGGCTTATGTTTATGTTAAACGTTGTATATAGTTTTTCAATAAAACTTAACGTTTTGAAATAAGCATGAAAGTGAAAATCGTAAAGAAATGATATGCTAGACCCTCAATTTTATGACGGTATCAACACTATTATGAGCCCGTCAAGTGAGGTAAAGTAAAGTTTATCAAAAGCATATTATGGATGATAATTTAATTAATTATTAAAACTAATTAATTAAATTATCTAAGACTTAGAATAGGGTTAAGGAAGTTAATTAATTACTAAGATTAATTAACTAACTTATGTAGACTTAGTATATGAATAAGAGGGTTAATTAATTACGAAAATTAGTTAACTAAATTATTAGACTTATTATAAGGATAAGATAATTAATGAATTATCAATTTAGCACAAATTTTTAATGGCAATTAAGGAAAATGAGATTTTGAGGATTTAATAAATTGATCCTTGTAGTAAATTATCTTTCAGTAAAGGAAAGGAATACATGCCTTAAGTATAGGGCTAAATTTCCTTCATAAGCTGCTAAAATAGAATAGCAAACGACAGATAATCTCACACTCTCAGTGGGTGTTCATTTTCAGAGTAGGCAAGTAAGAGAATAAACATTTGGCGAAAAAGTGGATTCTAGCTCGTAAATCGGGTAAGTAGGAATCTAGCCTACTGGTATGAATAGATTTTAAAGAAAAAAAAGTTACACATGTTATATATTCATGTTTATCTTTTTGTAAGTATTATGCAGCGATGCTATGTTATCTTTGCATACACATAAGCGATTGCACATGAATTATATGTGTTTAAGTTAATTTAATGTTATAGTATGCTATGCTATGTCATATTGAATACACCATAATAAGTCAAGAGGAACTTATAAGAAGGAACTCGGTTGAGTGCCGTACCGGCCCTCCATGAGGAGGTGTCGAGACTCCACAAGGGAAAATCGGACTCCAAGGGAGGTGAATGAACAAAAAAAGGGGTCCAAGGGAGGTACTCGGTTCAATTTAAATCACGGGTCGTTGGGGACCTTGCAAACCCTACGTCCCGATGATTGCGCCACAAGTGGTGCGTGAGCACTCGGGCCCCATCTGTAAGAAAGATAAGATAAGATAATAAGACTATGATAAGATATCATAATTAAGCATAATCGGCTCATGCATATTTATTTATGTGAACTTCTGAGGTTATTTTTAGAGATAGTTCCTACTTGCTAAGGGAAAGCTCAATCAGATATGTTCATGCTGGAGGTAAGAAACCTATCAGCAATTCTTGAAGGGCAATGGCGAGTGACGGACGAATGGTGGAGATGGGAATGGATCACGCTCACATGATTATCTTCCTTGATAAGTTTAAGAAAAATCATGTATATGTCTATATGATTCAAAGGTTTTAAGTATGTATGTTTAAAAAGTATATGTACATATGTATGTTAAGAAAACCAAGGTTGTAGCTAACAACCCTAGTTTTGAGTATTTAAGTTTTAGAACGTTACAATAGTTCATGCAACAAATAAACGAATTTTAAACATAACGGTTTAAATGATTGATTTTGAAAGGACTTTAAAATGTACTTGAATTTAAGATTTTTCATGAAATCCATTTTAAAGTCAAATGAGATGACCCAATTAAATTGGCTAGTTTTAGAAATGCTTTTAAAAAGTATGTAAATCAAGAGTTCAAATGTCACTCAATTTGAAAGATATTTTTAGAAGTTTTATCTTAACTAAAATTAAGAAAAGTTTTTAGTAATTGAGTGATTCATTCTTTTTAAATTATTGTTACGAACTATGAAAGTATTCATTCTTATGTTAAAAAAAAAAAGAAATGTTCCGCAAATTTTAAGAAACTCTAGTAAGTACAAGTTAAAAGTAAGTTACAGTGGCGGCCTCATAGGAGGGTCGTCACAGCGTTGCCTGAAAGACTTATGGAAATAGTGGACACTTATCTTCTCCCTAGAGAACTAGAAGATGATGCGCTGATGAGAAGAGAAATAGATGCAAGAAACAAGAACAACTTTATTGGAGGCATTGAGATTGAGCTAGAAGAAGGGTACTTTGGAAACCAGATCAGTGCTCATATGCGGAAGTGCATAGTTTCGGTGTTGGAGAATGGAATATACTACATTTTCCAAAAGAAATTACAAATATTTAACTTAAAAGGCCCACGCAAATGAAAGTATACTTGTCCGTTTTAGAACTAATAAATATGTGAACTTTCTAGCATTAAACACACATACTGTGACGACCCTCCTTTGAGGCCACCACTATAACTAACTTTTTAACTTGTACTTACTAGAATTTCTTAAAATTTGCAGAACATTTTTTTTTAAACATAAGAATGAATACTTTCATAACTCGTAAGAATAATTTCGAAAGAATGAATCACTAAATTACTTAAAGCTTTTCTTAATTTTAGTTAAGATAAAACCTTCTGAAAATATCTTTCGAACTGAGAGACATTTGAACACTAGTTTCACATACTCTTTAAAAGTCTTTGTAAAACTAGCCAATACATTCGGGCCATCTAATTTGACCTTAAAACGAATTTCGTGAGAAATCTTAAATTCAAGTACTTCTTAAAGTCCTTTCAAAATCAATCATTTAAATCGTCATGTTTAAAATTTGTTTATTTGTTGCATGCACTATTGCAATATTCTAAAACTTAAATACTCAAACTAGGGTTGTTAGCTACAATCTCGGTTTCACTAATATACATATGTACATATACTTTTTAAACATACATGCTTGAAACTTTGAATCATATAAATATATATGATTTTACTTAAACATACTACGGAAAATAACTGCGTGAGCGGTATCCATTCCCATCTCCACCATTCGTCCGCCGCTCACCATTGCCCTTTAGGAATTGCTGATAAGTTTCTTACCTACAACATGAACACATCTGATTGAGCTTTCGCTCAGCAAGTAGGAACTATATCTTGCAAAATAACTATAAGTACACATGAATAAATATGCATGAGCTAATTATGCTTGTTTTATCATAGTCTTATTATCTTATCTTATCTTTCTTATCTTTTCTTTCTTATGGGCCCAAGTGCTTGCGTACCACTTGCGCGCAATCATCGAGATGTGAGGGTTTGCAAGGTCCCCCGCGACACCGTGATTATATCTTGAATGCCTCCCTTAAGTCGGAGGACATTATTTTTTTTTTCTTTTCTCCCTTGTGGAGCTTGAATTACCTCCCTTAGGTCAGAGGCTGGTATGGCACTCAACTGAGATTATTCTTATAAGTTCCTCTTGACTTATTAAGGTGTATGCAGCATGACATGACATCGCATACAATACTTAAAGCATAAACATGTATATATATAACATGTGTAATTTTTTTCTTTAAAACCTATTCATGCTGTAGGCGAGATTCCTACTTACCTAATTTACAGAGCTGGAATCCACTTTTCGCCAAACAGCCTATTCTCTTACTTGCTTAATTCTAAAAAATGAACACCCACTGAGAGTGTGAGATTATCTGTCGTTTGCTATTCTATTTTAGCAACTTATGAAGGAAATCTAGGCCTTTACTTAAGGCATGTATTCCTTTCCTTTACTGAAGGATAATTCACTATAAGGATCAATTTATTAAATCCTCAAAATTTTATTTTCCTTAATTGCCATTAAAAATTTATGCTAAATTGATAATTCATTAATTATCTTATCCTTATAATAAGTCTAATAATTTAGTTACCTAATTTTAGTAATTAAATAACCCTCTTATTCATATACTAAGTCTACATCATAAGTTAGTTAATTAATCTTAGTAATTAATTAACTTCCTTAACCCCATTCTAAGTCTTAGATAATTTAATTAATTAGTTTTAATAATTAATTAAATTATCATCCATAATATACTTTTAATAAACTTTAGTTTATCTCACTTGACGGGCTCATAATAGTGTTGAGATCCATATTTACCGTCGTAAAATTAAGGGTCTAGCGTATCATTTCTTTACGATTTTCGTTTACATGCTTATTTGAAAACCGTTAAGTTTTATTGGAAAACTATATACGACATTTAACATAAACATAAACCTAATTCTCAAATCTCATAATTAACATATTTCATGAAAATCATACGCCTTATATGACTATCTTAATTAAACTATAAGCAAGGTTTGTACTTGCCTGGATTCCGAGCTAAGCGGTTCTGATAGTATCTCGCTTGTCGTGTCCTCCTGCATATTCCTCAAAACTAATTCTGGGAAAAGCTGCAAGCACTATAAATAATCCTTGAGGAACACCGTAGCTTTAAACACTCGATTCTGATCTTCACTTCTTTAGTCTGAACCACCTCGATCCGCGTGCAACTAGTACCGGACCATTCTTATCAGAATTGAATTTGGTTGAACGGTCGTCACCATTTTGTTTAGTATGTCGAAATGAGTCGAGATATGGTCTCGGATCATCAAACGAATGTCGATAGCATGAGAAACGACACCTCACTGGACTATGACGGCGGTGTACGGCGGCGGAGGCTCCCGGAGAGTTTTTTCGTGGCGTACTTGGGTCCTACCCCCCTAACTTGACCCTTCTGAGTCCATTGGTGCAGTCAATTTCACACTATTCGGCCTGTAACAGTACCTATCGGGACCGACAATGTTGGTAAAATCTGACGACCTAAATCTCAGTATTCCAGTGATCAATTCTTAAAATTGGTTGAGGGATTTTCTTACCCGCTTCCTTCTAAGTGTTGTGACACCAAAGTCACTACGATCGAACGGTTAGATCATCGAAACCACCTCTTCCCTCCACGGACGACGGCAGTGGCTCCGTTTTTCGGCCAAATTGTGACGGTGACGGTGGCTAATGGTCGGGAGCTACTGGGCGTCGACTTCTGAGTTGATTGGTAGGGGCGGTGACATCCACGATGGCTTGGAGAGAAAGAAACGATGGCGGCGGCAGCGGTGATTCCGACCACCACGGACGGCGGCACTCCGGCCATAATTGAGCTGTGAAATGGATGCATTTTCTTTGTCTTGCTTCACTATGTCTATAGGGACTAATATCATCTCAATCAGAGGTCGGATGGCGGAGATATCACGACTAGAAGAAATAGGTATTTTCAGAACTTCCGCCGGCGATTGCAGCTGATTCTGGCGGAGTTAGAGGTCGTGCCGCATGTCGTTGAACTCAGCTCGTCGAGATCTTTCTGTTGACACTGGTGGTGTCAAAAATAGAGGTTGGAATCTCAACTTGGGTATTTGGCCATTGATGGTTTTTGTGAAAGGACGTTAGAGGAGAGAGAGAGTGAACGGAAGCAAGAGAGAAAATGATAGAACCCTAAAAATTTTACTACATATAGTGTCTAATTAATGTAAGATTACGTGCTTGATCTTATCCTCAAATATTTTCTCTAAACAGATTAAATTTATATTGATTAGAGATAATTAATTTAGCTCACGTAATTTAATCTATTACTTACAATCCAATATTAATTTCTGAATAATTCAATACTGTTTTATATTCTTACTCGTGTAATTTTTTGAGCTGTTTCAAGTCTTGAAATTAATTTTAGACTTAACAAATTCTAAATTTTACTTTTCTGCATTCTATCCCGGGAATGACGTTGTTTCTGACAGTGTCAACTCCCGAGCTCACATTGTACCCATCTACTAGGTAGTTATCTTGTGGCTTTAAGCTAAATGTCTGGCAATTTAGAATTTTTTTTCTTCTTTTAAAATGTCAGTGTGTTTTTTTTATATGCCGCTAATATTGTGCTATGCTTAGAGATTCTTGAAATTAAGATTCTCAAACTATACTTGTAATGAAAATTATTCTGTCTTAAAATACGACAAGAATTTATCGATCGAATTTACTTGATCGAAACATGAACTTAACATGAAATCTGCTATAGAATTTAGGAATACATATATTAATTCCATAAATCCTCCATTCACAATATAACATAATATTTTCTACGAAAATCTTTGGCTTAAAAATACATGAATTGTATTTTTTAAGGTCTAAAATTTTCTCAGTCATTACACATACTAGCAATTGAGACTTGATAACTCAGAAGTTTAAGTTTTCTTCTACAATTTTCTTCTAAATAAAAATAATTTCTAGAATCCATAATCAATTTGTTTTTGCATTCAAGCCTATGAGACATTAATGATATCATATAGTTAAAACTGAAAATACCTGCTGATGTTCGGTATCCTGGAACCCTCCCTGCTGGAAGATATATGCAACGACCCTGCTTACGTGGTCGTTACTTAACTAAATAATCTTAAACTTAATTTAAAATATTCATATAAGGGGAATAAATTTTTTCTTTAAAACAAAATAATATTTTCATAAAACATATTAATAACAAATTCATTAAAACATTTCATAACTAAAAAAATTCTTCTAAACGACTTTTAATAAGAAATCGTCGCAAATTTGTATTTCAAATACTTAAAACCTTTTTAAACTAAGGTTGTATAATTACTGATTAGTTTTTTACCTACAGCATGAACATATTTGAATGAGTTTTCGCTCAGCAAGTAGGAACTATATCTCGCAAACCTATTCAAAATACATATAACAAAATATGGATGTTCCAATTATGCTTAATTATGATCGTGTCTTATTAAAGTCTTATTATCATTCTAAACATGATGGGCCCGAGTGTTCATACTACTTGCGCGCAATCATTGAGAAGTTAAGGTTTGCAAGGTCCCAACAACACTGTGATCATAAACTAAACTGAATGTCTCTCTTGTGGAGGACTTTGAATCTGTATTGAATTGAATATATCTCCTACAGAGAACTTGATTACCTCTTTTGCGGAGGCTAGTATTGTCATGACCAGGAAATTTATCCAAATTATTATATGAGATAAAATTTCCTAAAATCCTTTGTATTATCAATACGAATATTTGTATGACAAGTACTTGTTGATAATAGTACTAAATAGCAACTTATAAGTTAAAAATCAAAAATTTTTGAACTACAACGTAGTTATGGATTTTCAAATTATGTTCAAGAAAGAAGTATGGAACATTGTGTTAAACTCACAAGTGGGTAAGCACCTAAATATTAAGGTTAAGAAATGAAAAGAGTTGAAAGACTGTAACACCCCAAAGAATTAAATGGGATTAATTGAGATAATTAAGATTTATTAGTGTATCTAATCTGATTTAATTAATTGGTTTGATTAATAAATGTTTCTGGCGTGTAATTTAAATAATTCTAAGGTATTTAAATATTTTCAGTAATTATATTTTTACCCAGAAGTGTGTGTGGACACATTTTCTGCACTGCCATTTTAAAATATTTAGACACCTATTTTTCTTTTCCCTTCTTTTTCCTTTTTCTTTTTTTCTTCTTTTCATTTTCCCTTTTCTTCCTTCCTTCCCGCAGCTGCCCACAGACTCTCTCTCTCTCTCTCTCTCTCTCTCTCTCTCTCTCTCCATTCACTCACTCTCTCGGTTGTCTCTCTTCCGTTTTGCTTCAAAATCAACTGGATCTCGATCCAAAGAGGAATTTTAAAGAGTTTTTAATGTCAAGAGAAGGATTCAAGGTAAGATTTTTGAAAAACCTCTCTTTAAATCCTAATTTTTCATATTAAAAACTTATTTTTGGTTCAAAATGAATTTTGATAGATTTTGAGTAAAACTATGGTAAAAATTGGGGATCTTAGTGTTAGCGTTTATGCCCTTAGGAATAAATGTAACAATTTTCTTCGAGACATTTTGACTATTAATAAAGATTTATTTATATATCTATGTATTGTCCTCTTTATGTTCATAATAGTTGAATGTATGATAAGCAAACAAAAAGTCTAAGACTGTCATTCTAAATCTTTAGATCATGCATGTAATGTGAAGAACATGCGGAAGATAAGACTCTAAAGATGATAGTCTAAATCTTATGATCCACAATCGAGAGAATAAAGTTGGGCGCTTTATTCATGTTAAGATTGTTATGTTGTCTACTTCCTAACAGAGACGGCTTGTCTTGGTCGTCGGAGGTGGGACTCCATGGGTAGAGACATTGATATAGTTTCTAATGGTGAAATCTATATTGGATCGGACCAAAGATGAATTGTTTTAATTAATAATTCTGTTTGAATAAAACAATTCACTTTTGACGAATTATATGTTGTCATCTTAATCTTGAGATGGATGATGAACCCATATACTTGACTTGTATCGTTTGATGTACTAAAGGGAGACATCTTGACATTATGTAAAGGTACGCTTGCCGGTGCATTGGGGGTATGACTCATGTATGCGTAGATTCATTATTCATAGATAGTGGAATCCATAGCTCCTATAAAGAGTCAATGATATCCTCTTATGCATTATCAGTGGATTGGAAAATACGAGCGCTCGGCCATTAGACTACTTTGTGTTATCTAATGGTTTACTATTTGTAATAGTATGAATAGTGTTTTTCCAATGGTTTGATAATGGAACATAAGATAAATGTAATCGGGAAGGTAAAACAGAACTTGACCTCAAGTCGATTATGGATATCCTATGGGGATGATATACTAATATATGAGTCATAGACTAGAGCTAATCAGAGCTTTGTAAATATGCTATATAAATCGAGAGTGCAGCTCTAGGCTTTTAGTGGAATAGCGCTAGAGTTTTATAATCATGAGATGGACTTGTTGGTTTACAAGTAGCGTTGTGATTATAGGAGCTTGATTTATATATGTCCATCGGGTCCCTTTGCTAGCTCACATAATTTCCTGTAACGATACGGTGAATTTCCTACATATTGGTAACTTGTGTTATTTCCATAAAAGAGGTTCAAAGTTAATTCATGATTAATTTATCGGGTGAATTAATTGATAAATTGATTCTAGATAAATTGGTTGAATTATTGTTTTAAGAGTTGTTTAATATGGGAAGACTATTATATATTTGTTTTGATCGGGCAATTTCTCTATTGGGTTGCTTGAATCAAAAGCGAGGCTCTATGCAAGTTTCCCATGTTGAAAAACTAGAAAAACAACTTTCGTCGATCTTGCAGACAGGTTGACCGGTGGGTAGACCGGTCATAGGTCGACCGTCCGGTCGATCGGTCCGGTTGACCGTGGGTAGACCAATTTGTGAAGGACAGGTCGACCGGTGAGTTATAACGTCTCCTCTCTCGATCGACCCGGTTGTAACGCGTAACGCGCGTGCTGATGTGGCAAAATCGACTCTGGGTGCGATTAAATCTTTAGGAAACCTAATTGTTACGGAAGTATGACTTCCTAAACAGTATAAATAGCCTATTAAGTCACATTACTCATTAGATCACTTGAGAGACTTTTTGGAGGCTATTGATAAGAGATTCCAAGAGGAAAAATTGTTTAATTATCAAGAACAATTTTTCTTTGGCTCTCTTGTGATTGGAAGGAGATCAAGAATACCAAGAGGAGATTAAACGAAGTGTGCCCACCCGCACACCGATCGTGGAAACGAGAATAGAAAAGAAGACCAGTTGGTTGAGGCTCTTACGGTTCTTTGTTTTGGAACGCTTTGATCCATCGGGACGTGCGGTTTCGTGAAATCTCAAAAGGTATGATTTAGATCTTTAGTGTTTATGTTATATAGCATCATGAACATGTTCTTGTTTGGCTTTGACGTTGATTAAAATTTTTTAAAATTCCGCTGCGCACTCGATGCCATTATTTTCCAACAATTGGTAGCAGAGCCATGGTTATTTGTTCATGGTTATGCTATGTACGTAGATTTGTGATCTAAAAATATCTCTTTTATGCTTGAATTGATATTTTAGAGAGATGGCACTCTAGGGTTTCTATATTATGTTGTTGTCATGAATATATGGTGAATGAATGATTAAATAATTATTATTGGTTGTCATTTATGAATTATCAATGATTATTTATTATTTAATTTTTACGGTTATGGTTCCTTAGAGTTTAGAATGGTTGTATAGGAATTTGTTCTTTGCAATGTAATTAGATATCGGCCTATCATCGCCGTTAGGGTTTATTTTATTTTCTCTAGTAGAAATTTTGTAAACCGGAAAACGGTATAGGAATTTTATGTAAAATTCTTGGAGGAGATTGAAGATGAAGGAGATGAAGGTATCTAATTTTTCCTTGGTTTATAAAATTGTTTTGTGTTTTTTGAATAAATTGAAAAACTGCTTTGATTTCTGAAAATCTGGGTTACTGTCGCACGGGCACCAGTCAACCTCACCGGTCGACCGGTTAGTGTAAGGCCGTCAACCGATAGAGTATAACTACTCTGTCTCAGGTCGACCAGACCTATCGGAACAGTATACGATTTTGCAGTTTTTTGAGATTTTTTCAAGAAAACATGGAAAATAATTTTATGATAACCGGAATTAGATTGTGATGAAGAATTCAAGGACAACCGGGAAGATTTAAGATGAAGAATCGATATATGTTTCGATTATTCTTTGTAATCTTTAATTTCTTTCTTTTCTCTAGGATGGAACCATAATATTACGGTTATTATTATTATTATGCTTGTTGCCTAGCTTAATTGCTTTGTATGATTGCATAAAATATGATTTGCTATATATGTGATAACATGTCATATAGAATAGGGAGTGCCACTCATTAAAATTGTTCATGCATATTTCTAAAACCTTGTTTTCCAAAAGATTGAGTGGGTGAGGGTTTTTGAAGAAAAGACCCATGGCCTCCATCGTTGATCTGCAGGTAACACATGGTGATACCGACCCCTAGGAAGGGATTCATTATGTACTGGTGTGGATCTCCGAGAGGATAATTTATTTAAGCATACTTTTATGGTTGTACACCCCTAGGTGACAATTGTAATATATGGATCAAATAGTTGAAACGATGGTTATACACTCAAGATTAATTTAATTATTAATCTCCCCTAGGAGCTCAGATAATTAAATTAATGGCCAAAGAAAACGATTATCAATATATCTTTGGATGAGATTGATCCGGATGGTATATATTGATCGGAGGGGATCCGTGTTCCTAATTAAATTTTGCATGTTCTCCCCTAGGAGACTTACAAAATTTTGAGTTGGGAATTATCGTTGTAAGGTTGTGATTTTTTTTTTCAAGGTTTTGACACACAAACATATTTGTTGCATTATAACATGTATATATGTTTGATTACTAAATGTTTATGCAAGTTTGCTTATACTAGATATATGAATGTTTATTGTAGATCAAAATGTCTTCTAGCGCATTATCATCGATACTTAATAAACACAACTTAACTGGCGAGAATTTTACCGATTGGAAAAGGAACCTAAAGATCGTCCTAACCTTTGAGAAACTGAATTTCGTACTAAACACACCTTGCCCTCCGGAGCTACCGTTGATGCTCCTAATGAGGTTTTTAGTGTATCAACATTTGGAAGGACTCGATGATATGGCTCATCGTTATATGATGGCGAGCATGTCCACTGTGCTATAAGCACAACATGAAGATTACATAATCGCTCGTCGATTATGGATAATCTTGAGGACATGTTCGGTGGCCAAGCCATCGAAAAACGCCGGGAAGCCCTAAGTAACCCATTAAGCGCAGATGAGAAGGTTGGGTCTTCCATAAAGGAACATATGCTGAAGGTGATGGGCTATTTGGCTGAAGTTCAGACCAATGGGGCTGACATCGATGCTGAGTCTCAATTGACCATGATCTTTGAGACTTTGTCGAAGGAGTATATTCCGTTTAGGGCAACGTTCAATTTGAGCGCTAGACAGAATATAACCCTGACAGAGTTGATGCAAGAACTCCAAAAGTTTGAGCGGATGATCAAGGGGTCGACTATTGTGGAAGCCAACTTTGCTGAGGCATCTTCTTCCAAACCCCCTTCAGGGAATGGAAAGAAGAAGCAAGTAGCTAAGAAGGAAAGTTCTTCAGTTCCGCCAAACAAGGGCAAGAACAAGAAGAAGAGGAACCCGAACAAGCTTAAGTGCTTTCATTGTGGGAAGGTGGGGCACATGAAGAAGAATTGCAAAGACTACCTAGCCGCTAAAGGCAAAGGAGGTGAGTGTGATCTTTTGATTGTGGAAGCATGTCTAGTTGAAGATCCAAAGTGACAAGCGGGTGGGTCATAGATTCTGGAGCAACTAATCATGTATGTGTTTTCTGCGGGGGTTCAAGCAAGCGAGAAGTCTTCTAAATGAAAGCTTCACGTTGAGGATGGGCGATGGAACACTAGTATTGGCTGAAGCGGTGGGAGGCGTCCATCTTTATTTTGATAGTTATAGGAGTTTATTTTTTGAGACTGTTTTTATGTTCCTCAATTTAAAAGGAATCTTATTTACATTTGCTTGTTTATTTAAAGATTCTTATTCAGTTTCTTTTAATAATAAAGTTGTGATTCGTAAAAACAAGTCTTTTATCTGTGATGGATGGATGCAAAATGATCTATATTTTATCAAACCAAAGATGGACTCACTGCAAAACACTGAAGTTGTTAATAATTCTAAAAGGCTTAAAACTTCTCACTCTAATGAGACATATCTTTGGCATTTGCGACTTGGTCACATTAGCCTTAATAGGATACAGAGGTTGGTAAAGGATGGACCTTTAAGTTCTTTAAAGGTTGAGTCCTTACCCCAATGTGAATCTTGTTTGGAGGGCAAAATGACCAAAAGACCATTTGGGTCTAAAAGCAATAGGGCTGAAGATGTTCTTGAACTTGTGCATAGTGATGTTTGTGGTCCCATGAACATCAAGGCAAGAGGAGGGTATGAGTATTACGTCACTTTTATCGACGATTACTCAAGATATGGTTATGTGTACCTATTGCATCACAAAAGCGAAACTTTTGATAAATTCGGGGAGTTTCGGGCTGAAGTGGAAAAGCAACTGGGTAAACCCATAAAGGCACTTCGATTCGATCGAGGTGGAGAATACCTCTCCGATGAGTTCACTTTGGATACTTATTAGAGAATGGGATTCTATCCCATTTAATCGCACTGGCACTCCACGTGAGAATGGGTGCCGAGAGAAGAAATAGAACCTTGTTGGACATGGTACGGTCCATGATGAGTTATTCGACATTGCCTATATCTTTCTGGGGATATGCTTTACAAACTGCATGTTATCTTCTGAACAACGTGTCAACAAAGTCGGTTCCTAAAACTCCTCACAAGTTGTGGACGGGCAGGAAGACATCTTTGAACCATATTCGCATATGGGGATGTCCTACACATGTCCTGGACAAGGAAGCGAACAAGTTGGAAGCACATTCAGAAGTATGCATTTTTGTAGGTTATCCGAGAGGGACGAAAGGGGGTTATTTCTATAATCCCAAGGAAAATAAAGTCGTGGTTTCAACGAATGCAACATTCCTTGAGGAAAGTTACATGAACGACTTTAAACCTCGTAGTAAAATAGTGCTTGAGGAAATGTCGAGCGACTTAGTCATACCAACTATTCCTTTGGAAATCGATCCAATCGAGTAGAAGAGGAAACCCAACAACAACCTAAGGTATGGGCGTAGTGGGAGGGAGGAGACATGAACCCGAGAGATTCATGGCTAATGGGGAGACTTTTTTGGCAGAATCTACGGAACATGACGAGAGATCCTTATACTTACAAAGAAACTATGGAGGATGTTGATGCAAACCCGGATGAAGCCATGAAAGCCGAGATGAAATCTATGGATTTTAATCTAGTCTGGGAACTTGTAGATCTTCCCGATGGGATTAAGCCCATTCGGTGTAAATGGGTCTACAAGAGAAAGAGAAATGCAGAAGGAAAGGTCGAAACCTATAAGGCTAGACTGGTAGCTAAGGGATACACGCAAAAGGAAGGAATCGACTACGAGGAAACCTTTTCACCTGTAGCCATGCTTAAGTCCATCCGCATTCTTTTATCCATTGCGGCTGCTTTCGACTACGAGATCTGGCAAATGGATGTCAAGACGGCGTTCTTGAACGGCCATCTTGAGGAAAGTATCTATATGGTACAACCAGAAGGCTTTGAGGCTAAGAGTCAAGAGGGAAAAGTTTGCAAGTTGTTGAAATCCATTTATGGATTAAAGCAAGCTTCTCGTTCTTGGAACAAAAGATTTGACCAAGTGGTCAAGACTTTTGGATTCCAACAGAATATGGATGAACCTTGTGTTTATAAACATATTCAAGATGGGAAAGTGGTTTTTCTACTGTTATATGTTGATGATATTCTACTTATTGGCAATGATGTGGGGTTTTATCATCGGTCAAAGTTTGGCTTACCAAACAGTTTGACATGAAGGACTTAGGAGAAGCTAATTATGTTCTAGGCATTCGAATCTTAAGAGATCGAAAGAACAAAATGATAGCTCTCTCTCAGGCTTCATACATAGAGAAAATTCTCGAGAAGTATGCAATGCAGAATTCCAAGAAAGGTGGGCAACCATCTAGGTCTGGAATTACTCTTTCGAACAGTGATTGTCCCAAGACATTTGAAGAAAGAGAATACATAGCGAAGGTGCCTTATGCTTCGGCGGTCAGGAGCCTCATGTATGCAATGCTTTGTACTCGACCGGACATTTGCCATGCGATCGGGAATGTAAGTCGATTTCAGTCGAATCCAGGACCTAACCACTGGGTTGCGGTCAAGCATATATTCAAGTATCTTGAGGAGAACTAGAAATTATATCTTTGGTATATTCCGGGAGGATTTGACACCTCTAGGATATCTGATTCAGATTTTCAATCTTGTTTGGATTCTAGGAAATCGACTTGGGTTCCATCTTTACTCGGGAAGCGGTTACATCGTTTGGAGGAGTGTCAAGCAAACTTGCACCGACTCAATGATGGAAGCCGAGTATGTGGCGACTAGTGATGCTTGAAAGAAGCGGTGTGGCTCATAAATTTTTGATGGATCTTGAAGTTGTTCTGGTGTGGATAAGCCATTGAGACTATCTTTGTGATAACGGTGCGACAATAGCTAACACCAAAGAACCAAGATATCGAAAATGAGTAAGCACATAGACAGGAAGTATCATGTGATAAGAAGCATTATTGAAGAAGGGCATGTGGAAATATGCAAGATCGCGTCGAGGAGGGCAATATGGCTGACCCGTTCACGAAGGCCCTGCCGGCTAAGGTCTTCGAGAAGCATGTCGAGGCTATGGGGATGCGTAGCATGTCACATTTACTCACTTAAGTGCAAGTGGGAGATTGTTAGCGTTTATGCCCTTAGGAATAAATGTAACAATTTTCTTCGAGACATTTTGACTATTAATAAAGATTTGTTTATATATCTATGTATTGTCCTCTTTATGTTCATAATAGTTGAATGTACGATAAGCAAATAGAAAGTCTAAGACTATCATTCTAAATCTTTAGATCATGCATGTAATGTGAAGAACATGCGGAAGATAAGAATCTAAAGATGATAGTCTAAATCTTATGATCCACAATCAAGGGAATAAAGTTGGGCGCTTTATTCATGTTAAGATTGTTATGTTGTCTACTTCCTAATGGAGACGGCTTGTCTTGGTCGTCGGAGGTGGGACTCCATGGGTAGAGACATTGATATAGTTTCTAATGGTGAAATCTATATTGGATCGGACCAAAGATGAATTGTTTTAATTAATAATTCCGTTTGAATAAAACAATTCACTTTTAACGAATTATATGTTGTCATCTTAATCCTGAGATGGATGATGAACCCGTATACTTGACTTGTATCCTTTGATGTACTAAAGGGAGACATCCTGACATTATGTAAAGGTACGCTTGCCGGTGCATTGGGGGTATGACTCATGTATGCGTAGATTCATTATTCATAGATAGTGGAATCCATAGCTCCTATAAAGAGTCAATGATATCCTCTTATGCATTATCAGTGGATTGGAAAATACGAGCGCTCGGCCATTAGACTACTCTGTGTTATCTAATGGTTTACTGTTTGTAATAGTATGAATAGTGTTTTTCCAATGGTTTGATAATGGAACATAAGATAAATGTAATCGGGAAGGTAAAACAGAACTTGACCTCAAGTCGATTATGGATATCCTATGGGGATGATATACTAATATATGAGTCATGGACTAGAGCTAATCAGAGCTTTGTAAATATGCTATATAAATCGAGAGTGCAGCTCTAGGCTTTTAGTGGAATAGCGCTAGAGTTTTATAATCATGAGATGGACTTGTTGGTTTACAAGTAGCGTTGTGATTATAGGAGCTTGATTTATATATGTCCATCGGGTCCCTTTGCTAGCTCACATAATTTCCTGTAACGATACGGTGAATTTCCTACATATTGGTAACTTGTGTTATTTCCGTAAAAGAGGTTCAAAGTTAATTCATGATTAATTTATCGGGTGAATTAATTGATAAATTGATTCTAGATAAATTGGTTGAATTATTGTTTTAAGAGTTGTTTAATATGGGAAGACTATTATATGACTGTTTTGATCAGGCAATTTCTCTATTGGGTTGCTTGAATCAAAACTGAGGCTCTATGCAAGTTTCCCATGTTGAAAAACTAGAAAAACAACTTTCGTCAGTGCAGACAGGTTGACCGGTGGGTAGACCGGTCATAGGTCGACCGGTCCGGCCGATCGGTCCGGTTGACCGATGGGTAGACCAGTTTGTGAAGGACAGGTCGACCGGTGAGTTATAACGTCTCTGTCTCCGGTCGACCGGTTGTAACGCGTAACGCGTGCTGATGTGGCAAAATCGACTCTGGGTGCGATTAAATCTTTGGGAAACCTAATTGTTACGGAAGTATGACTTCCTAAACAGTATAAATAGCCTATTAAGTCACATTACTCATTAGATCACTTGAGAGACTTTTTGGAGGCTATTGATAAGAGATTCCAAGAGGAAAAATTGTTTAATTATCAAGAACAATTTTTCTTTGGCTCTCTTGTGATTGGAAGGAGATCAAGCATACCAAGAAGAGATTAAACGAAGTGTGCCCACCCGCACACCAATCGTGGAAACGAGAATAGCAAAGAAGACCAGTTGGTTGAGGCTCTTCTGGTTGCTATTTGGAACGCTTTGATCTGTCAGACGTGCAGTTTCCTGAAATCTCAAAAGGTATGATTTAGATCTTTAGTATTTATGTTATATAGCATCATGAACATGTTCTTGTTTGGCTTTGACGTTGATTAAAATTTTTCAAAATTTCGCTGCGCACTCGATGCCATTATTTTCCAACACTTAGGTTCTTTTGACTTGTTTTAGTACCTAGAACCCGAATTCAGGTGTTGTGCCTTGAGATATTGTGATTTGGGACTGAATTTGCAGGTTTTCAAACTAATTTCCGCGATTTTTCTCACACTGGTGTTCTTCACTAGTCGACCGGTGCGGTCGACCGGACTATACTGTGGCCACCGGTCGACCAGTTGTGTTGCACTGCTCTGTCATTTCGTACAATTTTCCTTGTGAGCCTGATTTTCAAAACGAGTTTTGGCCTTGTAAATGTTTTAAAGAAAGGGGCTTGTTTGCGAAAGAAAAATCTTTGAAAACCATAGCTTGTTATAGTTCACGGAATCCATGGCTTGTTGTAGTTCATGGGGACCCACAACTTGTTGTAGTTCGTGGGATTATAATAACGATTTCATAATGTTTAATGAATGATTTCTTAAGGAAAGAGATCTTGCGAACCGGTAAGCCTGCTGATGGCCTAGATAGCATGTGGAGAGTACATCCTCGAGGGCAGAACTCGAAACCCGGCTCGGGAAGGCTTGTGCATTTAGTTGTGTAAGCAATTTGTACAAATTATTTGTTGATGTCTGTAATACGGCAATTTTCAGTTCTATTTCCTTTGAGAAAAAAGGATTTGAGGTTCCGGCTATTGTGTTGGAACTGAATGTCTTATTTATTCACTTATTCATTTATCTATTTACTCATTTATTCATTTATTTATAAAGTTTATTTCAAATTATATCCTACTGGGTCTTTCGCTCACGTTTTATTGTTTTAAAAATGTTAACCCCTCCTAGGAGACTCTAAGAGCAGTGCGGAGTAGTTGAGTTGCTACCGCCTGATTTTGGAGAGGATTGTGTCATCTTCCTTGTATACCAATGTAAGAATTTGTAAATCCTGTAAACTACTGTACTTGGATTTATAGACTGTGGATGATGTCTGTAACTGTAATGATTTATTTACATGTCATGTATGTACAGTAACGAGATCCTGTAGAAAGATCCTGTAATTCATTTTAATTCAGTATGTGGGGCTCATTGGGTATTTCCTTTATTATCGTGCGTTTAACCCTAATCAAGCCTCCACGTCACCACCCCAGATCTGGGGCATGACAAAGACATCAATTCTAGGGTTTTAGAGATGTGGGAGAGTTGAGAGAGAGAATGAACGAGTAGAAGAGAGTGTGTGAGATAATAACGTGTTTGATCTTATCTACAAAGATTTTCTAAACAGATACTGATTAGAGATAAAATTTAGGCCCCGTTTATTTTACTGATTCGAGTTTTTAGTTTTAAATTTTTACAATAAAAAACTCTCAGAAAATATCACATCTAACTTTTTTTTTACTACAATGAAAAGCTCTCAGAAAATGTCACATCTCAACTCGAATTAAAAACTCAAATCCGTAAAGTGAACGAGACCTTAATTAATGTAAATTAATCTATTATTTATAATCTGATGTTATCTCTAAGTAATTTAATATTAATTTTAAATCTAAATTGTCTAATGCAATCACATTGTTCAAATTTTAAAATTATTTCTTAGATTAATTACCATTTTAACTTAACTTTTTTACATTTTACTTTGAAAATGATATAATTACTAACAATGTTAATTTTTGAGCTCAAATAGCATTTTTTTTTTTTTTATCGAATTAAGAATTTCTTAAGTGTTCATACTGCACTTGAAAATTATATAATTGAAATTCTCAAATGATTTTCAGATTAAAATTCTTTCCGTCTTAAATCGCAGTAAGAATTATCAGTCAAATTATTTGATCATTTTACTTAAAACTTATTCTAGAATTTTAAAATATTAACATTAATTTCATAAATCTTTTATTCATCAAATCAAATGTAAAATTCTTAATTTAAATATGTAAATTACATTATTTAATTTTAAAATTTTCTCAGTATTTATAATATTACCCCCTGATTTGATGGTTGCATCAGCTGTAACTGCCGTTACAACTGGGAGAATGCGTGCCGAGACGACTGAAGAGCTTGCTTCTGTTGTGGCAGCATCTGGGCTAACGTGATTGCTGAAATTGTTGTTGTTATTGCTGGACGAGAGCAGAAGGAAGAAGTTGTAAGTTGATGTTTGGAGGGGACTGAAGTTCTGTAGCAGAGGCCACGCTATGCTGGACGTGAGGCTGAGAAATGGACAATTGTTCGCTCGAACCAAGTAACCGCTGTTTGAACGGAGGAATAAGGAAGCTGTGGCTGACTGAGCTTCTATAGAGATGAAAGCATTAATTTGATAAAAATCCATACTAAGGGCATTACTTTCATTTTAAAGTTGATGGTAGAACCACTGAATTGTTAGTTAGGCAGGGATTGGAATTTGATCTTCTATAATAACATAAGAAACCATACGCAGAGAATATATTGATGGGATAAAGAGACATTGATTCAGGTTATAACCAGCAACGAACTGAGACAGGTGATCAGCAATATAAAAAAAATAAAAATAAAAATAAGTACATATAAAGTTTACCAGGAGCAGCATAGCCAATAAAACCCTTTACCAAGAAAATGAAGGGGAAACACCTAGCAGAAAGGAACCTTTCTAATCCGAGATCTTCAATGCAAGCATTCATGTCACTGTCTAGACGGAATGTTACATGGCTTTAAAATTGCAGTGGAATGCCCTCTCTGCATAAGAATCAAATTCCTATTTTCTTGTTCAATTTGGTTTACATCTCGATGATCATATCTCCCCTAGAGTTGATGAAAGCTGGCTAAAAGGGCTCAAACGAAAATATACACAAAGGACACACAAATCTCATCGTAGAGTATTTCTTGAAAATGCTGCAATTTCCACAAATGAGATTTCAATTTCCTCTGTTTGCTTGGAACCATTCTGTGATATCAAATGCAGAGATAACACTAATCAGAATAAAGTTTATATAAAAATGGAAACTATATTATATTAAGCTTATAAAACATCAAAAGCAGGACACAAAGCAAGTTACTAATGCCAGCTAAAAGCATTCAAGAACTTTGAGTTCGACGGGTAAAAATGAAGATTTAAGAAATGAGAATAAAAATTCAAGAAAAAAAAAAGTATACAAGTGTAATGCATAGTAAAGAGCAAGTTATACACATATGACTATCAACATCATTAATATCGTATCAGTAAAAAACTAATTCCTTATTATCCTCATTTTTAAGTAATTTACAAACATAATTGTATAGTTTTTGTTGTTAAGATGAAGTAGTCAAGCGAGGAAAAGTCCTGTTATATATTATTTAGAAATGAGAAAATATCTGTAGTATGGCGCTACAAAGTTAGAGAAACTTATAATTGTGAATTTACCTAAAATTTGGGAGACGAAGCTTAAGCAGTGGCAAAAATCACAACATTTAGCTCTCGACTCGTTTGTATCAAACTTGATGACTTGAGTTGCATCTGGTTCAGGCTTGTCAATTATTATAGCATCTGACTTGTCCTCCTCAACCTCATCAATTTGATTATCACCATCGGAACCAATAGAAAATTCCTCATGAGTACTCAGTTCGAGAACATCATCCTTAAAATCATCAGTTCGATCACTATCGGAACCATTTGACAATTTCTCATCCTCAATATCATCAGTTTGATCACCATCAGAACCATTTGATGATTCTTCGTATGAGTCCTCATCCTCGACATCATCAGTTTGATCACCATGGGAACCATTTGATGATTTCTCATATAAGTCGTCATCCTCAACATCATCAGTTTGAACAGTAGTGTCCCGGGATGGGCCTGGGAAGTTCCTTTCATCATGAAACGGTACTTCCATGCCAACAAAATCATTGAACCTGGGGACAATTTCCAAAGAAGACGGATTGTTGACGTGTTCAAGTGCATCTGCATCAAAGTTGATTGTTTTAGGCTCGGCTTGGGATTGTATGCTTTTTGAAAAAGTTCTACTTTGGCTTTTAGCAAAAAGAGATGTAGAAGTATAAGTGAAAGATAAAAAGATCTAACTTATTAAAATAATTGCAAAATGTACTGCAAAAGGATTTTTGGGAACTCTAAAAGCAATACCAGCTTCAGGCAGACTTGATTCTAAATCAGTCGACAAAGGTAATACAATTTTAGTGTCCCGGGATGGGCTTCTGATCCTGTCATCTGACTTCCACGGAGCTGATGTAAGTGATCCAATATCATATGAGGATGCTTCCACGCTGAAAAGATCATACAAAGTTTGTAGATCTTCCGAAAAAGCCTCCGTGACGTTCAACTGAAAATCCTGTTCCAGTTCCTCAATATTTCCAGAACCTTGGAGAGATTGCACATGTTCGAGGCTGTTGCTACCAATTTCTTTTGCTTCTAACATATATTTCTTGCACTGGATGCTCATATTATTGAATACCTTGGTCATGGCCGGTACATTTTCAGCATATAACATGTGGATCCCACACCTTTTCACTTTGTATCTAAAAGAACATTCACGTTCTCTTGTGGAATAAGAAATTCCATTACGTTCAATACAGCCGAAGTCAAATGAGATCTCTACTGCATCAAAATCTTCATTATACATCTTAAGGAAGTTTTTATGGTAATCATACCACATGAACACGTGATCCGATCTAAGAAATTCTTTCCCGTCCTCATGACCAAAGAATTCTCCCTCCAAAATCATACTAAAAGAACCTGACCGGTGGCTTTGGCCCTGTTTTGTTTTCAGATGTACCTCAAAAAAAATATCCAAGTCACGTCTCTGATTCCAATAGAGCTCCTCAAATGAGAGAACAATGCATGCAACAAAACCAGAGAAGTTGGCTCTATCCCAATTTGATGGAAGCTTGATAGTTACTGTTGAAGACCCCTCGGATTGGCACCTCATCCACTTTGGAATTCTATTTCCTGGATAGCAAACTTTGATGTGAGGGACTCTGAAGTCGCTCTGTATAGCATGGACTGGATTAATGAATTGCAAAAATTGCAAAAAATTTACTTTTACAAATATAAACTAAAAAAGAAATAATCACATACCGCATACTGATCTGCTAGTCGGACAATCATTGCGTTACAAATAACTCTACGCAAGAAATCCATTGCCATTATGTCACATGCGATTTGGTCCAATTTCAAGCACCCACAAAACATAAATCTTATGTTTTCATTGACCCAAAACCCTTGAGTGAGTGTAGGCCTTGAAGTTAAGAACGTCTCCATTGACAGGCATCCATCTGCATGAAGTTCTCTTATAGATGATGGAAGTTCTGGCAAAGATAGAAGGTTCCGGCAATAACTTATATCAAGCCTAACTAGCTTACGGAGTTGTTTTATGCTCGAAGGTATACTAGCAAACATGTTCTCATTCAGAGCTAGTCTAGTCAATGAGGACAAGGAACCGATCCAGTGAGGAATTTCAGATATGTTGCAGTCACGAAGGAGGAGTTCTTCGAGACAGCTTAATGTACCAAGGCATTTTGGAATGGTCTTGAGATTTCTGCAGCAGTTCATAGATAGCTTATGAAGCCAAATTATGTTTGCAAATGATGAGGGTAATTCTTGGATTCCTGTTTCCTCTAGACAAAGATACTTCAAATTTTCCATAGGCTCCAAGATTTCTGGGAAGTTTTTCAAGTTTGAGCAACCATCAAGGTGAAGTTCTGTTAGAGCCTCCAACTCACAAAGATTGGATGGTAAACTCTCAAGCCTTGTGCAACCCCACATATGAATGACCCGGACACCACGGAGACACTCAATTGATGTTGTCGGCATTTCTCGTATTGATGTGTAAGATAAATCCAATCTCTCTATGTTCCTTGGAAGCTCAGGTAAAATTTCCTGGTTTTCACAGCCACGAAGATCTATATAAAGAAGGTTTTCAAGGGACCTAATTGATGAGGGTAATTCTTTTATTTTGCTCCAGGTTAGCCGCAAAAACTTGATGTTCCCAGATAACTCCGGAAGAATTTTCAAATTAGTGCAATAAGAGAGATCAAGAAATCCAAAGGTGAGCCAATCCGTAGATTTAAGATCGTCAAACACTTGAAAATTTAGTGGTGGAATTTCAACTAAACTTGTACAATGTGAAAGATTGACACTCTGGAGTCTTGATGCGAGAGAGAGATCTGGGATCTTAGCCAGTTGCTCGGAGTAACTGAAATCAATACGCTTTAGGTTTACGAAAGGCTGCAACACAAATAAAATACGTTAAGAAACTTAACATATATTTTTTACACTGCAGATATGTAAACATAAAAACAACAAAAATAACAAGAACCATGTTGATCATTAATGGCGATGATGATAATAATAGTTTTAATTATATCCACAACATCATTGACAACGTGTCGTCCATTTAATAGCCGAACTCTAATGGCTCATTTGGTTCATAGATTTTGCTGGGACTTGGTTTTGATTATCAAATGTTGGCATTATTTTGGGATTGATTTGCAGCATTGATTTGATTAGAGATTGATTGGCAACTAGAAATTCATTATGTAAAGTCTCTGCTATGGAAACTATTTCAAGACCATCAAGTCTGATTGATTTGTTTAAAGTCAACTTTTATGTGTTTTTGGAAAGTTGAATTTAGATGAATATTTGATTTGCAAGAATAGATTCTGGTCCGCAGCACAGAAACATCCAGGTTCATGCAATATTGTATCTTAATCATGGAGCAGTTATTTGGAGATATATGGAGTTAATTCGGAATTGATTGTGAACCAGATTTTACTGCTCTGTTGCACTTTCTTTTGCAACAGATTTTGCAACAGACTGTGTCCAGCGGATTGCATTGAAGATTTTAACAACTGGTTTTTTTTTTTTTTTTTTTTTTTTTTTTTGTCTATTTAATAAAAGTCTCATATAACAATCTGAGTACGTCTTTTGAGCCTCAGAATTTCAAAGAGTCGGGACTGTTTTGTGAGTATTTCTTTTTCATATCTCTTTTGGAGAAGGGATTAAGGTTTTTAGGAGAAAACTGAGTGTTGAGGGAATTTCAACTTTGTATGTAAAGTGGTGTTCACTGAGCAAGTCTATTAGGTTGTTATAGTTCATTGGCATCATGTCTTGAGAGAGAGTTTAAGTTGTATATGTCGATTTGATTGTAACCTTCAGAATTTAGTGGATTGTTCAAAACAACTGGGCGTGGCCTTGCGGATGTAGGTGGTTACTGAACTGCGATACTAATTCTCTGTGTCATTCTATTTTCATGTTTGTTTATATTTACTAAAATCGGTACTTTCAGGTTTAAATGAAAAGTTTGTATTAAATTTAAATTTTTATGAGAGAGAACACTGGGACAAATAGGTTTGAACTACCAAATGATACCCAAAATAATAACAAACAACAGTATAATAATAGAGCATATATACCTGAACTCCATCCCACAGTTGCGTAAGCTGGCTGCGAGGCATTTCAAGTTCAACAAGAGATGCTTGTCTAAATTTTATTGGCAATGTTTTTGATGGGTAGCTCCGCCAGCTGAGATATCTAAGTGAATTAGGAAGATAACGAAGACCTTGATGGAGGTATACTTTGAACTTCTCACCTGGATTCTTGGGATCAGAATTGTGAATTTTGAGCAATCTCAAGTTAGACATATCTTCAAAAACTGCAGGTTCCAAGCATAGATCTTCATCAATCTTAGACATGTCTAAGAATATTCCTTCAATACTTATAGTATCCTGACACCATGAAGAAAATTTCTATGATAAGCACTCAAAATAGACATTATAAATACCTAAAACCATAGTCTAGTTATATCTAATACTTATTAGATACTATTCTCTTCATCAATCAATTAACGTTTTTCTTTCAGAAATCAAGCCTTCAGTTTTATAAGAAATGTATAAAATTATTTGACGACTTACTTTATAATTATTTTCCAAGACATGAACGATATCTTGAGCATTCCATAACCGACTACGCTTGGCAACCACTTTACTAGATTCTTGATTAACAATTTCCCATCCCATCTCTTGTATCAAATCATGCATCGAGAGCTTACAATCTTTGATGGTTATGAGGGACCTTTCAATGAGAACATTAATCCCTATGTGAGACTCAGCTCCTAATATTCCCTCTACGAAATATCTATCCTCCCCTTTCAAAAAACATGCAATATCGAGGAAAATAGACTTCTTTACACGATCTAGACCATCATAACTTATTCTCAACACCCTCTGAATTTCTTTGTTAGGAGCTTTTTTCAGTTCGCTCAATGCACTTTTCCATTCTTCTCTGGTCCTAGAATGAAGGTAGGAACCCAAAACTTTAAGAGCCAATGGGTTGCCATTAGCATAATCAAGTACTCTCTCTACTAGATCTGCATAATCTGCTCCAGGTGAATATCTTTTAAAGGCTTTCTGATAAAGAAGACTACGTGCTTCCTTAGAATCTAATGCATCAACCTCATAGATCCGATCATCAGCTATTCTCTCAAGCAATTTCTTGTCTCTGCTTGTTACAATGACTCTACTTCTAACACCAAACCGACCTTTTTCTTGTTGGTGAACATCATGAATCTCTCCAACTAAACATTCTAGTTGTTCGATCTCATCGACATTGTCAAGAACAACAAGCACCTTTTTACGACGGAGCTGAACATCTTTGAAGGAACTGTCCATATCTACACTTTTACGCTTCAATAATTTGCAAAAAAGATGTTCCTTCAAACTCTTCAGTCCGTGTTTACTCACGTCTTCCTTCACATTTGTGAAAAAGTAACCTTCGAATTCAGAAGAGAATCGCTTGTACAAGGCTTCAGCTAGAGTTGTTTTTCCTATGCCGCCCATGCCCCAAATGCCGACGATGCGAACATCTGGGACAGGGGAGTTGATACATAGCAAAGATTCCATCTTCTCAAGACGTTTACTTATTCCAAATAAACCTTGAAAATCATCAGCAGCATTGCTTGATGGGAAATTGTATAATCTCTCTAGAACATCTTCAACAATATTCTTGACAAATATGGCTTCGGAGCTATAATTAATAAAAAGAAAATAATAGTTAGTGATGTGGGGAAAAAAAATAGTAAAAAAACAAACTAATATGTGTGACAGAGCAATATTGATATTCTTTCACATTTGTAGGCAGATTCATCAAAGTAGCTACTAGATTAGACTGTTTCTATGGCATATATAACATAATGAGGTGATTCAAAAGTCAATAGGCTGATTCACAAATGTAGCTAATTAGCCCAACCACGTTAAATTTTGAGGTTTTTCTTTCCTATTGTTTGGTTTAATTTGCTACTATTTATTTAGCTTCTCTCTCTTTTTTGTTAGAAAATACAGGCTTTTCTTTCACAATATAATATATACGACGAAGCAATATTGATATTCTTTCTCAAAATATAATTACCTTTTCTATCCTTTGTGTTTTTTTTTTTTTTTTTTATTACCCTCAAAAAACATTGGGGTGTTCCTTTTTTTTTTCCATATATATTCAGATCGTAATTAATATATCATGATCTTCGGTTTGATATCAGGAAGTAAATTTGAGATAAAGCAACCAAGAAAAATCTTTATAGGTTTCGGCTGTGTGTTTTTTATAGTACACATCTTATTGGTTAGGCATGATCATAATATAAGGGAAGGAAAAAAAAATAATACACACACACACACACACACACACACACACACACACACACACACACACACACACACACTCTCACACACACACACTTCCACTTACTCGTGTTGTTGCAAATGAAAGCCAGATAGATTAGCTGCTTTTTTCAAGGCCTTCCTCCACTCTTCCACTCTGTTTCGGTCATGCTTAAAACGTGTTTCATGTGCAACAAAGGCATCACCATAAGTTCCTCTTTGGTGTCTTATATCTGACGGATTGACATGATAAAAGACAGGTAAAACAATCTGCCCTCTTTTCTTCTTGCATTTGAGTATGTGCGCCAATTCATCTAAACACCATCTTGAAGAAGCGTAGTCCTTGGAGAAGACGACCAGTGAAAGTTTTGATTGTTGAATTGCTGTCAGGAGCGCGGGTGAAATTTTATCTCCTCTCTTGAGACTTTCCTCATCTATGTAGGCCTGAATTTGACTCCGGCATAGTGCATCATAAAGATGGCTAATAAAGTTCTTACGAGTTTCCTCACCTCTGAAACTGATGAAGACATCGTACTTGTTGTATGAATTGGGGACAAGAGACGAAGAAGAGGAAACAACATCAGCCATGGTACTGTTACTCTCAGGCCGATTACCTTAATTTTGAGTAAAATGAGTAAAGGCTTTGTTTGTGATAAGTTGGACAGGTGTAATATGAGACATGAAAGAGATGACGAATATTGACATTGATTAAACAATATTTTGTGGTTAAGCACTTTCTTTATAATATAAAGACAATTTCTTAGAGGGTAGAAAGATATGAGGAGACAACCTTAATTTGAGAATCAATTTCTTTGTATTTTTTTTTTTTTTGAATATTCTTTTGGTGAGGAAAGAGAGAGGAAATATCAAGGAAAACCTACCTAACCCATAAAGCAAAGTTTGTTGACAATTTAGCGCCACCCCTTGTCGGGATTGTATAGGCTTATTCGTTGTACAACTTTTGAGATAATATTTACAACTGGGATCACATAAGCCGTCGGTTTTATATTTTTTTTAATTTAATTTAATTTTTAATTAAATTTAATGCATATTTGATGACTAATAAGGAAAAAATCTTAATATTTTTAAAAAATAGAAAGCACTAGAAAAAATCCCTATATACCAAACACATCAAAGAAGCAGGTCACTTTCTGAGTCGTACCAATGAGGATTGTATCACTGAAAGGTTCAATACATATAGTAATCTCTTTAAAGCAACTGATAGGGTCTCCATACATATAACATTTTCATGTATAGATTATTCTATTGATTACGCGTGGTCTCCTGACTAGAAGTTGATGTCATTTCCCTGTATCCCCTGTTTTTTGGTCTTTTATGTTTTATAATACACAAGCATTTTGAGGCAATTTACTACCATGCCATCAATGAAAACTATGATGTTTTGGTAAGACTCAATATATTAAAGAAATTCCTCAAACGCAGCCCCACATTTAGTTAAAAATAAAGTACAAGGGAGAGGTTCTACACTCGGGCCTCTGACATCATTCAAAGCTCCACTCACAGGATATACAGTATTATACATATATGGACATGAAAATAACATTATAGATATCAATCACAGTCTAAAAATTCAAATATCAGAGTTTACAGAAGTTACACTTCCTTACATTTATATACTAGGAGGATCAACACAATCCTCTCTTGAATCGGACGGTAGCCTCTAATCTCAGCTACACCGCACTACTCCTAAAGTCGCCTGAGAGGGATTTAATATTTATAAAATAAGAAAACGTGAGCGAAAGACCCAATATGATGTATTTTGAAATAACTTTATAAATAAATGAATAAGCAGGTAAATAAATGAATGAATAAGTAAATGAGATATTCAGTTCCAACATAAGAAACCTCACATATTTTTTCTGAAAGGAAATATAACTGAAAATCACCGTATTACAGGCATCAGCAAATAATTTATACTAAGATAAATTACTTACACAACCACATGTACAAGCCTTATTACCCCCGGGCCGGGTTTCAGGTTCTGCCCCCAATGATGCACTCTATACATCCTATCTAGGTCATCAGCCGGTTTACCGATTCACAAGATCTCTTATCTTAAGAAATCATTCATTAAACTTTTTGAAATCTTTCATTATAATCTCATGAACTACAACAAGCCATAGGTCCCATGAACTACAACAAGCCATGGGGTTTAAAATATTTTTTCTTTCGCAAGCAAGCCCCTTTCATTACAACATTTGCAAGACAAAAACTCTTTTGAAAATCAGGCTCAAAAAGGAAAGGATAAAGAATCCTACCTCACGAATACCAAACAAGTGGCTAGCATTTTTCTATTTCAGCTTTCGCTTTCTCAAAGCCTTTCAGTCTAAGTCCTTAGCTAGCACTGATACAAAACAACACTTTAGGATCTAATTCTCATTCCTAAAGCAATTTCAATCTCAATTATATCCTTTTGATATCCTATTAGTGTGCCTTGACTCAAATCTAAGTTTTACAAATGATTTTTATAATCCATTTGAAGGTTCTTTAAATATTGAAATTCAATTGATGGGTTGGTTTTCTATTTACTTCCAGCTTAAAAATAACGTTCTAAAGAAATTTTGACAGCATGCCAGCATAAATAAGAAAAATGTCAGACCTGTAATTCAAGTTCAATTTCAAAATAAATTCTCCAGAATCCATCAAAATCAGTTTCTAATCAATTTAATAATTTTAATAACTGAAAATCTCTAAATTTTAATCAATTCTAACAATAATTGCTCAAATTTAAGGGTCCGTTTGGTACCTAGATTCGCTTCCTGATTCAAATCATGATTCATGGTTCGCTACAGTATTTTCTCTCACAAAAAATACACGTAAATCGAAAATGATTCTAATCACATAATGTGACGACCCTCCCTTTGAGGCCGCCACTGTAACTAACTTTTTAACTTGTACTTACTGAAATTTCTTAAAATTTACGGAACATTTTTTTTAAGGTCTTATAATAAACATAAGATACAAAATTGCTTTCTTAATTAAAATATTCATACCATAAGATATATGTTTCAGAATCATAATTAACAAAACTATTTATAACATAAAGTTGATAGCGGAAATATTTGTGAGCGGCATCCATATCCCGAGCCCCACATCGTTCGTCCACTCGCCAGCAGTCCATCAGGCATTATATGCCGATTGCTTACCTACAGTATAAACATTCTATAATGAGCTTTCACTCATCAAGTAGGAACTATCTCCCACAAAATAACAGTAAGTTCACATGAATAAATATGCATGAGCCAATTATGCTTAATTATGATGTCTTATCAGAATATTATTATCTTATCTTATCTTATATTTCTTGTGGGCCCGAGTGCTCGTACCACTTGCGCGCAATCATCAGGACATGAGGGTTTGCAAGGTCCCCCATGACACCGTGATTATAACTTGACTGCCTCCCTTGAGTCGAAGGACGTTATTTTTTTTTCCTCCCTTGTGGAGCTTGAGTTACCTCCCTTGTGGAGGCTGGTACGGCACTCAACTGAGATTACTCTTATAAGTTCCTCTTGACTTATTAAGGTGTATGCAATATGACCTAGCATAGCATACTATATCATGTACTCGAACACATATAATTGAATTGTCTTTGCTTAAGTGTATGTAGTATAACATAGCATTGCATTCATAACATTAAATGTACTCAAACATATATAGTTCATGTGTCTTTGTTTACTTTTAAAATCTATTTATCTTTGTGGCGAGATTCCTACTTACCCGATTTTCAAAGATGGAATCCCTTTTCGCCTATCAGCCTAGTCTCTTACTTTCTTCTGAAAGTAAACACCCATTAAGAGTGTGAGATCAACTACTATTTGTTATTCTATTTTAGCAACTTATGACGAAAAATATAACCCTTTCCATAAGGCATATATTCCTTTTGTTTACTAAAGGATAATAAAGATTAATTTATTAAATCTTCAAAATCTTATTTTTCTTAACTTCCCTTGCTATGATATTAAGGTCCAATTCGGCCTAGGACTTATACATGGTATTCTAATTTTTACGCCGCTAAAATTTATACTCCAACGGAGTCTCTTAAAATAATGTGGGCGTTGGACCCACATTAATTCTTTGAAATTCTACGGACCTATCGTATTGGGATCGTAGGTGCCCATCGGGATAATTCGCTTGGTAAACCACTATATTCTTTAAAGAAAGCATTTTTTTCTTGAAAACTTCCTTTAATAAGGTTTGATGTCATTGGTTTTTTTATAAAATTCTATCTCGGGTTCTTTTATAACTTTTTGTTGAAACCGACACTGTTTTATTTTTGTCTTGTAAAAAACTATACAGTTTCTGAAATATGCATTTTACTATATTTTAGAGTCAGATTTCAAAATTTCATTATTCATCAAACCTCCTCGTCTCATCAAGATCTAAAATTTTCGTTTTTGGTGAAAGTTGAAATTCGGCCTCTAAAGGCCTTGTTTGGCTGAAAACCGTAGCTGCTGTTTTTTTTCCTAAAACTATTTTAGTCAAAAACTGTGTCGTTTTGGGAATCTGTGTTTTAGTACCTCTTACATTAAGATTTTGAAAATATTTTCTTCATGAAATTTCTTCATCTCATCGAAATCTAAAATTGTTACTATTGTGAAAAATCAAGATTCAGCATCTAAGAGTCCCGCTTGGCTGAACCAATGGCTGCCAGTTTTTTTTTAAACTGTGCTGGACAGCTTGTCCGTTTTTACAAAAATAGCTTCAAACTTAGTTTTAGAGTAAAAATTAGGTTTTGTCATAGTAACCAAAAATGTTCAAAACATCTAGGGCTATAAGTTCAAGCTTTAAAACATTGAAAAATCTCACTCTATGGCCCTCATTTTCGCAGTCAAAGTCACCGGAAAATTTTTCCTCTACTCCGAAAATAAGCAATTTAGATCAAGCATAAACATACCACATCAAACAAACCTCAAAACTCACAAAACCAACATAAAACTCACACACCCTTATTACAACTCATCTCCTCAAGAACCACAAATTTACATCTGCAAATCCAAGCTTAAAGTTAGCTAGAAATAAATGGAGAAGAGTTTGAGAGCTTACCCTTGAAGAACTATCTCTCTCCCTTGAAAACCTTGAACTCCTCTAAGATTTGTTATTGGCTTGGGACTAGAAAGTATAAGGAAATTTAAGAGGAATATTTCTACATTTCAAACTTTACTAAAACATAAAAAAAAAAAAAAAAAGGATTTAGAGTTATACCCTTTGAAAAAATGTTTGTCTAGACTCCTCCTAGACCCTTTGATCTCCTTCTTCTTCTTCTATGGTTTACTAGTGGCTCAAGATTGGGAGAGTATGAGAAAATATTTGAGAAAGAGTGGGGGAGTGTGGTATGGCCGGATTTTGAGGGGGAGAGAAAAGCTAGGGAAAAAAATGAGGCTTATCCTATGGTGGTTCCTTTTATAGGCACTTGGAAATTATTTTTTTAACAGTAAATCAACTCTCTCAATCAACCAAATTTTGGTTCAATTTCCCCCAATCTTGGCCGGTTATGGAAGGAGAAAAGAAGAAGTCAAAGTTGCAATTAATTCCCCTTCAATCACTACCATCCGATCACCTTAACTTGTAACCTTCTAACATACTCAACATATAACCAAAATTTTTGGATATAAATCCCTAAGGATGGCGGCCAAGTGAAGAGAAAAAGGAGAAAAAAAAAAACTAATCATTAGTCCTATTCACCTCTCTCATCACATCTCATCAAATCACACACACTAACCTACCCCTTGTAGTTTTGTCAATTCCCTTAAGTTACTCATTAAAACTGTCTAAAATTATACTGACAGTTATTTTCTCTTGTATACGGGTACTGGATGCTAGGTTGTACTGTGCTGGGAGATTCTTAAAATTAAGATTCTCTAATTGTATTTTTACTGGAAATTCTTCCGTTTTAAAGTACGGTGAGAATTTATTAATCGAATTTACTTGATCGGAAAAATGTGCACTTAACGTGAAATCTGCTACAGAATTTAAGAATGCAGATATTAATTCCATAAATCCTTCAATTACAAAATGTACATAGTATAATGATTTTTCAGAAAAATTCTTGACTTAAATACATAAATTACATTATTAAAATTCTGAGATTTTCTTGGTCACTATACATGATTTAAATCTATGAACTAAATGGACCATAATTCTTAACTCAATTTTTTTTTTTTAAACTAAAATTAAACTTTCTCAAGTTTAATGTTTAAATCAAAGAATGAGTTTTAAGGGGTTTTATCTCAAATTAGTTGATGGGGTCTTGTCTCCCTGGGTTTCTCCCGTTTTTGTTCTTTTTTTTTTTTTTGTGTGTGTCTCGGCAGCAAGCCGAGAGAGGGAGAGAGAGAAAAAAAAAACGGCCAGAAAAAGGGAGAGAGAACCGGAGAGAGACAGCCGGCGAGAGAGAGAGAGAGAGAGCTCGGAGAGGTGGTTGGCCGGTGTGGAAGAAGAAAGGAGAGAGAGGTGCGGCGGTGGGAGATACCAGAGGAGAGAAAAAGAGAAACGAAAAAGAAAGAAAGAAGGAGAGAGAGAGAGGGGGTCTGTGGGCTGCACGGGAAGGAAAAGGGGGAAAGGAAAATAGAAGAAAAAAAGAAAAAAAAAGAAAAAGGAAAAAGAAAAAAAAAAAGAAAATGATAAAAATGAAAAATGAAAAAATGAAAAAAAAAATAATGCATTAAAATTTAAGTGTACTTTTAAAATTTTTTAGCATGAAATTATAAATATTAAAAATAATTTAAAATTTTTTAATTAATTATGAGAATTAAATTAAGTATATTAATACATTTTAATTATTTTAATTAATCTCATTTAATTTTTTAAGGTGTTACGATGTGTTGTTAAGATGAAGTACTAAAGCAAGGAAAAGTCCCGTAATATTTCACCAAGAAATGAGAAACAATGTATGTAGTACAGAGTTGTAAAGTTAGAGGAGTTTATAGTTTAAATTTACCTAAAAGTTTGGAGAGAAAGCTTGAGCAGCAGCAGAAATTGAAACATGTAACTTTCTCAAAACATGATTCTTCTGTATCAAAGTTGATGACTTGAGTTGTACTTGGCTCGCCCTCGTTCATTTTAGCATCTGAGGCATTCTTAAAAATATGTGGTTGGTTTGATCACCAGTGAAACCAATCGACAATGGTATGCTTAGGCAGATAGCTTCCTCGCGAGTCTTCGTAGAGTCCAAGGATGGGCCTGCGGAGTTCCTTTCGTCATGAAGTTGTATTTCCATGTCCAAAAAATCATAAAATCTGGGGGCAATTTCCAAGCAAGACGGATTGTTGACTTGATCAAGCGCATCTGCATAAAAGTTGGTGGTTTTAGACTCGGCATGGGATTTTTTTTTTTTGAAAAATAGTTATATTTTGGTTTTTAGCAAAAGATAAGGAGCAGAAATGGAAAATTAAAAAAAAAAAAATCTCCAACTTCTTAAAATAATTGCACAAGGGCATTCGTCTTTATAATAAAATTTTCTGTAATTTTACAGAAACACACAATATAATATAGTGCAAAGTATTTTTGGGGCTTCGAAAGTAATACCGGCTTCTGGCGGAAATGATTTTGAATCAGTCGACAAAGATAATGCAATGTTAGAGTCCTGGGATGAGCAATCGATCCTGTCGTCTGACATCCACGGATCAAATGCATGTGATCCAATATCATAAGAGGCAGCTTCCATTCTGAAAAAATCGTACAAAGTTAGTAGATCTTCTGACCGCACCTCCATGCCCTTCAACTGAAAAACCCGTTCCACTGCCGCAATGTCCCCTGAACCTTGGAGAGATTGCACATGTTGGAGGGTGTTGATACCAAGTTCTTTTGCTTCTAACATATATTTCTTGCATTGCTCGATGCTCGTATTGTTGAATACCTTCATCATGGGTTCTTTTTCAACACATAGCATGTGGATCCCACACCTTTTCACTTCGTATTTAAAAGAAGATTCTGTTACAGGAGTAATTTCTTGACAAAAGAAGTCGAATGACATCTCTTCTACTTCAAAATCTTCGTCATACCCCTTAAGGAATGTTTTATAGTAATCATACCACATGAACACGTGATCCGATCGAAGAAATTCTTCTTTTATTTCATTCGCTTCCTCAAGGACGGGATCAAAGTATATATTGTCCAAAATCATAGAAAAAGTAGTCCAGTGATGGCTTTTGCCCTGTTTCGTTCTTAGGTGTAATTCACAACAGACACACACATTACGCCAATAGAGCTCCTCAAACGAGAGAACAACACAAACAACAAAGCCAGAGAAGTTGGAGGTATCCCAATTTGGTGGAAGCTTGATAGTTAAAGATGAAGAACCCTCGGATTGGTGCCAAATCCACTTTGGAATCTGATTTCCCGGATAGCAAATTTCAATTTTAGCGGTACCAAATTCACTCTGTAACATGGATTAGATTAACAAATTGTAAAAAATTGCACAAAATTTACTTTTAAAAATATAAAGTTAAAGAGAAATAATCACATACCACATCCTTAACTACTCTCGAAAGCATTGCGTTGCAAATAACTCTGCATAAGAAATCCATTGCCATGATGTCACATGCGCTTTGGTCCAATTTCAAGCAGTCGCAAAACATAAATCTTACGCTTTCATCATAATCACGGACCTGATATGCTTGAGTGAGTGTAGGCCCTGAAGTAAACAACTTCTCCATTGACAGGCATCCTTTTGCATGAATCTCTCTGATAGAGGATGGAAGTTCTGGTAAAGATCGCAGGTACCGGCAATGGCTTACATCAAGGTGATATAGCTTAGGAAGTTGTTTTATGCTCGAAGGTATACTAGTAAACATGTTTTCTTTCAGATCTAGTCTAGTCAATGAGTATAAGGAGCCAATGCAGTGTGGGATTTCATATATGTTGCAGTAACTCAAATCCACTTTTTTTAAGCAACTTAACGTACAGAGGCATTTTGGAATGGTCTTGATATTTCTGCACCGGTTTATTGATAGCTCCGGAATCCCAATTATATTTGCACATGGTAAGGGTAATTCTTGGATCCCTGATTCAGCTACACTAAGATAGTCTAAATTTTCCGTAGGCTCCAAGATTTCTAGGTGGGATGGTAAACTCTCAAGCCTTTTGAAACATGAGATATGACAGACTTCGACACCACGGAGACACTGATCAATTGATGTTGTGGGCATTTCTCGTATTGTAGTGCAAGAGAAATCCAATCTCTCTATATTCCTCGGTAGCTCTGGGAAAATTTCCAGGTTTTCACAGCCTTGAAGATCTAAACATACGAGGTTTTCAAGAGACCTAGTTGATGAGGGTAATTCTTTAATTACGGTCCAGCTTAACATTAGGATTCTGATATTACCAGTTATCTCTGGAAGAGTTTTCAGATTTGTGCAGCCAGAGAGGTTAAGAGTTCCAAATGCTCTTGTGTGATACAAGTCCTCACCATATTGCTTAGAATTAGGCCCATCAAGAATTTGAAAATTTAGTGGTGGAATTTCAACTAAACTTTCACAACCTCTAAGATTGACAGTCTCAAGACTTGAAACGTGAGAGAGATCTGGAATTCCAGCCAATTGCATGGAGTCACTTAAATCAATATGCTTCAAATTTCCAAGAGGCTGTAACAGAAAATAAAGTAGCTAAGTAAGTATTCCTTTTTCTTTTTTTTTCACTTCATATCCTGAAAATTTAAGAAAAAAATAAACAAAGAAATAACAACAAATAAAGTTAATATTGCTGGTGATTATTATCATAATATAATAGAAATGTACGTTTTAATGGTAATAATTATACCAAGAACATAATTGGCTAGAGATTCTGTATATTTAATAGAAATATTTGTTCATCCCGTTCTTAAACTTCATAACAAAAACAACGACAATTATAAAACATACCTGAACTCCATCCCACAGTTGCTGAAGCTGGCTACATGGCATTTCAAGCGCAACAAGAGATTCCGGTCTAAATTTAATTGGCAAAGTTTTTGATGGGTAGTTCCACCAGTTGAGATATCTGAGTGAATTGGGAAGATAATGGAGATGGCCTTGATTAAAGTAAACTTTGCACTTCTTGTCAGCAGTACTCTTGTCATAATGATAGTAAAGTTTGAGCAATCTCAAATTAGACATAGCCTGAAAAACTGTAGGTTCCAACCACAGATCATTGTCAATCTTAGACAAGTCTAAGAATATTCCTTCAATACTTTTACCCTGACACCATGAAGAAAATAATATGATAAGCACTCAAATTAGAGAAAAAAAAGCCCTAAAGGTATATAGTCTATAGTTATGTTTAATATCATTAATATTAAGGACACCAACTCAAATCTCAACTTTTATATACCGACTGATGTGGCATGTGATCAGTTGTCATATTTTCATAAGTAGATATAATTTCTTATTATTAATTGATATGACAATGTTTTAAACATCCACCAACATAAAAATGACAACCCATATTCCTCAGCATTTTGTACACAAAAGTTGTGATTTGAGTGGGTGTTTCTAGCATTATTCATATATATAAGACGCTATCGTTTTCATCAATCAATTGACGTTTTTCTTTGTGAAATCAAGGCTTCAATTTTAAAAGAAAACAATAAACGTATTTGACTACTTACTTTACAATTATTTTCTAAGACATGAATGACATCTTGAGGGATCCAGAACCGACTACGCTTGGCAAGCTCTTTACTAGGTTCTTCATTGCCAATTTCCCACCCCATCTCTTGTATCAAGTCATGCATCCACAGGTTACAATCTTTGATGGTTATGAGGGACCTTTCGATGAGAACATTAATCCCTATGTGAGATTCACTTCCTAATATTCCCTCTACAAAATCTCTATTCTCCCCTTTAAAAAAACACGCAATGTCGAGAAAAATAGATTTTTTTACACGATCTAGACCATCATAACTTTTTCTCAACACTTTCTGAATTCTTTCATTGGGAGCTTTTTTGAGTTCGCTCAATGCACTTTCCCATTCTTTTCTGGTCCTGGAATGAAGGTAGGAGCCCAAAACTTCAAGAGCTAATGGATTGCCCTTAGCATAATCAAGTACACTCTCTACTAGATCTGTAAAATCTCTTATTGGTAAATCTCTCTTAAAGACTTTCAGATAAAAGAGACTACGTGCTTCGTTAGAATCGAGTGCATCAACTTCATAAATCTCATCAGCTTTGCTCATAAGCAATTTCTTATCTCTACTTGTTGCAATGATTCTACTTCCAACACCAAACCGACAATTTTCTCTTTCGCCAATGTTGGATGGAGCATCATGTTCTCCGATTAAACATTCTAGTTGTTCAAGCTCATGGACATTATCAAGAACAACAAGAACCTTTTTACGACGAAGTTGAACATCTTTGAAGGAATTGTCCATATGATCTACGCATTTATACTTCAATAATTTGCAAAACAGCTTTTCCCTTAAACTGTTCAGTCCGTATTTACTCTCCTCTTGATTTACATCTGTGAAAAAACAACTGTCGTATTTAGAAGAGAATTGCTTGTACAAGGATTCAGCTAGAGTTGTTTTTCCAATACCGCCCATGCCCCAAATGCCTATAATACGAACGGTTGGCGAGTTGATGCTAAGCAATGATTCCATCTTCTCAAGACGTTTATTTATTCCAACTAAACCTTGAAAATCATCAGCAGCCTTACTTGACGGGACACTGTATAATCTGTCTAGAACTTCTTCGACAATATTCTTCACAAATATGGCTTCGGAGCTATCAAGAATAAAAAGAAAGTACATTATAGCTAGTGAAGTGGGAAAAAAAACAAAAAAACAAAAAAAACAAAAAACAAAAAAAAAACAAAACAAAACAAATAATAGGCAGATTCGCTACTTGATTACATTTTCTTTAGTTGAAATCCTAATGCTTGTAATTTGGTCTGAATGTATCAAGATACAAACTAAAGCACTTTTTATTTTGTCTTTGCTACATACGTGAAAATTTAAGATAAAAGTTGAAACGCATACGAATTGCAAATATGATTTGCAAAATTGGAGAGAGCAGTATCACTTTGTCTATGTGATTAATAAATGTAAAAACATGTTGAAGTGACTCAAAAGTCAAAGTGCGAGGTCACATGCAATCGGCTAGCAGAGATTTGATCTCCCTTTTTAAAACTGTAGCCCGTTTGATAAATAGGTTCAAATGGTTTGTACCAAAACGCTCAGATGAACCAGCTTTTGGCTTAATTAAGGCTTGGTTCTAACCAATAATTTGATGTTTTGAATCTAAAACCCCTCTCACTTATGATTTTATCCCTGCACCCCCTTGCTTTTAATGTTTTCAACCAAAAATTTAAACCAAACATGTTTCAAACTTTCCATTTCAAACCACCATATCTCAAACAAATAAACTACTTAAAATTTGCGGCTCTTCTTTCCTATTGTTTGTTTTTAATTTGCTACTACTTAGCTATTCTTACATTTTCTGGTAGAAAATATTTATCATTCTTTCAGGACATAATATATGTGACAGATTATAACCAAATAAGAAAATTATGGGGCAAATTATTATGAATTTGTCACGCCCCAAAATAGGGGTTAGTGACGTGGAGGCTCATTTAGAAGTTAAACATGATTAGGAACATAATTAAACATTTGGAAAATATAACAGTCAAAACTAAAAGAAAATTATTAAGGAAATTTCTAAACAAGCTAAACATTTTGCTGAAATTAAATTACAAGAAAGTGGTGGGGACTTTCACCCTTTCTAACAAAAGAGGTTTGAAACTGAGCCTCTAGCATCATTTCACAAACATGTCTAGCCCGGACTGATGCTAGAGGCTCAGTTTCAAACCTCTTTTGTTAGAAAGTGTGAAAGTCCCCACCACTTTTTTGTAATTTAATTTCAACAAAATGTGGGGCTTATTTAGAAATTTCTTTAATAATTTTCTTTTGGTTTTGACTGTTATATTTTTCAAATGTTTAATTACTTTTCTAATCATGTTTAACTTCTAAACGAGCCTCCACGTCACTAACTCCTATTTTAAGGCGTGACAGAATTATCGGATGACACGAGAAACGTTTAGAATTCTTTTTTTTTTTTTTTTTTTTTTTTTGAGATGGCGTGTATCTATCTTTAACATATAATTTTAGGTGCTTCTTATACTTTTTTTCTTAATATATATTTAGAAATGACGTTTAGAATTCAAGCTTAAATTTTAGTTATTTCTTAGATTTTGATAGCCTTACTACTGTTTTTTTATTTCTTTTCGTTATTAGTAGGTTTAAGGTCATATATAGCTTAAGGAAAATGTTAGTTTGAAGTTACAGTTCAAATTTTTGAGTTCTTGGTTAATGGACGAAGGTTTGATCGAAGTTAAAAGGCAATTGGTTCTGAATTTGTTAAAGAAATTAAAAACATGAAGAATCTTGAGATTCTCTAAGAAATTAATAGGAAAATTTGGACCGGCGAGAATTTGAAAATTTGGGGAAACAATTTTTCCACTGCCCAATCTCATTCTAATGTGTACAGTAGTATATATTTAAATATATATATATATATACAATAAATCAGCTAAAATTTCGTTAACTTATATATATATATATATATATATATATATATATATATTATAACTATTTTGAAACGTTAATATATATAACTGAAAAATCGTTTCATAACGTTTTTTTAAAAACGCTATAATTAATAGTTATAAAAGGGCTGTTAGTTATAGCTTTGAATCGACTTGATCTTTAATTGCTTATTTCCATATATATGGAAAAATGTTTCCGTATAATTTCTTCTTGTTCGAACCGAGTCTTGTGATGTTTTATTCAATTTCAGATTCTTTATGTAATGGCACACTAAGAAATTCTCATCTAATAAATGAGAAGTTGCAAGATCGATGGTTGTGAATTTGAGACTAAGATATTGATTTGTGACTTGAAAAGGGTCGTGGAGCAGCTAAATAGAGGTACGGAAGAAATTGAGTATACATTCAGAGAGCATTCAATAGATCATTTCCATGCTGATGAGGTAGAATGCTATAACCCCCTTATTGGTAGCCAGTTCAATTTTGAAGTTGCTGGCTAAAGTGTATTTTCGAGAGAGAGAGAGAGAGTAAAAAAAAAAAAAAAAAAGGAGTTTAAATGATTTGAGAAAATCATGCATTTCGGGTCTGATATTGAAAACTTTTGTAGTTATAGTAAAGGAATTACAAGAGTAGAATATATACAAGCTATGGATGTTTTGAATATATTTGTATTTTTCTTAGTTTCGGAAAAATGATTTCAGTAATTTTAAGTATACTAACTACGACTTACTCATCTTTTAAATGAAAGCCAAATAGATCAGCTGCTTCTTTCATGGTATTCCTCCACTCTTCCAATTTGTTCCCGTCATGCTTAAAACGTTTTTGGTGTGCAACAAAAGCCTCACCATAACTTCCCCTTTGGTGTCTTATATCTGATGGATCGACATAATAAAAGATAGGTATAACAATCTGCCCTCTTTCCTTCTTGCAATTGAGTATCTGGACTAATTCATCTAAACACCATCTTGAAGAAGCATAATCCTTGGAAAAGATGACAAGTGAAAGTTTTGATTGTTGAATCGTTGTTAAGAGCGCGGGTGAAATTTCCTCTCCTCTCTTGAGATCTTTCTCATCTATGTAGGCCAGAATCTGATTCTGGCATAGAGCAGAATATAGATGACTAGTGAAATTCTTACGAGTTTCTTCACCTCTGAAACTGATGAAGACATCGTACTCGCATGAACTGGGGACAAAAGGAGTAGAGGAAACAACAGTAGCCATAGTAGTATTACTCTCAGGCCAAGGCTTTCTATATGAGAGATGTATAGGAACATTGGTAACATCACGTTATAAATATTGTCCCCAACAATTGTTGTAGACAAATAAAAAACATTGTTTGAACAATATTTATTAGCCTGACCTCATCAATATTATTTAAAAAATTGAACTCAAGACCAAAAAAAAAAAAAAAAAAAGTTGAGTTTTTTTTTTTTTTTTTTTTTTGAACCCATTTTAATTGGAAGGTAAAAAAGATGTAAAGGGACAACCTTATCGTTTGGAAGTCAATTGCTTTGTTTTTTTTGTTCTTTGGTACCCAATTTGATTGGAAGGTAGAAAGGGCAACCTTATCATTTGGAAGTCAATTGCATTGTATTTTTTTTTTAATCTTTGGTCAGCTTATTTAAGCATTTCCTTTGTATTTTGAATCCAATTTAATTGAAAGGTAGAAGGATTTAAGAGGATAATCTTATCGTTTGGAATACAATTTCTTTGTTTTTTTTTTTTTTTTTTTTTATTCGTTGGTCGGAATATGTTTTTGCTGACGAAGTGAGAAGGAAATAGTGAGGAAACTTACCTTCGCCTGTAAGGCATGCTTGTCTAGGGTTTAGTGCCATCTTAATTGTTGAGAACGGTGGTAGTAGGTATAATAAAATAATCTAACGGTAATTGTATACCCAACTCTATTCTTAAATATAGAGTTTAAATCTTCTCATCTCTAATTAAGCTCAAAAGATGATGATGATGATGATAATAATAATAATAATAATAATAATAATAATAATAATAATAATAATAATAATAATAATAATAATAATAATAATAATAATAATAATAATAATTGTACAATAATGGTTTCACATTTTGCAATATAGGTGGCGAACCAAAAACCGTACAACTCGAACCAATAACACTCTCATCAGTCATCACCAATAATATTAAGCCTCTTTCTATATATTAGTCTTACAAAGAAAATGGTTATATGATAGCATCCCTTACAATAATTGTGGCTCTCTGTTGAAACATCAATTATTCAATTTGTGATTCTTTCCTAATATTGTTTAGAATTCCATTATGTTGGTCAGTTTCCATAATTTATGTTAGTTTACTCTCCTATTTGCACTAATTATACTGTAATGTATTAAGAGAATTAATGAAAAATGTAATTTGATCCGTGGATATTGTATGAATATTTTTAAATAGGGATGTCAATGGGATGGGACGGAACAAGGCGGGTTTTTAGATGACCCACACCGTGTGATGACCAACAAATTTGTCAAAAAATTATTGTATAAGATGAAATTTCCTGCAATTTTCTGTATTTTAAATATGAATATTTTTATGATAAGTATTTGTTGATATTAATATTGAATAGCAAAGTATAAGCTAAAAAGTCGAAATTTTTCGAACTGTGATAAAATTATCAAATTACAAACTGTAATCAAGAAAGAGACACAAAACAATATGTTAATCCCATAAGAGGACAAACACATTGAAAAATAATTCTAGGGTTTTAGAAACAATTGGAACGAAGAACAGATGAATAAGGGGTTCAGAAGGCCGAATAGAGAAAATTAAGATTTTCGACCGATTAAGGTTGACCGAGTCAAAATTTGTTGACAAAAAGTCGACCAATAGGTCACTCTTGAAAAGTTAGTCAAGGCTGAGTAAAGTTGACTAAGTTGACCAACTGTCCAAAAAAGGCATATAAAACGCACATCAGATAGGAATTAAACTAAACTGGAATAAGATAGTTATTAAAAATGAATGGTTAAGATTTAAGATCATTAAATAGATGGAGGGCTGAGACTAGGACACCTAGTGTGATGACCCTTACTTCTTGTCATCATTACTACATTCATACTTAGCTCATTTCCTAACTTCTACTACTTTTGAACTATAAACTCCTAAAATTGAAGCTACTTTTTTTTCCTTCAATAGTGAAATAAATTCGAATATACTTTGCTGAAAATATTTTCAACTTCTTCAATAACGACAGGCTCCTAAAATTTAGGCTCCTTTTTTTCCCTTCAATAGTGAAATAGAAACTAATATACTTTGGTGGAATAAAATTTCGATCAATATTTCCTAGTAAAACTCGAATATTTACAATACTTTTCCAAAAACATTTTCAACTTCTTAATATTACATAATCCGTAGATAAAATTCTTTTAAACTTTGAAATTGTTTTCCTTAAATGTGGTCATATACACCATTATCGTTCATAAGATATTAACATGATAACATTTTGGTTACATTAACATATCTTGTGACTTAGATTGCTATGCATAACCTCGTTGTCTCGTACACTTTACTAATAAAGGATGTCAAATTTTGTCAAAATTAATTATACGAGTTTTCCATAAGAAGTAACTGTTATATGTCTCCACTTTCTTTAGAGAAGGAGCTAATACAAGTAAAAAAGGAAAACAAAATAAAACAAAAGACTAATCACTCAATGCCGTCAAAAATAGTTAACCACTCGAGTAATCCTCATCTATCTTTTTTTTTGCATTTTCTTATTTCTCCCCATTTCCTCTCTCACCAATTGAGCACATACTTTGCCAATTCACAAGTGACAGCTGAAACCACAACAAATAGTCCAACAGCCAAACATAATTTATGAGATGCTAAGCAACACCTCTAATGACATGATATGCTTACAGACAATTAAAAAAGAAGTTCAAACTTGCTCTCATTCCTTCAGCTCCATTGAATATGGTTCTACTGATCCAGCTACAACAAGATCCTCATGACTCGAAATAATTTTAGTCGAAACTGCAAAATACGTAAACAAGAATGTTATTGACCTATTTTCAACTTCAAAATGAATAATCAAAACATAATTAATATGAAACTTACCCTCTCTTTCCCCCCATAACCAATTAATCTTGAGTACAGATCAATTTTTATTTTTCTTTATTTTACATAATTTTTATTCCTTATAATTATCAAGTCTCTCAACGATGTTCAGAATTCACTAATAACATTCTACGTTAATGTAAACTATACTCTGCAACTAAACTTTTCATGATGAGATAAGCTAGCTACAGTGCTAAATAAATATATATCTACTTATTACAAAATTTTCTAAAATACAGTACACAAAAGAAAAAACTAAGAACATATATACATCATATATCATTATCACAAGAAGTTTTCTAATCATACAATAATATGCCATCACAAAGGGCACGTTTAGTAACGTTTTCAAAATGGTTTTATTTTCGGTACAAAAATGAAAATGAGATTGTTTTGAAAATTATTATGAAACCAATTCTGAAATTACGTTTGGTAGTCTTTCAAAAGATTGGTTTGAATATGATTAAAAGTGAAATCGTGTATGGTTACATTTAAATTTATTTTGAGTACATGTAAATAATAATCTTAAATTAATATATTAAGTAACTAATAATTGTTAACTATTTAGCAAATAAAATTAATATATTAATAATATAATAATAATAGATAAATTATTATTAATATATCATTAATTAAACTATATATATAATAAATTAATATGCTAAATAATTAAAAATTATTAATTAGTAATTAATTATAAGTAATTACTATGTTAGTACGTAATGTACTTACATTTATTAAATTATAAGTAATTAATTAGTGCATTAAGAAAAATAATTAGTATATACATAATTTATTAATGTTCCGTTTACTACTTAAATTATTAACTTTTAGTTACATAATTAAATAATTAGTTAATTAATTACTAATGTTTATTTAATAATCTATTGTTTGATATATCACATGATCAATTTTCGGTAATTATTATTTTTTTGATGATTAATTACTAATTATCAATTATTAATTATTATTGATTAGTTATTACATATTGATAATTATAATTTAATATAAATTATTAATTAAGTAATTACTATTTATTTTTTATTTACCAATTATTTAGTAGTTAATAAATTATAATTAACATAATATATGATTGATATATTAATTATTAATTATTTATTTAATAACCTATTATTACTTGTTTTATTGGTAATATGTTATATAATTAATTTTTGGCAATTAATATTTAACTAAATAATTAATTACTATATTATTTATTTTTATTAATAAAATTAAAAACTTAATACTAATAAAACATAATTAATATGAAACTTACCCTCTTTTTTATTTTTATTTTCATTTTCAAAACTTTTATTAAATAAATGTAACCGTTTTTATTTTTATGTCTCAAAAAATATGCATAAAACGTTTTTAAAAATAATTCTAAACGTACCCAAAATTTTCACTGCGTAATATTAAATTGATGAGTAAGCTTGATCGCCTTTGATCATTTACCAAAATCTCCTGGGTGGGGCCCTTTTAAAAGAATGATGGGTGCAGATCCTTCTGATATACTCTACAAACTTAATAATGTAAAGTTAGTCATGTTATATAGAACAAAAGTCTCCTGAAATAATTACCCAATTAACATCCAATGTTTATTGAACAAGCTAGGATTGTGATACGGTAACCAGCTGTCTCACAAAATTAAGTCTTGAAAATGAAATGCTGATTTTAAATTGTTGGACTTTCACCATTTTTTAATTTCCATTAAAATATTGAGGAACCAGTACTCATATGCCTATCAAGGAACGCGTTTTGGATATCTATGAAAGATTTGGAGCTATCATGGATTGCTGAGATTAGGTGAAAAAAAAAAAAAAAAAACGCGGTTTGGTCTTTCCTCACTAGCACATGCAAATAATTAAAGATGTTATGTCGTCTTCTGGATTTATATATTGTGTCTAATCTTTTTAGATTAAACTTTTTGCTTTGAATGACGAGGTGTTGGAATATTTTTGTTCAAAAAGGGTTTTTCCGAAAGGTATGGTTGAAAGTTGTGTGTAGTTATTAATGTTTGGTGAAAAGGAACCGGTAGTTGTCTTATCCGATTAGTGTTAAAGAGATTGTAATATATCTCTCAATTTAGATCACATATTTTTTAAACTGTTAAAAATACATGTATCAATAGTTTAGAAACGCGTGTTTATTGTGCTACAGCGGATGAGACAACACCATTTGGTGTTGTCTGTGCTATAAACCCCTTACAGGCGCCTATCTTTGCTTTGCACAGGTAGTGCGTTGCAACATCTCTGGTGCAGTAGTTTTGCTACGAAATTAGGGCTGGCAATACGGGTTACGACACGACACGAACACGACTCAATTTTTTACGGGTTAGTGTAAAAAATATCAACCCCGGGTCAATTTAGTGTCAACCCGAAATTGACCCGTCTGAAAAAGGGTCGGGTTAGTGTTAACTTTGTATGACACTAAATTAACTTTGTTTAGTTAATTTATTAATTTTATACTATTTTTTTAATTTTGGACCTTTTAGTAATTTAGTCTCATAAGAGAAAAACCCTAATCCTCCCTCACACTCACACACACACACACACACACACTTTTCATATATTCCTAATCTTATTCACTTTGAAATATTGCATATATGTACTTATATTGTCTAAGCATTTTTTTAATCTTATGTAGGAATTTGATGATCTTGTTGATGATGACTTCTCTGATGTTCCCGAAAAATCTCAATTAGAGCTTTACTTGGATGAGCCTAGGGTAAATAAGAATGCACCTTTAGATATTCTTGCATTTTCGAAGTCAAATCAATTCCGCTATCCTATTCTTGCCATGATGGCTCGTGACATCTTAAGCATCCCGGTATCAACAGTTGCATCAGAGGCAGCATTTAGTAATGGTGGTCGTGTGTTGGATCAATTTTGAAGCTCACTTAAGAGTGAAACTGTTGAAGCACTTCTCTATACTAAAGACTAGTTATTTGAAAATGAAGGTAAAGTATTTTACACTTATCTTTTGAATCAGTTTACTTAATTTTATTATAGCTATTTCTAAAATTATTTTTTTAAATCTTGTTGGATGTTAACTTAGGTGATCGTGATAAGGCATTTCTTGAGGTTTTGAATGAGATGACAAAGGATGTAGTTTCTCTTAGCTTGAATGATAATGCTCAAGCTTCAAACTCGGTTGCTCTTAACTCTTGAACACTTAGAAGATAATTTTAGCTTTATTATTTAGTTGGAGTTGATTATCCGATTGAACTTTTTATTTTATTGGACTTTGGTATGTAGTTAGACGTTATTTTGAAGACATATCTGATTCATGTTGTTTTTAATGTAATTTTAGTGTTTTTAATGTAATTTTAGTGCTTCAAATTGTTTTAAAAAGTGACATATCAATTAGGGGTTCGGGTCGATTTCGGGTCAAGAATGCGGGTGAATTTCGAGTCCTAATTCACAGGTTATGACGGGTCGTGTTAGTGTCAATCCGTGTCTGGACGAGTCGTGTTAGTGTTAGTGTTTTTTCAACCCGTCGTGTCACGGGTCGTGTTAGTGTTGGGAGTTTTTCAAAAAAATATTTCTTCAACCCAACACTAACACGACCCGTCGACACGATTTGCCAACCCTATGCGAAACCCACTGTAGTGGCTGTTTGCTGCGGGTTTTCTGCAGAAAAGTGCAAGTATGTGATTTGTTGTAACACATTGAGAAATTAAACATGATTAATTAAGATACTTGAAATTTATTAGTGTATCTAATCTAGTTTAATTAAATAATTATGTTCATTAAATGTTTCTGATATATAAATTTAAATATTTCTAACGAATTTAAACATTTACAATATTTATATTTTTACCTCAAAAGTGTGTGTAGACACATTTTCTTGTCTGCTTCCCTAAATATCTTTGATATTTGTTTTTTTTTCTTGTTTCCTTTTTCTTTTCCTTTCTTTTTACTTCGTTTTCTTTTCTTTCCATGATACTCTCTCTCTCTCTCTCTCTCTCTCTCTCTCTCTCTCTCTCTCTCTCTCTCTCTTTCAATTTGTCACCATTTCTTCCGAATCTTGAATCAAAGAAGAATTTCAAGGAATTTGCAATGTCAAGAGAAGGATTTGAGGTAAGATTTCTGAAAAACTTCTCTTGAATCTCAAATTTTTCCGTTAGAAAATCTATTTTTAGCTTGAAATAGATTTTGATCGATTTTGGCTAAATCCTGATGGAAATGGGGGATTTTTGGTTCTTTGGACTTGATTTGTTGTTTGGAAACTGGATTTGTTGAATTCCTTTAAAAATATCTCAAATTTGAACTCGGATTTGTAGGTTTTGGCCGGATTTTCTTTAGATCAGCCATGTCGGTCGAGCAGTCTAGCTCCCACCGGCCGACCGGTTTCCTCTTCACCGGCCGACCGGTGAAGAACAACATCTCTCTCACCGGTTGACCGGTGTACACGGGGTTTGAACCTGTTTTGCCTAAAATGTTGTTTTAACCCTATTTTGACCTTAGTTTTTGAAGAGAACCCAAATTAGTTTCATTTGGGGATCTAAAGTAGATGGATTAACATCTCTAATCCATGTTTTGAGATTAAAACCCTTGGAATGATGATTTGAAACATGAAATGGTTTATGAACTAGAATTGGATTAAGGCAAACTAAAAGGAAATCAAAGTGTTTAATTGAGATTCATTTGCCTTAGGAATAAGAGAATTGAATCCTTAAGTGTTGTTTTGTGCAAATGCTAGCTGAGGAATCGAATTGAACGCTTTGAGGATGTGAAAGCTGGAATAGCGGAACGCTAGCCACAGGTTTGGTGCTTGAGAGGTAAGATTTCTTGTCCTTTTCCTTGATAGTCTGTTTTAAAGAGTTTTGGCCTTGCAAATGATTTAAAGAAATGACATGTTTGTGAAAGAAAAGTATTTTAACACAATAGCTTGATTTTAGCTATTGAAATTATAATAAACTATTTCAAAGTTTAAAAGAACGATTTCTTAAGATAAGAGATCTTATGAACTGGTAAGCCTGTTAATGGCCACGACAGGTTATGGAGATCGTATCCTTAGGACCAAAGACTGAAACCCGGACTGGGCTACTATGATGGTGATAAGGCTTGTCCTTGTGGTTGTGTAAGTAATTTATCAGATGATAAATTACTTGTTGATGCCTGTAATACGGAATTTTCAACTTACATTTCCTTTCAAAAGAAGAATTTGAGGTTCCGACTGTTGTGTTGGAACTGAATATCTTTATTTACTTGCTTATTCATTTATTTACTTGTTTATAAAGTTTATTTCAAAATATATTCTACTAGGTCTTCCACTCACGTTTTATTTGTTTCTATGAATATTAAACCCCTCCTAGGCGATGCTAGGAGCAGCATGGAGTAGCTGAATTAATTACTACCATCCGATCAAGTGAGGATAGTGTTCATTATCCTAGTATACAAATGTAAGAATCAGTAAATTAAAACTGTAAACCTTAAATTTCTAGACTATGGTTGTAATGACCGGGAAAAATTTCAGGACTAATCTCGAAAGTCTGGCATTTTGACCATAATTTCTTCCGGAATAGAAAGTAGTAGAATTTTTAGCTTGATCAAGGAAATGTTGTGTAGAAACTTTATGTACAAGGTAAAATCTCTAGAAAAGTGTAAAGTTATAATACAAATATTTTTATAAAGAAAATTCATAAATATCAGTTATGAACAGTGAAATATCAGTTAAAAGTTAAAAATTTTAACGAATATATTTTAGTTATGAAAAACTAAAATATTTGGTTTGTGACCAAATGACTAGTTAGAAAAATAGTAGAAATATTAGAAGTAAGGAAAATAGCAAAAGTTCCTGAAACAGAATTTTCCCGAGTCAGTTAAAGCAGGAAACTGTTCAAAAAACGAGTATCGTGAGGGTATGCGTTTTGAGCAATTCTGAATCAATTAAAAGATAATTTCAGAAAAGGAAGTAGACTAATGAGATACCCAATAGAATTGGGTTGAACATGAGAAGTTTAACCCATGGTGCTTGACATTCTAAAAAAGTAGTATAGAACCTGTATTGGTTGTGAAATTATCAGTACAGAAAAGAGACTTGTTTCGAGAAACGAAAAATTTAGTCTCATCAAAAACAAATGTGGGGAACATAAAACCACTCAGATTAAGTGTTAAACTTAAGTAGAACTAGCAAAATTAAATTATGAAAATTAAATTAATTTCGTTAATTTAATTTAGAAAGTAAAAAGGAGATATTATTGGAAATATTAATATAATATTCCAATTGTCCTAAAAAGGACCTACGGGAGACATTAGAGGCCAAATGGGTTTATTTTCCTAAGTGTGGCCGAGAGAAGAGGGAAAAGAGAGAAAAGAGAGAAAAACAAAGGGAAATCCACGAGAATCAACCGATTTCACCGAAATTTCTTCCGTTCAGTCTGGTAGAAACATAACCCGAGACTTTCTAGCGGAACATCTTAACTTTTAAAGGTAATGTTTCGGATTTTTCATGAGAAACTGCATGCCTTTTCGTTTTGATGAATAGTAACTCATCTTGGAAAAAATCCGTAAAACTGAAAAACGAAACCGAGATTTTGTCGGGGATTGTCATAGGAGTGCAACGTGTGATTTTTAGAACGATTGAACAAAATTTTTGGAATAAAACTCAAAAATCCGAATTACCCTAGGAAAAGAAGAACATGTGTTTTTGTTCGATTCTATGTAGGAATCTGTGTTCAGAAATGTAAATCTTGACTTCAGATACTGAAATCAGAATTAAAACGAGTTATTGAAAACTCAGGAAACGAGAAAAACAAAGTGAAACTCTGCCAAAATTTAGTTTAAGTAATTTGAACTAAAACTGAATTTCAAGAGGATTATGGGATTAAAGTGTGATAAGAAAGATGTTTTGATAATCGGTGATGGTTAGAAAACCGAACACAACGAGAATTCACAGTTTTTTGACCGAAACTGAGAATTAGGCCCATGACTGAGTAACTTGCACGGTTTTAGTGCAAATCCTTGAGATAAGAAATGGTTTGAGGTTGAATACCAAACATAAGGATTGTAAACCTTTCCGAAGTAAATTTCAATGTAATTATTAATTTTAGATTTTGAATCTAATGATCGAAAATTTATGCAATAGGATCTATTAACGGTTAAAGTCAAAAAGCGTCAAGGGAGACAAAGGACGCGTTGTTAGCGATACTTCTGTAAGTACAATAGTTTTTCTATGGCTATATCACGAACAAGCTTACTTTTCTATGTTACACAAAAATTGTGCATATAGTAGAATTTTGAATGTTAGATACAATGTGAATGTTAGATACTATGTTAAGTATGTATCTACAAGACTTATGTAATCGTAGAAATTTATTCTGCAAAAAGTATGTATCAATTTTAAGCCGAGATCAAACTAAGAGAAATGAAAAGTTAAACTTTAACGAAAAGTTAATCTCATGATAAAATGCTCAATAATGCACAAATTCATAAGATTTAATTAAAGTTACCGTTTCAATGAGAAAATTGATAACCGGTAAGAGACTAAACATGTTGTTTGTACCAGCCTTCGAATGAAAGGATATTATGAGACTATGAAAGATATGAAACCGTGACTGAGTTGGATTAGTTAGCTACCCAACTCCTCACTGGTTATGCACGCTATGGTACAACAGGACAGGGCCCATAAGAAGTAAAAGACAAGAAAATGAAAAACAGAAACCGTTCCATATAAAGGTATGGTATCTGTAAAGAAGAATGAAAAAAATGAGAAACACGAAATGAAAGTTGTTCAGAATGTGAAAACACAATGTGAACGACTAAAATGAGAAAGCAGAACAAAGAATGCAATGAAAGAAGAAGAACATAAGCCATACATCTTTTAGTTGTACGGAATGTATTATGATATATGATATGAATGCATATATGGGTATGCATAATTATTGCATCTATTATGACCTATTGATACTTACTGATCGAAAGCTTATTAAGTTTGTTCTTGTTGTAGGAAGCACGGGTAAGGCACTGGCTCCCTGAACTTGTTGCTGGGCATGCAGAGAGGATGCAGCAGTGGAGTGTGGGCAAGTGGGTTGTGGATGTATCACGTGTTTTAAAAATGCTGTTGTACTTTATGTGTAAAATAGAGTAGTATTTATGTATTTTGATGACTAATGTAACAGAATGCTATCAGAATGCTACAACATTTTACGAATGGTAGGAAACAGAATGCTAGCTAAATGCTACAGCATTTTATGAAAGGATGAAAGTAGAATGCTAGCTAAATGCTACAGCATTTTAACGTACATGGTAAGAATGGAAAAAAAATTGGCTTGAATTTTTATGAGGTTATAACTGGTAAGTGGTAGAGGTTAAGTAATGTTAAGTATGAGTATAGGATGACGATCAAAAGTTAAGGTCGTCACAGTGGTTGATGTATTTACATGTTCATGTATGAACAATATTATATATCCTGTAGGTGAAGCCCTAAATCATGTCAGAGGCTCAGTTTTAAACCCCTTTTATCAAGAAGCGTGAAAGTCCTCATTACTTTCTTATTATTTAATTTCAGTAAAATATGAGGCTTGTTTAGAAATTTCTTTAATATTTTACTTTTGATTTTGATTATTATGGTTCTATAGTTTAATTACTTTCCTAATCATGTTTAATTTCTAAACGAGCCGCCACGTCACTAACCCCTGTTTTGAGGCATGACATTATTAATTTGAATTGTTACAACCATTGGTGTTATGTTTTAATACATTTTTGAATACCTATTAACTATAAGCATATCTATTGTAATAAGTGCATTAATACATGAAGAGATACCTTTACAATGAAATTGAACCTTTATGTGAATGGTTGTAAAGTTTGAAGATGATGTATTCATTCATAAAATGACACGTTTGTCTATATTAATTCTCCAAAAAAGTTACAAACTTAATTCATGTTCTGAAAAACATATTATTACTAGATATTTTTTCAAAGGTTTGTTGTATCTTGGCAATAATTTGCAGTAGAAACTCATTAGCAAACTTTAAGGAATGAGTGCAAATAAAACTTTAAAAGAAAGTATTCTTATACGCCTCAAACCCTCTTACTTTCTACATTTTTTGCATCCTCTACACTCAAATTCTCCAACAATTAGTATTTGGGGATTAGTATTTGGGTATTTGTTGAATAATGAGACAAGTTCTAGTAATGTTAGAGGTTTGTTAAGAAAGGTGGGCACGATAGAATTGGAAAAGATATTTATATTATTTGTTTCTTACTGATTAGTTTCCAAGTTACATACCTAAGCAACTAAGTTTGCCTATTTATATGAGTGTAAAGTCGGTGAAGCAAGTGAACCGACTTTACATGTGGTTATTCCTAGGGCATTCTATATTAATCTTTTTATTACATATATTTTCTAGAGTTCTCTTCATATTATAGTATCTAGACTTCTCATGAAATATCATGAATTCTTCCACATAATAAAATTGTTATATAGAAAGATTCTAGAATAATGTATAAATAAGCAGCACACTTCATCACTCCTTGCTGCGTATTTCGGTAACTCGGATCATGTCTCGCAATAACTCAAAGTTGCCTCTCGGTAATGCCTTTATAATAATATCTGCTAGTTGTTCTTCAATCTTGCAGTGCTTGAGCTCGATCTCCTTATTTGCTTCAGCTTCTCTAATGGTGTGATATTTTATGTTGATGTATTTAGTTCGACTATAAAAAATTGGATTTTCCGCCATTGCGATTGCTGACTTGTTGTCACAATAAATATCTGTAGCATCTATTTGTGGCCCTCTTGCAATTGCCGATATGTAATGCTGATAGTTGGCTTGTGGCGTACATTATATCTGGTCTTGTAGCTGTCAAGTAGAGTAGGCTTCCAATAAGGCTTCGAAACTTTGAGATGTCTGCCTTTGGTGGTCCATCTTCCTTTGTGAGTTCTTTTGTTGTTGTCTAGTGGAGTTGCTCTTACAACCTTCCATTTTGAACTTCTTTATAAGCCTTGTAGCATGCTTCTTTTGAGCAATAAACTCAATTCCAAGAAAGTAGTGCATCAGACCCAAATCAGTCATCTCGAATATCTTCATCATTTCTTCCTCGGAGTCCTTGATCATCTTCTCATTGTTTCCTGTAAAAATAAGGTCAAGACATACAGAGAGACAATGAGAATGTCGTTTGTACCTTGGCTCTTGATGTAGAGTGTTTGTTCACTTTTGCTCCTCATGAATCCTTGCTTTATGAAGTGACTATCAATTTTTCTTACTTTAACCCGTGCAAAGTCTTCTTTAGTCCAAGAACCTTGTCTTCTTGTCCTTACACCACGAACCCTTGGGGTTGCTTCACATGGATTTCTTCTTCGAGCTCAGTTAGCCATTCAAGAATGCTGATTTTATATCTAGCTGGCATATTTTCCACCTTTTTTGTGCAAAAAGTACTACCAATACCCTTATTGTGTCAAGTCATGCGACTGGAGCGAATGTCTCATTGTAGTCGACACAGATCCATTGTGAGTACCCTTTCGCTACTAGTCTTGCCTTGTGTTTTTGAATCGAGCCATCAGGATTATGTTTTGTCTTGTACACCCACTTAACTCCAATAACTTCTTTGTCTTGAGGAAGCTCCACTAACTCCCAAGTCTCATTTCTCCTTGATCATCTTGATTTCTTCCTGTTAGTGTATTTTGTAATTTTAAGTTGGCATATTTTTAGCAAATTGGTTGTAATACATTCTAAAATAGGCATCTGCTCATTTTACTTGATTGACCTACGCTGGAGCATTATGGCCTATTCATCTAAGGAAAGAATCATGGAATTATGGTCTCCTTGCTGTCATTGGGGCTGGTGGCTTTATCGGTGATTAATGGATGAGTTATTACCTTTATTGGGTGTGGTTAACGTTGACAAAAGATGCATGGTGCAGTGCATGTGTATAAGGTGTTGTATGAGAAGTAATTGGGTGAGATGGCTTGACAGCTAGTAAAAAGGATTTGGTTTGAAATTCAAAGGTGGTGATCAAGAGAATCGGGGAACTGATTCCTTCAAGGAGTCCAACATATATTTTTATATATACCACCTAAAGAAAAAAGGTAGTTGCGGCAATTCAAGAGGAATAGACAGAAAATATTTGAGAGGGATTTTAATTAAAAATATTCAGAGAAAAGTCTATGAGATAGTGAGCATTTGAATGTTGATTGAAAATCGCTCTTCGGGAGAAGGATTAGAAGTTTTTGGGAGAAAGTGCACTGCCATTCGAAGGGATTTTACTGTCATTCAAGGTCAACTATGTCTTTGACGTGTTGGTCGTTACAATCAGTTTACATATCAGTTATAAACCATCCAAAATCTCAAATTGACGAAGGATATTTTCAATTCCTATCACATTAAGTTCAATCCAGTCATTTTTTTCGAGTTCTATATACTAAGTCTGCCGAAAAATAAATTTAAAAAGCCAAAAACAAAAAAAAAAATTATGTGCCAACCTAGATCTGGTGCACAACCGGAGTATTGGTGACGAGGGAATAAGGGCGTAGGGAAGAGAGAGACTGAGTAGAGAGAGAGGCCAAACTTGAGAGAGAGAGAGAGAGAGCCGAACATGGGATGTAGAGAGAGAGAGAGAGAGAGAGAGAGAGAGAGAGAATGGGCGAGAGAAAGTTAGGAGTCTCTTTGAGGTGTTTTTAAATGATAATATTGACATAAGTGACATAGAAATTATTTTACCCTCACACTATTGACATGACGTACGATACTAACTGTAAAAGTATATAAAAATAGTACTAAAATTAATAATAATTTATTCATGAGTACTATTATTGAAATTTACCCATTGTTTTTCCAGTGCAGAGGACGAAATTACAAACATTTGACTTAAATGTCCAGGCATCGAAAGTATGCTTGTCCGGTTCTTTTTTACCCATCTGTTTTCTTTTGCATTAGAATCAGTTTTCTTTTTTCTTTTTTTTTTTTTTTTTTTTTTGGCGAAAAAAAAAAATACTAAAAGGACAAACAAAAGACAAATACGGAAGTCTTCTAAAAAAAGGATAGATTTTTTTTTTTTTTTTCTGAAGAGAGAAAATTGACCGTAAAGCCATTATTGAAAATGACCATTTTGTAAAATATGAGATTGGTCAGGTTATTACCCATTTTATTTATTATTGTTGTTTATGATTTCCGAGCTATTCAAGACTACTTCTCTATACTTGGTGATGCACGGATTGATGAACCAGTATAAATGCTTGGCTTTTTTCCTCTTTTTTTTTTTTTAAGGGGTTTACTTTGATCATTTGTGTCACTTGATATCGTGATAACCCATTATCCAATCATTGACATATCGAACATGTTATGAAAGGTATACAATTCAGTCTATTAGCAATAGATACCATTTCATGAAATTCTGACAAGATCATAATGTCGTAATGTCATCGTGAATTATTATTCTACATAATTGGATTGAGAGAATATATCTAACTAAAATTGTCACTACATTAAAAGTTCTCAGGTTTTATATTGACACCGTGGAGACACTTAATTGATGTTGTGCGCATTTCTCTTATTGGTGTGCCAGCCAAATCCAAAAACTCTATATTCGTTGGAAGATCTGGGACTATTTTCAGGTTTTTACAGCCATGAAGATTCAAATAAAACAGGTGTTCAAGGGACTTAATCGATGAGGGTAATACTTTAATTGCAGTGTAGCGTAAGTTTATGATTCTGGCATTCCCAGATAAATCCGGCAGAATTTTCAAATTAGCGCAGTCAGAAACGTTAAGAGATCCGAGAGTTCTTTTATCATAGAAGTCCTCATCATCAAATGCCGTAGGTTTAGGCACGTCAACCTGAAAATTTATCGGTGGAATTTCAACTAAACTTTTGCAGCCTTGAAGATTGATACTCTCGAGTCGTGAAGTGCGAGAGAGATCTGGGATTTTAAGCAATTGCTCGGAGTAACTTAAATCAATATGCTTCAAATTTTCCAGAGGCTGTAGCAGAACATGAAATAGCCAAGCAACTTAAGCAAGTAACTTTTACATTCCATATGCATAAAAACCAAATAACACGAATAACGAGAACATTAACGACAACGATGATGATGATATAATCATGATGATGATGAGGATAATAGAAATATTTAAAAATTATACCAACTACATCATCGACAAGAGATTCGATACGTTTTAGTAAAACTACTTGTGCAATATCCCATAAAATACGTTTTAGAAAGACAAGAGAGTATATTTTTATACCTTGTATTTTAGGTCTATTCAAAAATTGTAATTTCAGTTTTTTATCTCATCAAATATATACCTTCAAATTAGATTTAATGTACAAGTTTCTACCTTATTTCGGTCAACAATTGATTTTGACCTAAAAAATGACTAAACTATCCTCAAGAAAAAGAGAACAAGAAAACAAAAATGTTTCAATATTATAAAAGTAAAAATAAAAAATAAAAAAATGGAATATTACAAAAATTCTCCCTGAACTATACCCCTTATAACACTTTACCCCATAATTCTTAAAATATAAAATGTAATATCTATTTTTCATGAACAATAAAATGTTAACAAAAAAGCCTCATTCGTTAAGTTTTTAACTGAAATTGATATTTATTTCACCATTTTGAAAGTATTTTAGTAATTCTGTGGTTTAAAATTTAATTTGAGTTTAAACTAATTTAAATGTTGAAAAAACTTCATAAATGCTTTATTCTACCAAAAAAGATACATAAAATTTGTAACTCACATTAAATCAATAATGGATGTATCATAATTAAAAAGAATTTTTTTTAAACCATAGAGCTACTAAAATACCTTTTAAAAAACCTAACGGATAAATGTTAAGTTCTTTTAAAAAAAAAAACCTAATGAAGGGTTTTTTTTGTTAAATTTCATTGTACCTCATAATAACAAATTAAATGTCAATTTCTTTAATATAAAAAAAAAAAAAAAAAAAAAAAAAAAAAACCTAACGAAGGGGTTTTGTTTTGTTAACATTTCATTATACCTCAAACTAACAATTTAAATGTTAATTTCTTTTAAAAAAACCTAACGAATGGGGTTTTTTTTTTGTTAACATTTCATTGTTCAGGAAAATGGATGTTACTTTTTGAAAATCATGAGCAAAGTATTACAAGGGGAATAGTTCATGGGAAACTTTTGTAATTAATCTTAAATATAATTTAAATCTATACATTTAATGAGATAAAATATCAATGGTATAGTTTTTAAATAAATCCAAAACACAAGGAATAAAGTGGTAAGTATTTTTTGAAAATCATAATAGAGCATACCTGAACTCCATCCCACAATTTCTTGAGCCGGCTATGAGGCATTTCAAGTTCAACAAGAGATTCTGCTCTAAATTTTAGTGGCAAAGTTTTTGATGAATAGTTCCACCAATTGAGATATCTAAGTGAATTAGGAAGATAACGAAGACCTTGACGAAGGTAAACTAATTTGCTCTTCTTGCCATCATCGTGATCAGGATTATAAATTTTGAGCAATCTCAAATTAGACATCGCCTCAAAAACTGTGGGTTCCAAGCATAGATCTTCATGAGTCAGACATGTCCAAGAATATTCCTTCAATACTTTTGGTACCCTGATCACCATGAAAAAAATTTATATAGGCGAGCAATAAAAATAAAAATAAAAACAAATCCCTAAAAACTACATTTATCTAAAAAAACGACAAATCCCTAAAAAGTACATTTATCTATAAAAAAAAATAAAAAAAAAAAAAAAAAAAAAAAAAACGTAATTGCAAGGATTCTCATGACCAAACAATAATGTTTTGATTTAAGCAAATGCAAATGTATCTAGTGACAAACTACCTTCTTATTTTCCAGGACATGAAAGACATCTTGAGCAATCCATAAGCGACTACGTTCAGCAAGCTCATTACGAGATTCTTGTCGAACAATTTCCCATCCCATCTCTTGTATTAAATCATGCATCACAAGCTTCTCATGCACTTCAACGCTTATAAGTGACTTTTCAATTAGAACATTAATTCCTATGTGAGATTCTTCATCTAATATTCCCTCAACAAAGTTTCTATCCTCCCCATTAAAAACAGGCAATATCGAGGAATATGGACTTCTCAATATGATCTAGAGTATCAAAACTCATTTTCAACACTTTTTGAATTGTTTCATTAGGAGCTTTTTTCAGTTTGCTCAAAGCACTTTTCCATTCTTCTCTGCTCCTAGAATGAAGATGAGAACCCAAAACTTTAATGGCTAACGGATTGCCTTTAGCATAATCTAGCACTCTCTTTGCTAAATCGGTATAATTTCTTATGGTAGAATCACTTTTAAAAGCTTTCAGATAAAAGAGTTCGCGAGCTTCATTGGAATCTAATAAATCAACTTCATATATGGCATCAGCTCTACTCATAAGCAATTTCTTATCTCTACTTGTAATAACTATTTTACTTCCAACACCAAAACGACCCTTTTGATCTTGTTGGCAAACATCATGGTTTTCTCCAACTAAACATTCCAGTTGTTCAATCTCATCGGCATTGTCAAGAACCACAAGCACCTTTTTACGACGGAGCCGAACATCTTTGAAGTGACTTTCCATATTTACACAATCACACTTCAGTAATTTGCAAAAAAAAAGCCTTTTTTAACTATACAGACCATGTTTATTCACATCTTCCTTCACATTTATGAGAATACAACTATCAAATTTAGAAGAGAATTTCTTGTACAAGGCCTCAGCAAGAGTTGTTTTCCCTATCCCGCCCATGCCCCAAATGCCTATGATGCGAACAGTTGGAGAGTCCACGCATAGCAACGATTCCAACTTTTTAAGACGTTTACTCATTCCAACTAGCTGACCCTGAAAATTATCTGAAACAGTGCTTGACGTGGTATTTTCTAATTTCTCTAGAATATCTTTGACAATCTTCTCAATAAATTCGGATTCGGACCTATCATATACATACATGTAAAAGAAAAATAGTAGTTAGTAAACGTAAACAACCAAACATGTAAGTTGAAATATGACACAATGTTGCTAGTTATGTTGAAATATAAACATTAAACTATTTTACAAATAGCAAAAAACTGATATCATAAAAATTGCTATATTTTAGTATAAAACATAAAAATCATTATAATAATTCCTATGTAGTTATTTATGCCTAAAATATTCTAAAAAAATTTGCTGTAATATTTCAAATTGGATCACGATCAGATCTACCCCTAAGGTTAATAAACAGAATGTATTTAGACACTTCCCCCTAGGTTAAATAGGTTTTACTTATATTTAAGGAAAACACTTAGTCCCCGTTTGGTTCAATTGTTCGAATTTTGTTGATTTGAGCATTTTAATGTGAGTAGAAAAATTTAAACTGTGTAATTTAAATTATAGTTCTAATTAGCAATTGAATATATTGTTAAAATTTTAATCAAAACAGTGAATAAAATTTAAATTTGTGTTTGGTAAGTGTAAAATGTAGAGAGAGGGCACTTTTATTACTATTCAAAAATGGTTTGAAAGGGGAGAGTTAAATTCTAAATATATAATTCAGACTACATACTTACTAACGACGAGTTCAAACTGTGCTCATTATTTGTACTGAGATGAATTGAACTGAACTGGTAAAACAAACGGGGGTTTAGTGTTTATCGAAATACAGCTTTAAATTGAGAGGGGGAGAAATCAAAGCATTTTCATAAGCTTCCATCTTAGCTCTAATACCATGTTGCCATAGTGCATTCATCAATCCCGACTAGGTCCAAGGAGGAGAAGAAGGAGGGTTGTGCTCGGAGTATGTCAGTTGGGAGTACTTCAGTTAGACCGGAGGTGAGCTACTAACTTAGAGTAGAATGAGGAGTCTAAAAGCGAGTCGAAGAGGGGATGACGTGGGCTCTGTGTTTGTGTCGTTTCTTAACAAGCTCTTAATTCCAAACAATTGTAGCGGTGATTCAAAGTCAATAAGGTCTACGTTTTATCTGGGGTGAATTGTGATTAACACCCGTTGTTTTTGTTATCTTTTTTAGCGGTTTTCGGCCACGTTAAATAACCATATCACTAAGTCATTACTTTTTGATGATGGTTATTTATTTTCTGAAACTTTTAATTGTCACTACAGAGTTATTAAGAGTCGTTCTGTGCACTCATTCATAGTCATTTAATTTAACAGTGTTTTTTAAGAAATATGTACATATAGACTACCACTTACTCATCTTGCTGCAAATCAAAGCCTGACAGAGCTGCTGCTTCTTTCAAGGCCTTCCTCCACTCTTCCACTTTGCTTCTGTCATGTTTCAAAAGCTTTTGATGTGCAATAAAAGCAGCACCATAACTTCCCCTTTGGTGTCTTATATTTGATGGATCGACATGGTAAAAGACAGGTATAACAATCTGTCCTCTTTCCTTCTTGCATTTGAGTATGTGCTCTAGTTCATCTAAGCACCATATTGAAGAAGCGTAATCCTTCGAGAAGACGACCAGCAAAAGTTGTGATTCCTCAATTGCCTTCAAGAGCGAAGGTGAAATTTCATCTCCTCTCTCCAAACTTTTGTCATCTATATAGGTCTCAATTGCATTTCGACGTAACGCAGCATAAAGATGACTAGTAAAATTCATGCGAGTTTCTTCCCCTCTGAAACTGATGAAGACATCATACTTGTATGAAGTGGGGACAAAAGAAGAAGAAGAAGCTAAGGAAGCAGAAAAGGCCATAGTAATATACACTCAGGGGCTTAACTCTGTATTTATGAATACATTAGTGTCAGGCTTATAAGTATTACTGTTGACAAAGTTTAACTTCATGGCCAAGTGATTAAGTTATTATTATTATTATTTTATTATTTATTTTTTTGAACTTGGGGGTTGAAGATTCAAACTCTTCACTTTATGGTGGAGTCAGACGTGAAATTAACGCTATATCCCGGCAGCTATAGTGGTCAAGATATTTGTTTGTATTTTGAAGGAAAATTCTTGGAAGATAGAAAGGACATGTAGGGGGACGACCTTATCGTTTGGAAGTCAATGGTCGCTACGATGATAAAATTGGCATCAGGTATATACTTTTTTTAGGGGTGGCAATTCGTGTTACGTGTCGTGTTTTGATCATTTATTTCTAAATTTGAAGTCAACCTGAACACAACTCATGACACGACATTTTTTAAGAACCACAATACGAACACGAACACGAACATGACACAACTACGTTACGGGTTGACATGACGTGACACGAAATGAGCATTAACACGAAATTGACCCATAAGCCCAAAATTGACACGAAAATTATATACATTTCTTTATTTTTTAGATATTATAAATAACTTAAAATTCATCACGCTAAAATACAATAACATCCATCAAAATTAAACAAATAATTGTATTAGATTTTTAGTATAACTATCATTATATCACAAGTTTATAATAAAATCTAAAATGTGTAATGAAAAATATATATTTCTTCATTTTTTACGAGCTTCTTATCATGTTTGGGTTAGGCGGGTCTAACGTGAAATTGACCCGTGCTTTTTGTGTCAATTTCAGGTCAACCCATGTCAATTTCAGGTCAACCCAATTCTAACCTGAACCTCTTTTTTCTCAACCCTAACTCACAAAATATGTGTCATTTTCAAATTGTATTATTATATCGTGACCCATATTACCGGCCCTACTTTTGATCACCATGTGAATTGAGTACTACACATTACTAAGGGCATGTTCTTTTACACATAAAACTCATAAAAAGACAACTCAAGTTTCAACTTTATTTAAGTTCACGTTTTTTTAAGTTTTAACTTCACTCAATTTTACTCAATTTTATTCAAGTTATAACTTCAACTCAAGTTATAACTCAAATTTAACTTAAAAACTACACTCAAATTATACTCCAAAAGAACAACCCCTAAGTCACTGACCCACACAAACATATATATTTAGACGGCATTTTTATCAAAATTTGGACCACATATCAGTAAGTATGATGTCTCTTTTAATTGCGACATGTGGGTCCGTAATAGCATTACAATGACACGACATATTAAATATCGTTGTAATAAATTAATAGACTACACACTTGTTACCCACATAAAGACGCCATGTAAAGCAAAATTTCGGGGATTGCATGCAAATGCGAAGCTATGCTTACTTTTTGATGATCACGCTTTTAGGGAGAAAAAAAAAGTCATTCTTTAATTAATTCCACCTGTTAATATTTCGTCTTATTCTATTATTTTTTTTAGTATTTAGTAAATTGCTTCTTTATCATCTTGCTCATTTTGGTCCATCTTTTTTTTCATAATGAAATGCATACTCCAATCTTGGTCGAATTAAGGACATTCGAATGATACGAGGTGTAAATACCTAAAGAAAAATATATAATCTACCACTTACTCCTACGGAGGCCAATAATAGTTCTCTTTTGATTATATCTGATGGATCGAAGTAATAAGAGATAGGTAAAACAATCTACCCTCTTTCCTTCTTGCATTACTAATTCATCTAAGAAGAAGCATAATTCTTTGAGAAGACGACAAGTGAAAGTTTTGATTGTTGAATCATTGTTAAGAGTGAAAGTGAAATTTTCTGTCATCTCATCAGATTTTTCTCATCTATGTAGGCCTGAATTGATTCTGGCATAATGCAAAATAAAGATGACTAGTAAAATTCTTACGAGTTTCGTCACCTCTGAAGAATACCTCATACTCGTATGAATTGGAGACAAAAGGAGTAGAGGCCATAATACTATTACTCTCACACTAATTACCTTAATTTGTAGTAGAATGAGTAGAGGCTTTCCATATGAGAGATGAAAGAGATGACGAATATTGATAATGTCAGGTTACGAATATTGTTCAAACAATTGTCGTGGACAAAAAAAAATTGTATAAACAATATTTATAAGCATGACCTTATCGATATATATGTTTGAAACAATTGAACTCCAAGACAAAAGATAAAATGTTGAACATTTTCATTGAATTTTGAACCCAATTTAATTGGAAGGTAGAAAGATGTAAGGGGACAACCTTATCGTTTGGAAGTCCATTTCTTTGTTTTTTTGCTTTTTGTTTTTTTTTTTAATTATTCTTTGGTCGGAATTTTTTTTTTTTTTTTTGGTGACGAAAGTCAGTAGGAAATAGTGAGGAAAACTTACCTAACCTGTAAAGCATGTTAGGTAAAGCATACTTGTCTAACGTACGTTTAGTGCCATCCTAATTGTTCAAGAACGGTGGTAACGGGAATTTTATATCCAACACCGTTCATAAATGTAGAATTCAAATCTTCTAATCTCCAAACTCAAAAAGATGATGACGATGACGATAATTGTACAAGAATGGTTTCGCATTTTGCAATAATAACGAGCTCAGTTCAGTTAGGTGGCGACCACCAAAACCGTAAAACTCAGACTAGTAACACTCCCATCACCAATAGCATTAAGCTTCTTTCTGTTAGTCTTGCAAAGAAAATAGTTATATGGGTGCATCCCGTTACAATAATGGCAGCTCTCTGTTGAAACATCAAACTTCCAATTTGTGACCTTTTTCTAAGGGCCCGTTTAGTTCGTTGATTCGAGTTTTTAATTCGAGTTGAGAAGTGATTTTATGTGAGCTTTTTACTATAGCAAAAAAGTTAGATGTGATTGTTTGTGAGAGCTTTTTACTATAGTAAAACTCGAATTCTAAACTCGAATCAGCGAAATAAATAGGAAATCCTTTGTTCTTCTACTCTTTGATCTTTCTTTTCTTTATTTTATTTTTTATTTTTTATTTTCAAGTCTTGTTGAGTATTCACTTGTAACAATCTACGTTACCGTAAATTATATTCTGCAACTAAATTTTTCATGATGAGATGAGGTAGCTACATGTGAAACGAAGTGCTAAATAAATATCTAGCTATTACAAAAAATTTCATAATACAGAAAAAGAAAAAACTAAGATCACATACATAATATATCATTATCAAAACAAGTCTTGCCTCTTTTATTCCTCCTCGTTTATCTTTTCTTCTTGTTATATGAAAAGCTTCTTGTGGATGTTACTCTCAGGACTTTTGGTATTCAACTTGTTTCCTCGTGTAGTTTGTGCGGGAGGGCTGAGGAATCTATTGGTACCGGTTTGAGTCTTTTAATACTTTGTAAGATAATATAAATAATGCAGAGACGTAAAATAAAAGAACACAAGAGAAATTGTATCACGGTTCGGTCACAACTTACTCTGCGGGGCCACGCCCAAATGATGAACATTCCACTAAGATCTCTTTCACAATTCAATTTGACTTAATCTACCTGAGACTCCATTTCTAAGAAGACGCCTATGAACTTGCAATTTCCTAGTAGACTTGAACAATGAGATCCCCTCGACTTTTTAACATTGGAATCCCTCCAACTAAGTTTTTCTCTCAAAAACACTCAAATCATCTCTCTTAAATACAAGTGCTCACCTCTCTCACAACCCAACAAAACTAATCAAAAGGAGTACAAAGACTCGAGAGACTCTTTGAATAAATAAGTAGAATATTAATAGCTTGACAACCTCTTCAATTAATATGCTGAACCAAATATGTTGCAAATCCTTATTGCAACAATAACTGCAACATAGCTATCAAGGTCAACTTTCTCAAAACTAGTCTGAATCAATCTGCTTTAATTCTGAAACCTTTCTGAAACTGATATATGAATCTGGACACATTCCTAGGAGACAGAGAAAGATCATCTAGCTACGAAATCTCAATCAAATATTAATCAAATTAATTTACCATATTTGGATCAATAGTTGACTTACAAAAATAGAAACTAAATTAAGTTTCCAAATATTTCACAAACCTTCCATAAAGAACTTGCCAGCTACACATCTATTCTCAAACACAATCAACCAGCCAATCATTCTCAAAATAATGTCAATCATAAAACAATTAGAATCAATACAGAATTTGGGAAACAAATCCCAACAATCTCCCCCTTTAGCATTGTTTGGGCAAAAATAAAAATGGAAACTGAAACAAAATAACTTTCGTAAAGTCAACCAACACAAATCAAATCAGAAGCAAATTGTCTCCAAGAAAAACTCCGCCTAAACTAAAACATCATAGACTACCTACTCCCCATTTTGGACAAAACTAAGCCAAAATAAAACTGTTGTCATAAAAAGTGTTGCAACACCTGATGAAACACTCTATGCAACACTTTCCTGTAGATCACGTTCGAATTCATTGATTTCTATAAATCACTCCCCCTGAATCCTCTACGAGTCTTACTCCCCCTGAATATGATAGTCTCCCATGCATATTACTTTTATCACCTATCAAAAGCTTGAAGTAACCATTATCACAATACTCATAGTTAGTAGTACATGCTTTAAAAGAAGTGTAAGCCCCATGACACCTTAAATTAGATTTTCTTACCCACACACGTCTAGGAAATTTAGTTTGCACATCAACCTTTGCTTTAGGTGTCCTTCTTGTGAATGCAGAATTTGGTGGATTAATGATCATACCTCTTTTTAAAGCATTCAAGTATTTGTAACATCTAGATCTAATGTGGCCAGACAAATTACAATAGTGACATATAGGAACAAACCTGTCTGTTGCTTGTCTTATTACAACAGGCTTTGCAACAAACTTCTTGTCTGATTTTACCTAAGCTTTCTTAAAGGACTGCATCATAGTACTGGTGGCTCCTTTCACAAAGACAGTCTTCCTAAAAATTTCTTGACCATTGTAGCCAAGGCCTAAATGATCACCACAAGTTTTTTGTTGTGAGAGTAAGTGATCCAATTTTGTTGTGCCCGAGTTTAGCGTCCTTAAATTCTTCTAGGTTTGCTTCAATTCGAGTCTGGTCTCAGCAAGCTTTCTCTGATGCTTTGTTGCCAAGATTTCAAAATTTGTTGCAGCCTTCTTCAACTCATCTCTTTCCTTTGTTAAGGCAGCAACTTCATCATCAAGCGATTTATTTCATTTGCAAATAACAAGTCATTTGTTGTACATCTTCTTATAAGCCTCCTAAAGCTTCCCAAGACTTAGGTCATCATCGTCACTGTCATCTTCAGTTTCATCCTTGAAATCTATATCATCAACAACTCCACCAAAGGTTGTTACAGATGTTGTTGCAATAGACTCTGCAACAACATTATCAGTGTTAAATAAATTTTTATCCGTGAATTCATTTCTTACAGTGAAAGCCACATAATTTGTAATACCCGAGATTTAATTAAGCCTTAAGCCAATAATAAATAAATTTAGTAAATTAAAATCATGCATCACATCTACCATTTACCTTAAAGTTATTTGTTTGCATTATATTTTATTATGATAGCTATCATATGATTTTATTAAACTTATAGCTTCGCTAATCGAGTTTTCAGTTTTAATGTGCAGTGCAACTAGCTCGATGTGGAAACTCATTGTGCTAAACTTATGAAGAAAAAGAATTATATTTATTATGATTATTTGATATGATATTTTACCTCTATTATGATTGCTTTAATGATGAATTATTATTTTATATTTTTATTATATGGTTTTGTGTAAATGTGTTGAAGACTTAGTTGCTATTTTAAGTTTTTGTGAGAGAATGCTATTTTAGCAAATTGAACTTTAGGCACCTAAATGAAGAAGAAAAATAAAGACTTTAGAGCTGATTTTATGAGGTTAGGACAAATGTTAGAGACTTAGAAAAATCTAGACACTTGTCCTACTATAAGGTCACTTTACTTTTGCTTGGTCTCTATCATGCATAGACTTCATTTTTGGGTCTATTTCAACAAAAAAAAAAAACCTAGAACTCCGACCCTAACATTTTCTTCTCTCTTCTCACTCCTTTTCTCACCCAAAACTCAGAAGCAAACCTAGGTTTTCAAGAGAGAACGAGCTAAAAACCCAACCAACCCATTTCAACTCGTTTTCAACCTAGAACCAAAAATAACCACCAAGGTTTTGAGCTTCTATTCACTTAGGAACACGTTTTTTTTTTTAGCTAACTTCTTTCTTATGTTAGAAACTAAGATTTCAGAGATTAAGATGTTGAAATCCTACTTGAGATTCGGATTTTTGATGTGGCTTATCATGCATGTTGGTTGTAGACTCTTAAAAATGAGTTTCTTGAGGTTTTGGTTCAAATATTGGTTTCTGGGTGAAATTAATGATTTTAGCTTGATATTATTGATGATTATTTGAAGATAAACTCTTATTAGGATGATGATTCATGTATTTGAGTAGTGGTCTTTGAAGATTAAGATCTGCATGCTGGGTATTTGATGAAATGTTCTAATATAAGTCATATGTATTGTAGATTCTATTTTCGTGCTATATATACTTATGATTTTGACTGATCTTATATTTTTCTATTAAATTATATATCTCAAGATTTACGTGAGTTTTGGAATCACTCTAAACAGATTTTTTTACATTTAGTTATGAATTTTATAAGTTCAGCTAAAAAGCTGTCATTTTCCTGATGAGATTATACTTCAATCCGGATTTCGGGCTGTTTTTGGTTAGTTTGAAAAATCTGGAACCTATAATGTAGTAGCTCTAAAAAGAGGGTTTTGAGTCTACTTTTATTTGCCACTGGTCTCATAATATTTTGAGTTTTGATGAATTTGTTTTGAATATTTTCATAACAATGCACAGTTATATGTTTTGTTAAATGATGATATGAACAACATCCTGAGTGTTCCATAACCAACTACGTTCGGTGGGCTCATTACGAGATTCTTGACGAACAATTTCACATCCCATCTCTTGTATTAAATCATGCATCCCAATCAACTTCTGATCTTCAATGGTTACGAGTGACTTTTCAATGAGAACATTAATCCCTATGTGAGGCTCTTCATCTAATATTCCCTCTATGAAATCTCTTTTCTCCCCTTTAAAAAAACATGCAATATCAAGGAATATAGACTTCTCCATATGAGCAAGAGCATCATAACTCAATTTTAACACTCCTTGAATTTTTTCATTAGGAGCCTTTTTCAGTTTGCCCATTGCGCTTTTCCATTCGGATATGCTCCTAGAATGAAGGTGAGAACCCAAGACTTTTAAGAGCCAACGGGTTGCCTTTAGCATAATCTAATACTCTCTCAGCTAGATCTATATAATCTGTACTTATGGTAGACACTCTTCTAAAGGCTTTGAGACAAAAGAGTCTACAAGCATCAATAGAATCTAATGCGTCAACTTCATACATCTCATCAGCTATACCTGTAAGCAATTTCTTGTCTCTACTTGTCACAATTATTCTACTTCCAAGACCAAACCGACCATTTCCTTCTTGTGAAACATCATGATGTTCTCCAACTAAACATTCTAGTTGTTCAAGCTCATCGACATTGTCAAGAACAACAAGCACCTTTTTACGGCGAAGCTGAACATCTTTGAAGGAACTTTCCATATTTACACGTTCACACTTTAATAATTCGCAAAAAAGCCTTCTTTTTAGACTATTCAGACCATGTTTGAGCACCTCTTCCTTCACATTTGTGAAAAAACAAGTACTGAATTTGGGAGAGACTCGCTTGTACAAGGCTTCAGCTAGAGTTGATTTACCTATACCGCCCATGCCCCAAATGCCTATAACTCGAACGTTTGGGGAGCCAATACAAAGTAACGATTCCATTTTCTCAAGACGTTTACTTATTCCAACTAGCTGGCGCTCAAAATCACCTGCAGCAGCACTTGAGGAGATGGTTTCTAATTTCTCTAGGACTTTCTTGACAATCTTCTCAACAAATTCAGTCTCGGACCTATCATATACGCATGCATACATATACAATCAAAATGGTAGTTAGTGAAGGGAAAAAAAAATGCCAAAAAACAAAAAAAACAAAAAAACAAACAAACAAACAAAAAAATATAGTTTGCAGATTTAAAGTTGTGCTGTTACTTTAGCTCAAATCCTATTATAATTGGGGACCGTGCATAAAGTGTAGATATTTGAGAGGGCTGCTCTACATCCTATAATCTTAATGTTAACTATAGTAGAATTGTTATAATATTCCTTCTTTATAACAAAACAAAGAAAAAATAGATCAACAAGATAAAATAGTCATGGGGTAATTTTTCTTAGTATTAGATCTTATTGATTAGGCATGTTCATGGTAATTCAACTAATAACGGAATATAAGGAACATGCATACATATACAATCAAAATGGTAGTTAGTGAAGGGAAAAAAAAATGCCAAAAAACAAAAAAAACAAAAAAACAAACAAACAAACAAAAAAATATAGTTTGCAGATTTAAAGTTGTGCTGTTACTTTAGCTCAAATCCTATTATAATTGGGGACCGTGCATAAAGTGTAGATATTTGAGAGGGCTGCTCTACATCCTATAATCTTAATGTTAACTATAGTAGAATTGTTATTATATTCCTTCTTTATAACAAAACAAAGAAAAAATAGATCAACAAGATAAAATAGTCATGGGGTAATTTTTCTTAGTATTAGATCTTATTGATTAGGCATGTTCATGGTAATTCAACTAATAACGGAATATAAGGAATATATATATATATATATATATATATATATATATATAGACACACACACACACACAAACTGACACTTACTCATCTTGCAAATGAAAGCCAGATAAAGCAGTTGCTCCTCTGAAAGCATTCGTCCACTCTTCCACTTTGCTTCTGTGGTTCTTAAAACGCTTTTGATGTGCAGCAAAAGCAGCGCCATAGCTTCCCCTTTGGTGTCTTATATCTGATGGATCGACATGATAAAAGACAGGTAAAACAATCTGACCTCTTTCCCTCTTGCATTTGAGTATGTGCACCAATTCATCTAAACACCATCTTGAAGAAGCGTAATCCTTTGAGAAGATGACAAGCGAAAGTTGTGATTCCTCAATCGCCGTCAAGAGCGCAGGTGAAATTTCATCTCCTCTCTCGAGACTTTTCTCGTCAATGTAGATCTCGATGGCATTCCGGCATAATGCGGAAGAAAGATGACTAGTGAAATTTTTGCGAGTGTCCTCACCTCTGAAACTGATGAAGACGTTATACTTGTATGAAATATTCGAGACTGAGTAAGAAGAAGAAGCAACTGCCATAGTCAACAAAACTCAGGGGAGGCAATTTTCTTTGGAATGAAATGAGTAAAGGTTTTCTCAACTTATCTCTATATTTAGTGCCAGGCTTTCAAGTAATAGTTATTTTTCTCTGTGTTTTGGAAAATCCTTGGAAGGTTAGGAAGAAGACGACCTTATCGATCGGAAGTCAATGATCAATATGATGAGTAAGAGTGACATATTATTGGACTGCTGCACCTTTTTTTTTTCCCTTCCTTCTTGGAATTTTGTGTGTGGACAGTGATGGGGAAGTAGTGAGGAAGAAGAGCTAGCCAGGGAATGCTATAGGAAATGTGGGTGAAATTGTCCTCTTTCCAAGAAATTTTGTTGGATTACATTAAGGAGTTTGTACTTCACTTGAAAAAAAAAATAAAAAATAAAAAATAAAAAATAAAAAATAAAAAAAAATAATAATAATAATAATAATAATTGTAATAATAATAATAATTGTAATAGTAATAATAATAATAGTAATAGAATCGAGTGTTTTCCTTTTGGGTTTATCTATCAAGACTTAAAGACTTCCCTACGTTTTTATATCAGTTCATTAAGCAAGCATCTGTTAATATTTCATCTCATTTTATTGGTTTTTAGCATCTGTTGATTGCGTGCTTTTCATTATAAAATGGGAACTCCAAAAAGCGTCTTCTCAAGCCTACTTAAATAGCTTACGCTTACCAAGCTTAGTCTACTAAAATAGGGCTACAGCAAGGAAGCTTTCCCCCCCTTTTTTTGTTGTGGGTCGCGCCTCACCGCAGGCACTGAATGATTGAAATGAGTGGAGTTCTTTCACCTCCAACTGCTTTCTCCCGATCATTCATTAAACAATATCCGAACTTCTTTTTTTTCAATTTACAGACCAATTAATACCGTTTTGTACTCAAAGAGTTGTAACCGGAATTGTTCCCAAGAGATGGAAATAATGTTAGAAAGGATTTTGAAATATCTAGTAACTGGATCCGCCTATTCAACTATAGAGCACTAAAGCTTACTGCTGTCACGTGCCCTCTTTGAGTTCTATTAGAATGCCAAGCCTGGAAAAAAGCTAAGAAAAAGCATTTCTTTGACCGAGATTACAGTACCTTTATTCCATTCTTTCATAATGAAGGGTCTCTTTCTTTTTATAAGGTCAGTCATTATCCCAATCTTTTAAAATAGTGAACCGTTAATACAAATAATATCGTCCATTTATTTCATTCCTTCAAAATGACAGGACTCTATAATAATAATATCTAAATAACGTTTAGAAATGTGCATGGCGAACTTGAACTGATAACACTCTTGTTACGCGCCCAATAGTAATTCTCTTTTCACTATAAATACACAAGTACAAATTTACTGATTGGCAGGCCCTTAAAATGACTGGTTCACCAACTAGTAAATAATATATACTATCCAACTAATATTTTCATGATGAGATAAGCTACATAAGAAAGGAAGAGCTAAATCAATATCTAGTTATTACCAGGTTCTTAATGATACATAAAACAAAAACAAAAAACATATACTCGTATTAATTGGCACAGGGGTTAAATATTAATGAGACAGTAAGAACTCGCGCGAAAAATAAAAAGTGAGAGAGAGAGAGAGAGAGAGAGAGAGAGAGAGAGAGAGAGAGAGAGAGAGAGTAACTAATGAGAATGAAAACGAAAAATCAATTCCTACTAAAGCTACATGTTACATTTAACACTTGTAAGCTCAAAAATCGTATTCACCACTCTATCATCTTTTGCCTTGTCTTTGCCCATGTAAGGCAGCCACCTCAAATTCTAATCTTCTTCAAGCTCCTCCAGATCCTGAAATTTAAGAAATTTATAAAAAAAAAAAAAAAAAGGACACACTTGAGTGGTCTTATAAAGTACTCCTAAGAGCCCACAAAACATATCTCAGACTTTTCCTTTAATTTGTTAATTCAATATTGGGGATGAAATTACAAACATTTAACTTGAAATAATTGGGCAAGTCAAAGTATGCATGTCAGGTTCTATTTTAGCCATGTGTTTTATTCTGAATTAGAAGGTTATCCCTAAAGGACAAACGAAAACAACATAACTAGGGAAATCTGCCTGAAAATAAAATGGCCAGTTTATGCGGGATTTCGAAAAAAGTTAAGAACAAACATCAGAAGGGAAATAGTAATAACCTGCTTGGTAACTTTTCCACATCCACTCTTGAGCAGCCTCCTGCCCCTGAAAAGCACAATACAATTAAACTATTAGTGCCTTTGAAAGAAAATAAAAAATAAAAATAAAAAATAAAAAATAAAAAATAAAGAAAAAGGAAGAAAAAAAGCACATTAAATATTTATAAATATTAAAGAAACCCATTGGAAGTGTGAAGCATCACTTACTGAGCTGGCCGCCCATTGTGCCGCCCATTGTAACTGTGTGTAGCCCTGCAGTCAAAGAAAAAGATCCAATTACCAAAATAAAGCCGTATTAAAATTGCAGAATACAATTAAAGGAACTATTATTCGAGAATAAATTTACGCTAAAATATCTTTTTTTCTTACCTGAATATTTGGATGGCCCATTATTCCAGAAGCCTGGTACTGGAATATTAAGCATGGAGTCAGCAATGAGTAATGGCAACTGAACCTCCAAACATTCAAAAAACAAAAACAAACACACAAATAAACAAACATCTAACCATCGAAGATAAAGATGGCTGTTGAAATTGCTGTTGAGCCTGCATTTGGAACTGAGGTTGAAGCTGAATTTGCGGTGTTTGTGAAACTTGCTGCGCAGTAGGACGTTGAGGGTATAACTGGGATTGATTCTGCAAAACTGCTGCCTTCTGCCGCTGCTGCTGTTGCTCATACAATATCAACTCCTCAGGTTTCTCCCACTACAGGTTTGGTTAAGCAAAACTAGTTAGTCACAGACACATAGACCAAGAATAAAGCCAAAGAACAGGCAAAATGAGTGTCACCTTGCTTTCACCAGTTACGCTGTTGTAATAATATTTGTATTTATCTGGGGAGATGTGTTCTGTCCAAGGGCATTTTACAGGAACGGTAGGGGCAGCAGATGTGTATGAAGGCACATCTACAGATGCTGTAGTGGCAGATAAGCTTGCGGCGGTCTGCGCAGCAGCTCCTGCCCACTGAAACCATAATAAAAATAGAATGCTCAACATACCGTCAGAAAGTCCGTACATACAAGGAAAAAAAAAAAGGGGGAATATTACAGCACTAAACTTCCTTTTATAGGACTCTCGAGGAAAGAAAACTTCTAACTGAAAAATATGTGAACGTTCTAGCATCAGCCATCAAGTGACAGCTAGAGGTTTACCCAGTAAAAATACAGCAAAGACAGGTACATACTAGTTTACAACGGCAAGGCATGAGTTGAACTGTAATAACTAGCAATTGAAGCTTCATAGCATAACAGCCTATGTTTTCTTCTACAATTTTCTTCTAAATAAAAACCATTTGTGGAATTCAAATAAATTCGTTGCTGCATTCAAGCCTACGAGACAATGGCAGCAACTTCATCATATAGTCCAAACCAAAAATACCTGTTGCTGCTGCGGTTTGGTATCCGGAGAACTCTGCTGCAAGATCACGCCCTGATTTGATGGTTGCATCAACTGTAACTGCTGTTGCAGCTGAGAGAATGCCTGCCGAGATGACTGAAAGCTTGCCTGAAGAGCTTGCTTCTGTTGCGAGAGCATCTGAGCTAACTGCGAAGGTGATCGCTGAAGAGGCTGAAGTTGTTGTTGTTGCTGGACAGGAGCAGCAGGAACGGATTGTAAGTTCATGTTTGGAGGGGATTGAAGTGCTATAGCAGAGGCCATGCTCGGCTGGACCTGAGGATGAGAAATGGGTGGTTGTCCATTTGAACCAAGTAACTGTTGTGACGGTGGTGGTTGGCTTATGACTGTTGGACCTGAAGAATAAAGAATCTGTGGTTGACCAAGCTGCTGTAGAGATGCAAGAGAGGGTTGTGCCTGTGAATAAGATGCTTGAGTTGGAGGATGCAGTTGAAGGGAAGGTGGTACTTGTTGAGGTGATTGAATAGGCTTCTGTAATGGAGATATTTGCTGACCAACTGGAGCTAATTGTGGCATGGGCTGGCTAAAACCCTGTAATGGATCCATAATGAGACCATTACTCTTATTTTTTAAGTACAAATGAGAAAAGAACAGTAAGCATCAAGAACTCCATAGACAACCTGTTGAAATGTTGAAGATGATGACACCGCAGGTAGGAGACTATCTGCAGGACCGCCATGGCCACCCTACATATTTTGAAGTGTGATAAGCAAACATGACTTTGTGATAGAACCTGTTAGAAAACTTATATTATAGCAATAAATGGTCCAAGACATTTATCTAAAATGCACACACTACATTCCCCAAACACAAACTAGTTTGGAACCAGAGAAAACAGCATCAAGGTAACACTTAGTTAGAGAGAAGGAAGTACTAATAGATCATGCTATGATCCTCTACACTTGCATATATCAAAAAGAATTTAAGCTAGTCATTTCTTCTAGCATCACTACAGACAAAACCCAAAATCTACTTGCTGAGCACGTTGTACCTTTTTTTCTATTAGGGACAACTTTTTGTTTCTACTTTTTCCTAATTTAATCAGATAATCACCATACGATCCAATAAGAGGAGCAATACTAGTAGAGAATTGCATTAAATGTGTTGTAAGATGACCTTCAGCAAAAATTTAGGACATGAACTTGTTACCATTAGGGGGGGAGGTTATTAGCACCATGTTGCTTACCACATTAACAGGTAATCTCATGTCACCAGACCTTGGATGCAACTGGCCTCCAAAGCCATGAGATGATGGACCCAAGTTTGGCGGACTCATCGGATGCCAAGCATTAGGAGAAATTATATCCCTCAAAGGATCACCAAAATAAGGTACTGGTCTGAGTGAGCAAGAAAATAGAGTATACAAGTAACCAAATGAGGGGAAAAAAGTTAAATCAGTAATCTTAAGAATATGTTAAGACGCAGGCGATTACCTGGGTCCTGATCCTTGAACTCGAGGACCAAAACCTGGGCCTCCAAATGCCGGACCACCCCTGAAGAAGATAAATTGTCAAAATTTTGCATGTACGGAGAGATTTGTTGGCAAGCATGTGCTGTGCTGAATAAAGAACAAAGAAATGGGTCCTACCAACAAATATTTGTCATCGTATGCTTCAAGAAAAATAAGGATATTGACAAATATAATGCTCAAATACTACCAAAGTCTAACAATAAAAATCCTTTATCACACTCGAGCAAAGAGAAAATGCTCTCAAACTCATCCAAGAATTTAAAGTGTCTGCTACAGAAAATAAAGGGGAAAAAAGGACGAGAGAAAATAAAGGAACCTTGAATCTGTAGGCTTGGGCCTTTTAGGATCAGCAAACCGGACGGTTAATGGTTGATCGCAACCCTGAGATGCACCCCCAAAAAACTCATAATATAACTTTTGCCAACGCAGCAAGCATACAAAGGTGAAATTTTTTTTCTCAGAAATATTAACACCTACTCTCATTGTGTAGCATCCGTTAAGGGCATTTATAGCTGCTAATGCCATCTCCCTGTGAGAGTACTTAACAAATCCACATCCTTCAAGGTAAAATAATGAAGGCACACATCAAAAAGAAAGAATGTAAAAACGATGAGGCCATAAGCAGCAAGTACTAAAACCCCCCAACAAATACATTAAAAAAAGGAAAGAAAAACGAAATTAAAAATCAGGTCAGAGCACCACTTGCTATTTTAAATTCATAAAGCATGTACCACGAAATAATATAGTGCCTGAGACTAATGGTGTAAACTAATTCTTGCTTTTTCTAAATCACGTCAAAGCCAGACGCCTTCATACTTGTAGTAGAGCTAATTCCTTTTTTACATTGGCAAAAAAAATAATAATAAAAAATAATAATAAAAAAATAAAAATTTAATTAACAAGAAAGACGCATGACCAAGTTGCAGTCAATATAGAGATTATGATGTAACTAATGAGGCCATAAAGGAACACCTTCACAAAACTCTATGACCAGAGGATAATGACTTCCCTTAAAAATAAAAATTCAGTAGGAACTAGAGCACACACCACGACTTTGCTTCAAATCATCACGCATGAGGTAAACATCTTCCACCCGGCCATACTGTGAAAAAATCTGCCAAAGGAGACTAGTAAAATCTTGTGCCATATGGAAGTAAGACAGGTAAGGAAAATAATAGCATTGAGTCTAGAAAAAAATATCTACGAAATATATTTTCACTGGAGTAAAAGTTTGTCTCCAATTTCAAAGGAAAAGAAAAGTTCATGCACCGAGATGAATCTCTTTGAAAATTACCAAACTCAGACAAAAGAACCAGAGTAAACAGATGACCTACCTCCTCAATTTCCTTTTCTGTTACTTGTTTGTTCATTGATCCCACAAACAATTTGTACTCTAATGCACCTACGGTAAAAGGGACTAGCATAAGCTACAGAAAAGTTGGGAACTTCAATAAAGTAGTCCACAGCAAGACAGATAATAGCAAATGTTTTATAGCATGAAGATGACAACTACCAAGACGCTCTCGCTCGCCATCTGCATATCGAACTTGGATAGGACCTATACCCTGCAAAATGTAGGTTTATGCAAAAAAAAAAAAAAAAAATGAAAAAAAAAAAAAAAAAAAAAAAAAAGAAGACAATAATTGGTCTTACGAGATTGCAAAGAATTAGTAAGAAATCTCACCCCAGGAAGAGTATGTTGATTATGCAAAGCTCTAATAGCCTGATCAGCTTCTTCTGTAGACCCATATATTATAAAACAACAACCTGCAAAAGCAGAGAGTTCCAATCCTTAATCTATCTAAAGCCAATCGCCCACATGGGCAGCTACGTCATAAATCACAGCCACACAGAAAGAAAAGATGTCTACAGAAGTGCAAGAATTTAAAATGTCCGTAAAGACAGAGATAGCAGTTTAAACATAGGTCAAGAATAAAACTTCCTGAACAAAATGACTGAGAAGACATCAACAAAGACTACAGTAGCTACAAAAGAAAAACCAGATAGGACAATCTTCAATTTTTAGGTACTTTATTTGGAGAAAGTTGTAATATCTGGTTAACACATTGGTGCTACGGCACAGGTAAATTTGAATCATCGTATGTAGTCTTAAGAAAAGCAACTTACATTTACAGGAAAGAGAGAGAGAGAGAGAGAGAGAGAGAGAGAGAGGAATAGAAAAAACATAACGATTAGCTGAATCACTGCCTACAGGAAAGCCTTGTGATTCTCGAAGTGGTAATGGCTGAATCTACAAAGTTACATCAGTAACCTGAAAATATGTCTGATGTATGTAGCCACAGATATAGGAAAACCACAGAACAGTGGTACCAGGCAAATCGCACATGTATCCATCTCAAAAGACATTAGAGTATCATACATTTTAAAAGGATTAATTGACAAGTCTCCCAAAATATTTCTCATGCATTCTAACTAAGATCTGAAGGACAAAAAGATCCCAAATTTGGCCAGTCTCACAATGGAAGAAATCATTAGATAATTATGAGCTCGCTAAGTTAAAATCCAATATTAGTTGGATTAATTGAACAATTGTCTCGACATCAATAACTCTATGCAACATCTGCAGTACCAGAATAACTCGTAGCAATCAAAGGTCTAAGGAACCACAACATAAAGACAAAGCGCAAGAAACCTTAACCTCCACTACTCCAGTACAAGATAATTGAAACAAATTCACAAGCACCAACATTAAACCAATATCTATTAGTTAGATACGCACTTTGTCGGAAATGAAAAAACTTTTTCATATATGATGCTGCCAGCAACAAGATTGTGAGCCAACAGCATAGTGTCGCAACATTCTGATAGAACATAAAGACTAGGAAAAGCCTAGCAGAGGTAATGTTTAAGAGACCACCCAGCTCTCCCAACTTGGCTGCTTAAGCCCAATGAATAGCCTAAACAATTGACAAAACCCCTCACAACTAATAACTGAATGTATATATTAACCCCCCTAATCTGTTACTAGACACTAGCTAAGCTAGCATAACCCACATCTACTAAAACAATTTTGCAGACTTATTACACCAACCCTTCAATACAACTTACTCACCTGTAGCTCAGTTAACAAACCACTAACCCAAGTCCTCTCACGTACAGAGTTGTTTATCCAAAAAACTGATCTCTAGCATCTAATGGAGAACATCTAGTCGAAAGAGAGAGAGCAAGAAGTTGACTGGAGAAATGTCACTGAACAGTCCTTTCATTCAATTTATTAATTAATTAAGCAAACCCGAAACCACTTTACCAAAAAGTGGGAAGAACTTAAGCAAATAACAGGTTTACATCAGAAACCACATTATGGATCACAAAACAATACGAGCGCTAATACACATTGAAACCGCATATTCACGCATAACTTTTGCATTAAGCTACCAACCACCACTTTGATAGTACTTCATCTACAGATTGTGTAACAAACATTGTGGAGGCCAAATGAGAAACAAACCCCGAATTGACATCACATAAGTATAAAAACAAAAAGATCCCACATAACAAACCATAAAATAAGATTCTCCCAACTTTCCGATAGATCTAAATCTCACCAAAAAACTCATTAGCAACAACTGAATAAAAGGGAGAGGTTCGGCTTCAACATCATAAAGAAGCTAATACAAGGATAGAGAGAGAACACAACCAAAAAATGCTTCGCATTAAGAATCTGTCCAATGAGAACTTAATTGAAACAACAACAAAAAAACCATGAAAACAAGCCCTTACACAACCCATCTATTAGTCTTCACGGGAATGCGCAGTACGACTACACATGCAACCATAAACTAGCAGCATAACAATAAGAAAGGTCTCTTAGGTTACCCTCTGATCAAAAAGTAGTAGAACTTGAATGGACCTAGGCAGAGCCCATAGTTGAATTTATAAAACTGTTAACCAGAAGACCTCATTGAAGTAAGACAGTAATAATAACAAATACAGATCGTTCCAGCATCCGCAACAACACTCCACATGATCATACATCTATCATGTAGAAAGAGAAATGAGCCACATTCTTCAACATATTATTAACACACTCAATACAAGTTCCAACCATGTCCAAACAAAACAAGCCAGCCATTAGATATGAAAACAGTCATCCTGTGTCACAACCATCCTGCATCACAACCATCCTGTATACATCCTGTATTACACCATCCTGTGACCATTTTACGAGTAATATGATATCTCCCCATCACATTCAAAGGAAAACAAAGATAATGCACTTGATTGGATTTAACAACTAAAAAAATTATCACCACCATAAAGGAACATCCATTACATAAAAACACGGCTTTGGAAAGACGAAAACGAAGTCACATAACCCATTACCATCCATCCAGTAGAGGATCCAACTTTGGATCCATCGCAATGCCAACGTTAAAACTTAAAACATGACATTCCAAGTCATTCACAAGAAGTCCCAGGTTCACTGAGTTAATAAACCAAAGGAATTCCACCAAATTACATTTTAATTAAACACTAAATATCAATAAACCATTTACTTGTTGAGTCACTTTTCTATACAAACTCTGCACCACCAAAGTTCTTCAAATAAACAATCTACATTATGAAAACAGACACTCCCATTACAACTGATATTTTTGGGTGATGCCCCATCAGTCAATTCTTCATAGGGCAGGATCTATTTTGCTTCAAAGATCAAATGTCTATACAGAAACTAATTTTTCCTAGGTTTACATGTCTTGCCTTCTTCTTGTTTGAGAGGACGGACATGGAAAAAGGGTTGCAACCAAAACTAACAAGCCTGAAACTTGTTGCAAAAAGAAACTGAGACGAAAGATGAGCTCTCAGATGCTCCCATCAGCCTCTCAGAGGACCTGAAATAAGATAGTTTGGTCACCAATACATCATAGAAACTACTGCTCCCACATACCTTGTTGTTGTCCTGTTTTCCTATCTTTAATCAGAGCAACCTCTATCACATCTCCATGTGCTTCAAACAGTGGTCGAATCTGACATACATAAAGTAACGTAGTGTAAGAAGATAAAAGAACATATGAACAAATATTCAGTCAACAAACCAGAACATGCAAAATCCAATGATTTCCCAATTTGAATTTTGCACTCCAGCAGCAATCAAGAAACCAAAAAACATGCAACAATAACGCATGCCTTCTTTCCTAGAAAGGATTCCCATTGTTAAAGGACAACGCTAAAAAGGATTAAAAGAATCAATTAACGAATCATTTAGCGCCTAAAAAAAAGAGTATAGTATTTAGGTTTGGAGGTTTCACAAGCTATTTGAGCTTTGTAAAGTTTTCACAGTTTTGTTCTAAAGTGCCATGCTTCTCTGTTTCTTTTCCAGATGATTTGGTCCACTCCTCCTATGATGCAGACTCTTTTTTTTTATTTTTAATTCATTATCTTCTCCTTTATGAGAATTCGTTGCTATGTTTTATTTAAAATGAAAAGTCTTTCTTTCACAGCGCAAAAATTTGTTCATAGGAAAATGGCACCACAAGAATGACCTAAACGCTCAACAATTTAATTCACAAAAAGAGTTTCTTCAAGTTCAATAATTTCACTGACTTACATCTTCCTCAGTGGCGGTCCTCGGGACTGATCCAACAAAAAGCTTTGCGAAACTGACTTTATCAAAACGATCTTGAACAAAAAAAAAAATATTGAAATTTTTAGCAATTTGGGAAGAGAGATATAGAAAGTTAGAAACACAAAAATCGGAAGTTGCAAAAACGATAAAACTGCATGTTATTAATTAACAAATATATAGCAAAGATAAAAGGAAAAATAAAAACAAAACACAATTAGGTTAGGTACATCGAAACAAGGATCAGAAAATCCAATATTTCAGTCCATAATTCCACAAAATAACCAAAACAATGTGAAACAGCCGTAAATTAATGACATTATATCAAAAATAACAAAAATTCTTCCTGAAATTTACGATTTTTTTCAATATTTTCCATATTATCCTTCTGAATATATCTTTTAAAGAATCGTTTCTCCTTTTATAAATTGAATTGAAAGCAGTAAATTTTGCAGACTTGTGATCATATAACGCCAAACAATTAGAGATACCTGGAGAACCTCCACGTCCAAAGAAAGGAAACCCTCGCTTCTGGCCAGAGACCAAGCCAAAGCCTCCGCCTCCGCCTCCCGCCGGCCGGAATCCTTCGCCGGCGGGAGAGCGGCGGGGAGGGCTCTCGGAAGGACGGCGGCGAGAGTTGTTGTGGTGGTGGTTCAGAGGAGCGTCGGAGGAGCGAGAGGGGTCTCTGGAATGTCGGTATGAGGAGTAATAGTCTTGGTCGTCGCTGCTTCCATAGCGGTCTTCTCTTTGCGTATCCAGCTTTGCGACCAGCGAAACCCTAATCCCACACAGTTACGTACGGCCTTCGAATTTCGAATGGCGAAGAAGACAACGAAGAAGAAGAACTGTACAAGTAATATTAACTGCGAAGTATCTTTCTGTTGTTTGTGACTTTTCTTACAGAGAGAAAGAAGAGAGAGGAGGCGAGAGAAAGGGGGGGTATTCGGCTCTTCTGTTTTGATCTGTCGAGGTGTTGTTGATGATTGGAGTTTGGAGTTGGGGGAGGGGGGGGGAGTCGGGCCCAATATTTTTTCATTTTGGGCTTTAACTTGAGTTTAGGCCCGACCATGGACTTTAGCCTTTCTACCAAAACGGTGCGTTTCACTTGAGGGCCTATACGACAAAACTCGGATAAATCGCCGAAGGTGGTTATTCTGAACCATTTTAGCACTCTGTCACGAGCAGAAGTACGCCAAGCTTCCCCTCCCCTCTCCGGTACTACTGCTCTGTGAGAAACATTTCTCTCAAACTCTCATTTTCCGTTTGGATGCCGAGAAACTTCTGGAAAATTAAGAAATTTCCCGCTATTTTTTCTTTCTTTTTGGTTTTTTATCGCTTGGTTGTCTCCGGCGGCGTCTAATATGGTCTAACCCTAAGTTTACTTTTATTTCCTGTATCGAGTTCTGGTCTTCTTTCGTTTTCTCGGCATCCAAACGGAGTATTACCTTATTTGACTTTATGAATGTTTGACTGGACTGTTACTGATATTTTGACAACTTCGCAGTTTCGCGCGGAAATGGAAATTGATGCTGATTCTGTCAAGAATAACAAACCGCCGGAGGATGGTGGCGATTCTGTGCCAATGGATTCCCAAGAATCCTCCAGCATTCAGGTATTTTCTTTAGTGTTTTTCTGTTTGGTTTCTGAGAAAATGGAAGCAACTATAACAAAGCTAATCCTTTTTCCCATTATAAAATCTCCGATCTCCATATCAGTATTTCCCCTTTCATTGTGCTAAATTGCGGACTTCCTTACATATTTACCCGACTTATTAGGTCTAGTCTGAAAACATTTGGCAAATAAGGTTGTAAAATTTTGTTTAGTAAGTTTGATGTAAATGAAATGAAAAATGTAAGATTAATGACCTAAATTCACTGGTAAAGTTCATGTAAATAGGTTAACTCTCAAATTGTCTAAATTAATTACGTTCTCATCAAACGGGTGATGTGATCCTAATTGCGACCCATGTCAGTGCTCTTTTATGGTTCTTTGGTTCAAGAAGAATAAGATTCAACATCATTGTTTTTGCTTTTCGGTGTATTCTTTGAACTGTGTTGCTCATTGATTTGGAGTTTTTGATTTTGCTCTCTAAGGAAAAGAGTAAAGAAAAGGAAGAGCTTAATGACTCAATGGGGAAATTACACATTGAGGGATCATCCTCTGGGCAGCTAGGGACTTCTTCAACCAACTTTAAGAGAAAACCAGTTATTATCATTGTTGTAGGAATGGCAGGTAATCTAATCAATTTATTGGTATTTCTGGGTGTATTTGTTAGACCAATAAAGCTTCTAAGAACGTTCCATTTTCTTTGATTACCTTGAACTGGAAGTCTAGAAATATATAACGGTGTGATTAGATGTCGTGAGTTTTGGGAGTTCTTTATGGCTGTTGATTTTTAGTCTTTTCCATGTTGTTTCTTTACTGTTTTGTTTATTCTCGAGGGCGCCTTGTCCTCTTTCCTTTGTACTGTTTTCAGTAGTATGTTTCTTATTAAAAACAAATGGAGTAAAGATACTGAAATCTTATGGTTCTGATTAGGGAGTGGAAAAACAACGTTTATGAACCGATTGGTCTACCACACACATGCTTCTAACATGCGGGGTTATGTCCTCAACCTTGATCCTGCTGTGATGACTCTCCCATTTGGTGCGAACATTGACATAAGAGATACCGTTCGGTATAAGGAAGTGATGAAGCAATTTAATCTTGGGCCTAATGGAGGAATCCTTACATCGCTCAACTTGTTTGCTACAAAGTTTGATGAGGTAAAAACCAAAATTTAGCAGACTTATTATTTTTAACCTCATATCTTCGTTGGATGATAACACCTGTCAAGAACAATTGAATATTGTTCTTGTAACTTTTACGGTTCTTTCACTTATAGTGCCAACCATTTTAAAGAATCATTAATATCAGAAATGTATATGTATCTATTTCTCCATGATTTTTACCCATTTCAATTAATTATTGGTTCTTATTTGGTGTCTGCTTTTTTTACCTAGTTTTTCTTTTTTCTAATGCTCCATTCAGGTCATTTCAGTCATTGAGAAACGAGCAGATGAGCTTGATTATGTTCTTGTTGATACTCCAGGTCAGATTGAGATATTCACTTGGTCTGCTTCTGGCGCCATAATTACAGAAGCTTTTGCTTCTACATTTCCTACTGTGGTCACATACGTAGTTGACACGCCCCGCTCCACTAGCCCAGTAACTTTTATGAGCAATATGCTTTATGCCTGTAGTATATTGTACAAGACACGGTTGCCCGTCGTGCTGGCATTTAACAAAATTGATGTGGCTCAACACCAATTTGCCTTAGAGGTGCATTTTAAGCCCCGGTCTATCTTCATTTCTTTTATGGCATCATGTTCTGAATGTGTTGTATATGTGATATACCTGCATTTTTGCCATACAGTGGATGGAAGATTTTGAGGCTTTTCAAGCAGCAGTAACTTCAGATGAATCTTACACATCGACCTTATCTCAGAGCCTCGCTCTCTCACTAGATGAGTTTTACAAGAATCTACGTTCTGTTGGTGTATCTGCTGTTTCTGGTGCTGGAATGGATGACTTCTTTAAGGCGATTGAAGCAAGTGCTGAGGAGTACATGGAAAATTACAAGTAATCTCATGAAATATCTTGCACACTTCTCTATAAAACTTCTGGTTGGCGTAGTATGCCACGGCAAATTAGATGATTAAATAATTGTTTCTAAATTTTTTTGGGTTTTTTCTGCAGGGCTGATCTCGATAAGAGACGGGAAGAGAAGCTGCGGTTGGAGGAAGAACGCAGGAAGGAGAACATGGATAGATTGAGGAAGGATATGGAGAAATCAAAGGGGGAAACTGTGGTTTTGAACACCGGGTTGAAGGACAAAGCAGAAAAAAGCAAAGCTCAAATGGACAAGGATGAGGAAGAGGAAGGGAATGAGGAAGATGATGATTTTGAGGCACTCAGCGAAGACGAGGACTTCATAGATGAGGATGAAGACGAAGAGGTTGCAAGTTTCTCCTTTCGGTGAAGAAGCTTGTTTTGGTTGGAATTGCGCGGGAACAAGACTGTGCACAAGACAAATTAACAGATTTAAAGCTATAGAAGATAGTATCACTCAATCTTGCCATGCTTGACACAATTTTCTGTTTCTGTCTATATCCTTTGATCCTAGAGATTTAAGGCATGCCTTAAAGTTTACTTCTTATTACTAAGGAAAGTTGGACATTTTTTTTCGTTTTCATTTATACCCTTTTAAAGTTCATTTAGGTGCTCCACTTGATACATGGAGGTTGCTCTCAAAAGTCACAAGATGTTTATGATGCGTTTAAATTGTTGTCTAGAGGATTCTTGACATGCAATATGGAGTTTTGCGAAGTGCTCCATATTTTTTTTTTTTTTTTTTTTTTTGGTGCTGGACCTTTTGAATGGGATATGTCAATTCATAGTGTGGGATTGAATGCCCAATCCATAAGCTACAAGCATTGAAATTTAAGAGGCTTTACCACCAGTCTATGAATCGTGTCTTCTCAAAAGTTAATCTCCCAGCATTAAATAAGAAGGATGTACAATTGTATATTTTTTTATAATATAAAACTACTAGTTATCACGATCATCGCACTAATATGTAAAATTGTGATTTGATTGATAAAAATATGTTAACATTGCTCGATTATTTTTTTATTGGATTTCTTGGTAGAATTTATGACAACTCTATTGCATCATTGCTAGCAAGGTAACTATAGGACAATGATATGACCTAGACATGTCAATTAAAATAGCTTCTAGTGCTCTCTCAAATTTAAGTTGATCTAAAATCCAAATATTCCCGTTCAATGAAAAAGTAAAATTATATAAACAAAAGTGCGTTTGGTTGGTGAATTCGTGCTTATAGTTTAGATTATGGTGTGTAACTCATTACAGTATTCTCTTAAAAAAATACAAGTAAATTGATAATAGTTCTGAATCATGATTCTAAATTCATCAACTAAATGTCCACTTAATTGGTTTAAATTTCGCAGTTCAATGAAAAAGTCCAATCATAAACAACCTAATGAAGAATCACCCAGTATTAAGAAATGATGTATATAGTTACTTTAAAAAATGATTAAAAAAAATACTAGTTACGGTGGTCATCACACTTACATGCAAAATTGTAAGTTGTAACTAGATGAATAAGGATATAACATTTCTCGGTTAATTGTTCCTTCTACTCAATTCATAATTTTCCATTTGGGGATACAAATTAGAATCCTATATCTTTGCTTTTTCATACTTCTGCTAATGATGTAGGGACTTTCTTTTTTTCTTCTTTACGGAACAATAATGAGGGGACTTTATGCTTTATGTCTTCCTTTTGACACATAATAACGAGGGAATCAGAACAAGTTCACTGTAGACAAGAACGTAATCATTTCGTAAACTTTATAGTAATCAACAAAAGTTTGGATGCTCTTTGCAAACTCATATTAACATTAAATAAACAAATAAATTATAAATAGGGAAAAAAAGATAAAAGTCTCGTTCACTTCACAAATTTGAGTTTTTAATTTGAATCGAGATATGATATTTTTTTAGAGTTTTTCACTGTAGTAGAAAAAGTTATATGTGACATTTTTTGAGAATTTTTTACTGTAAAAATTTAAAACTAAAAATTTAAATCGATAAAATGAACGAGACTAAAAAACAAATGAACCGTGTAAGTAAGCTTGTCGTTTCCCTTCAAAGTATGGTATCACCATAAAAGGGACATTAGACAACCACAATTTATGAATGGCTAAGAAGCTGCTGAACTAGCATTCAGTACTCTTTTTCTTTCAATAATTAAGCCATTTTTTTTCATTTATATTCGTATTAAGAGCAAGAGATTTTTGTTAAAAATTATTTCATATTATTAATCTTACCTTTTTTTTTCATCTGATATTAATGGAATTTGATGGTTAAGAACTACATTGCACCAAAAAAAAGTACTTTTTTTTAAAGAAAATAGAACAAATACATTTTAAAATACATGTATCTGAATACTTTTAATTAATATTACTTTTAATAAAAAAAACTATATTAATAAAATAATATTAATTAAAAATAAAGTGTAAAAATCTAACACGCCCTAAAAATAAATTTCATGGTCACTAGCACTACAACCAAAATCCATTGATTGAAAAGACTACCGCAAATTCTTTTTTTTTTTTTTTTTTTTTTTTTGTAAAACCAAAATTCTCCTTTTTTTGTTTCTAAGAATAGGATCATTAATCTTGTTCTATAATCAATGGGTCCCGCGTCAATCTCTACCACCAAATCAATGCAAATTGCGCGCCTAATTCTTCCTTAAAACAGTTAAACATCACCCGATGTCTAAGCCACGCTTTAGTATTACCTATTTATAAATCCAAACAGAAAGCAATTATCTTTTAGAATTTTTTAATAAATGCAAAAAGTCTAAAAAATGAAGTTCCAATCTCGTGTAAAACTTATCCGAATCTTTATAAAACTGACTCGTGTCAACCATCATCATGACCCAAAAATCATAAAGCGATAATAATATTATAATTGAAAGCTTTTTTCGAAAGAGCCCAGCAGAATAATATTGATTGATACATAATTAGAAAGCTCATTTCTCACCTTCCATAAACAATTAGATAAATAGATAAATACACAATTGGAAGCTATTTATATAATTTTGGTCATTACCGCCCCAAAAAAAGCTTCTCAGAAATCAGAATTCGGCGTTGCAGAGGATTTGCAGAGGAGAGAAGAGAGAATCTCCGATCAAAAATGGCGAAACACGAAGAGCTTCCGATTCCAAAGTACTCAACATTGGAGCCTGTCTATGACGAGGGATCTCAGCTCGAGGAAGCTCAGCTCCGCTACGACAATTTGAAGTCCAAGTTTATCGACTTCTTCGGTCATCCTCCTCACGTCTTCGCTCGCTCTCCAGGTCTCTCTCTCTCTCTCTCTCTCTCTCTCTCTCTCTCTATATATATATATATATGTATATGAATATGTATATGTATATGTATTTGATCGTGGATGAGAAATTTGAAGGTGTGTGATTTGGATTAGGGAGGGTGAATTTGATCGGAGAGCACATAGACTACGAAGGTTACTCGGTGTTGCCTATGGCGATAAGGCAGGATACGATTGTCGCGATTCGGAAGCGTGACGGTGAAGACGCCGAGAAGGTTCTGAGAATTGCCAATGTCAATGATAAGTACCAAATTTGTACCTATCCTGCTGATCCTGAACAGGTATTTCTATGCCTATACGCCTATACGTACTTTCGTATTTTGTATTTGTACATCTCTGTATATGCGCTCGCAATTTGTGACTTATGGTAGTTTGACTTTTTTGGTTTCCTGAGAAAAATTTGATCGTCTGATTCAAAAATTAGATTTGAATTAAAGAAGAGTTTGATTTCAACTTCGGCCAATAATTATAATCTGTGATTGTATTGAAATCGTAAGAGAAGAACCTGATTGTATTGAAATCGTAAGAGAAGAACCTGTTTGCTGTCCCTGTCACGTTTAAAATTTGTATATATACCAAGTTAGAGTTTTTATTGGAAAGGTGTGTCATTCTCAATACCAACCAACAGAAAGATGTTTAATTGTTTTTTTTCTTTTAATTTTTTGGTGATGTTTTATAAGCGGCTTATAATATGCCTATTAAGTTGAAAGGAAAATTCTATGGAACAGTAACTCGTCCAGCTATGTTATATGATAGTAAATGCTAGGCCATCAAGAGACAACAAATATACAAGATGAGTGTGGCGGAGATGCGTATGTTAAGGTGGATGAGTGGCCATATGAGGATGGATCGCATACAAAATGATGTTATTCGTAGTAAAGTAGGTGTAGCACCAATAGAAGATAAAGTGCGAGAAAACCGTCTGAGGTGGTAAATGCATGTACAACGTAGATCGTTAGATACACCTATTCGTGCTTGGGAGAACATCCAAAAACCTAGTACTAGCAGAGCGAGGGATAAACTAAGAATTACTTGGATAAACTAAGAATTACTTGGGCTGACGTAGTTAGGCACGACTTTCAAGATCTAGGACTTTAGGAGGGTCTCGTGTTTAATAGAACAGACTGGAAACGAGAAATCCATATAGCCGACCCCAATTAATTTAGGATTAAGGCTTGTATTTGTTGTTGTTTTATAAGCGGCTTGTTTGTTGTGCAGGAAATCGACTTGAAAAATCACAGATGGGGTCACTATTTTATTTGCGGGTGAGACTAAAGATTACATGCTTGTCGTTAATCTTATAAGTTGATGGTGCTAACAAAGAACGCAGTGTAATAAATTGATATCTAGTCATCCAATCCTATCTTACCTAACCTAGGGAAGTGCATTCCGTAAACGCTTGTTTTGATTACTTATAAACGGGTGTAAAACCAATTCTAAACTGTTTAACTAGCTCATGACAACTGAAAAGACGAATGCTCTTTGTTCTTTAGGTACAAAGGATACTATGAATATGCTAAATCAAAAGGAGTAAATGTTGACGCACCAGTCGGCCTTGATATTCTTGTTGATGGAACAGTTCCTACTGGTACAGTTCATTCTCTTTTTTTTTTTTTAAGGAAATAGTTCATTCCTTTGAATATGTGATCTCTGTCTTCATATTCTGCAATTCTAGTTTATTTGCTTTTGGAAGATAAAAATAGTTTGAAGCAATCTTATATTCATATTCTCATAATTGAAAATAGAATCTGACAATTACTTGTTTATGTGACTGGCATATAGGCTCTGGATTATCAAGCTCTGCAGCATTTGTTTGCTCCTCCACAATTGCTATCATGGCTGCTTTTGATACGAGCTTTCCAAAGGTATCTTAATATTATCTTCGACCTATTTCCTAAAGATTGATAACATCTAATTTCTAGGCTGTCCTTAAGGGGTCCTTTAAATTGAGCCCCAGCTAACAGAAACGATTTTCGTAGCTGTTTCTCAATGCTAACATTATTCTGTTGCCTACAGAAAGAAATTGCCCAACTTACATGTGAATGTGAACGACACATTGGAACACAGTCTGGTGGAATGGATCAGGTAATTTATCTTTTGTTTGTTTTGAAACTAATGACTTTTTGTGATTTCTGCGATAATATTGGAAAGCATATGTTTCTTTACAAGTTAGCATTGATGTAACCTTGGCTGGAACTGTGCAAGGGGATTCTGTAGTGGTGAATAGTTTGGTTTGTTTTTGTTGAGCGTAGAGAACTTGCTTAGACCTTCTCTATATGGGCATTCATCAGTGCTTCTTATTTATTTATTTATTTTATACCATTGTGTGGTGGGTTGGTGAAAATTCATCATTATTATCCTCTCTTGGTTGCTAGTTTACTTCTTTCTCAAATTCTCTAGCAGTCTAGCTTGACATCCAAGTATTCACTTTAAGGGTTAAATGCAGTGTTCTTCTTTACTGGTTTTAATCAATGCTGCTACTTATCTCCTTATGAAGTGAGATATCTTGTGAATTTGAGAGGATTGTGCCTAATATTTTGCTTGACGCTTGGGTTTTTGTCTGCGTCATATGCTGAGCTGCTAACTATATTTGTAACCATCAAAGGAAGTCAGATCGTGACACTGAGAGATTAAAGGACATTATTCCTAAGCCTTATTGTTTTCTTTGACAGGCAATTTCTGTCATGGCCAAAACTGGGTTTGCAGAACTGATTGATTTCAATCCTATCCGTGCTACTGATGTGCAATTGCCAGCTGGTGCAAGTTTTGTCATTGCCCATTCTTTGGCAGAATCGCAGAAAGCTGTCACTGCTGCCACAAATTACAACAACAGAGTTGTTGAATGTCGACTGGCTGCAGTAAGTTCATTTATTCTATAACAAAGAGTTGGGTTTCTATTATTTAAATCCATATCAATCATTTATTAATGAACTTGGAAACTGTCGAAGGTATATGGAGAGGAGGCAAATCTAAAGGATTGAGATCGAAATATTGTTCTTTAAGTGTCAAAGCTAAATCTTTATATAAATGTTGTAGCCCTCATCGATCTGGCGATCTACTAATCTTTTCTTTCATCGGTCCATACTTTAGTATAACCACTGACCGCTTTCTCTATTTCACTCTCAGCTAGCATTGCAACTTACAAGAGAGGCGCACAATTTTTTTTTTCTTGGTTTTTTAATTTTAGAATATGTTTGAACTGATAATGTTTTTCACACATTCTTTAGATTGTGCTTGGTATTAAGCTGGGGATGAAACCACAAGAGGCAATATCAAAAGTAAAAACTCTCTCTGATGTTGAAGGCTTGTGTGTAACATTTGCTGATAGTCGTGACTCTTCAGATCCTGTCCTGGCTGTCAAGGTAGTTCTGTACACATTTTCTTCCTTGATTGTGGATTTGTTATTTGTTAGCAATATGAATATTGAATAGATTCTAATTCACGTTATCTTTGTATTTTAGGTTCATTTTTCTTTTTTCCTTATCCTAATCACTTTTTATTTTTGTTAAAGGAACTTCTGAAAGAGGAACCTTACACCGCTGAAGAGATAGAGGCAATTACCGAGGAAAGTCTACCATCAGTCCTTGGGAATTCTCCATCTTCTTTGGATGTCCTAAAGGCTGCAAAACACTTCAAGTTACATCAGGTGCAGTAGTATAAATAGATTAAAAATACATATGCGTTTTTATTACTTTTATACGCTGCTTGTGCCCTTTATAGCCGGCCATTGATGAATCCTTGGTGAACTTGTGTTTATTAGAGAGCTGCCCATGTGTACTCTGAAGCCAAGCGGGTGCATGCTTTTAAGGATACTGTATATTCAGATTTAAGGTATGTCATATCATTTTTCTTAAATGTCAGTGTACTTTTTCTTCCACGCATGATAACCATTTGATGCTCAAATTTGTAATGACCCCTTGAAGTAGTTGTTTTAGTTAATGTTGTTAGCTGTTACCGCAAGTTTTCTCTCCTGTTGCAATTGGTACTGTTGTTGCAGTGAGGAGGACATGCTGAAGAAGCTTGGCAATCTTATGAATGAGAGCCACTATAGTTGTAGTGTTCTGTATGAATGCAGGTATGTCCTGCTTCGAGCATTGGATGTCTGGAAGCAAACACCAATGTTAAATTTATTCTTCAGTGAAAAACTTTATCAATGTGCAATGTCAGTGTTAAGTTAAAAAAGGAACCTCCACCGTTGTCCCCCTAAAAAGCACTTAAAATGGGGAGGGGAAAAAAATCAGACACTTTGAGCCAAATAAACTTTTAAAAAAACAGGGGTTGATGAAATTTTAACTTTTTCTTCCATGTCTGCTAACCGGTCTGGTGAGTAGGACCTGTTTACCAAATGGTACTGGATGGACAAAGTAAATGGCGGAGAAACTAATATATAGAGGATCTGGTTCCATGAAGACATGTCAAAATTTCAGAGACCAAAGCACTTTTTACATTGTTATGAGAATAATTCAAAAAAAGGGTGAAAAAGAAAAAAACAAGCGCCCACAAAGTAAAGTTTAAGGAGTAAATTTTATGCAGCAATGGGGACTCATATACCATTTCCATTGATGTTTGCTTGCACTTTGTTCCTGTAACTAGCTGTCCGGAGTTGGAAGAGCTTGTAAAAATTTGCCGCGAAAACGGAGCTCTCGGGGCAAGACTTACCGGAGCTGGATGGGGAGGTTGTGCAGTTGCTTTGGTGAGAGAGAGTATTGTCCCACAATTCATTCTCAACTTAAAGGTTAGTCCTCTTCATGCAATAAATGATGGCTTTACGTCATAGCAAAAAAAGAAGAAGACAGCAAAATGATGGATTTACTCTTCTGTATTATTTATCAGGAACACTTTTACCAGTCAAGGATCGAAAAAGGAATCATCAACAAGAATGACCTTGGTCTCTATGTTTTTGCTTCCAAGCCCTCAAGTGGTGCTGCTATTTTCAAGTTCTAATACGTCTCACAAAAATAAAAGTTGATTCTTAATTTCTAATTATACATAACTTATTATAAAATAAGATCATATTTTGTCAGAATCTTGTCTTTTGTCAAGAGGATAAGGATTTTACAAAATTGTCCAAAACTACGTTGGCTAATGCCTTTCCGGAAAACGTGTATCAAATCTATGGATTGTTTCTTTTGCTCCATTAATCCAAATTATTTGAGAGGTGGCTTCTTTTATTCACATGGTGGCGGACCACCACGTGGCTAGTAACACATTTTAGTTGAGTTAATGGCCATCTTTTAGTGGGCTGTAGGCCCGTTTGTTGATTGTGGCCCACCATGTTGTTTTATGGCCCAGATGGATTTTGAACCGAATCGGGTGAGATTTAAGAGTCCCCACGTGCAGGACAGTGACGTCATAAAAGCCCAAAGCAATTTGTAAATTTTTGGAGGGAGAAAAAAGAATGCATACGCCTGTTTGGTAGGAGAGAAAAAATGATGCAATTATAATGGAAAATTATAAGAAATTAAAAGAAATTAAAAGGCAAGAACACACAAGAATTATAATAGTTCACCCTTAATTCAAGAGCTACGTCCACTATGAGGATGAGAGAATTTACTGTTTTTCATAGAAAATTACACACTCTAATTGCTTTGAATGAGACTTAGAGATCTTTCAACCTACAATTTCTTATTTATATCGTTGACCATCGCCTCTATTAGTTTTCCTATTTAATTCAGGGATATTTTTCTCATCTTTTGGGATAGTTTCTCAAAACATGGAGATTACAATCAATTAAGATGATTTCATTACTTAAATTTTGTATATTTGAATTACAAATAGCAAATCCCAAAGTAAATCTTGCATATCTCCCGACTTGAGTAAACTCGACTTCATGAGCACTTTTAGAACCATCTTCGCCTACAATTGTTGGTGCGGTCAATCTCATGTTGCCTTTTACATCTCTTAAGAGTGGTCGACCTCTTGTGTATGCCACAAACTTAATTAGCGTCTGCTCTTAAGAGAGTTACCGTCTAACATGACGGCTAAGTCTGAGCTATTCTTAATCATTTAATGCCCTAATTTATGACACATGAACCTCATTCAATATATGATTTAACGTTCAGAATTTTACCCTACCACATCATTCATTAGTTAAAAATTGAAAACTTCTTGCATCAGTCTAGAATTAGGATTTTAGAGTGCCACTTTTGTGAGAGAATACAAAACCAATCAATGTCATCTTATCAATGAATAACCCCAAAAATATCATGCAAAGTATTAGTGGTAAGAACAAATAAAGAGTGGGAATTTGTCTTAAAGGCAGGGGAACATGAATTGAATTGTTTGCATCAAAGCATCATATCCAAAATAATGTGGGCCTAAAGAGGTTACCCGCCTGCAGAACATTAAGGGCATCAAAAGGCCCCTTTTATTAAATTCAAGATAGATCTTTGAAAATCTTCAAGCCTTTTGGTTTGGGCCTACTCACTCTCATTTATCTCTTCTTCTTCTTCTTCTATTTTTATGGGAAAAAAAAAATCAAATTTGAATTAATGAAGTGACAGTATATTCCCATACTCATCCAGCTGGACAATTACAAAGGACTCTCTTTTTGTCTTGACACAGTTCCCATGAGAATGATATTTTCGATGCCATTTATAATATATATTTTTTGTTTTAGGGACACAATTTTGATCCGATTTTGTCTCGAAATAAAATATTATTTTAGTAACACATCTCCTTTCATACGATTCCGCATTATTGATTAATTATTGAAAACTTTGGGGCACCGCAGAAATAAAAAATATTTAAATATAGTTAACCCATTTAAGACCAGGCAGGTTTTCTTCTCTTCTTTTTTTTTTGATAATTAAAAAAATATCTAGTAGAGAGATTTGTTTCTTGATTCGAATCATAATTCGTGATTCATTATAATATTTTCTTTTAAAAAAATACACATAAATTAAAAATAATTTAAATCACATAATTTAAATCCTCCGATTAAACGTCTTATAAGACCAAGACAGTTTTTTACTACCAGAAATGGTCAAATAAGAAAAATGGGGTTGTTTTAGGAAATAAATTTTTTTAAAAAAAAGAAGCGTTTTGTCTGTTGATAATTTCAAACATGGCAGTTTAAATCCCACTAATAGCTCCACACAAAATTATTAAACCAAAACCCAAAAAGAAAAAAACTGCAAATTAATAAAATAGTCTGACTCTAAAAAAGGGCAAAAGAAAGAAAAAAAAAAGTTGTTACGTTTTTTCTTTTTTAAATTGGTAAAATAACAATAGTGAGGGTGAATCCAAGGGTCCACTATTGCTGAAACTCCACGTGTCAAAATTCCCAAAAGTGTCGGTGGTGTTCCTTTGGCACAAAACATCAGATTCCTAAAATTCCCTTAAATAAAAATAATAAATAATGCTTGTCCTTCAAAAAAGAAATAATACTTATATATCCCTCTGCATAAATACTATTTTTAGTTCGTTAGTTATTGCATTTCCACACAAAAACGAGTGAGAAAAAATAATTAGAAAAGAGAGAAAAGCAAATAATAAATTTGAAATTTAAAAAAAAAAAAAAAAAAACCTAGTAGTTTCCTGGCTCGTCCCCTAGACGGCAGAACCCCCTCGTGTTCATTTCTTATCTCTCTCTCTCTCTCTCTCTCTCTCTCTCTCTCTCTACTATATATATATATATATATATATATATATATATATATATTTTTTTATTTTTTTGTATGAAAAAACGTTTGTTTATTTAACAAATTTATTGCATTACGTAGTAATAATATAAATAAGGATTTAAGGAAGCCAAATTCGACGGTGGCTTCGCTGTAGCTAGTCCTTCTGTTCGCATCGGATCTGGGGTTTCTTCGCTTCCCTCTCAAGGTACATTCTTTCTTTTCCTTTTTTCTTCGTTTTTCTTTTGTACTTTGATTATTTAAAGGTTTTACTTTTTTGTGGGTTTTTATTATAATTGTTTCCGTGTTGATGCATTTCCAAGCCTCTTTCTTTGTTGGGTCTTCTTTAGTTTTCTTTTCCTTTTTTCTCTCTTGATCGATTTCTGAGGAACAAAGAAGGTTTTTTTTTTTTTTTTTTTTTTTTTTTTTTTTTTTTTTTTTGGGTTTAGTTTTGATAATTGTATGATCGAATTTTGTTGGGTTTGTAGACAATGTTTTTTGACTTTTGAATTCATTCATTTTTTTGGCTTTGCTTTTTCATTTTTCATTTTTTTTTTTTTTTTTTTTTTTTGTTTGGTCATTTCTCTTGAAGGTACTAAAAATCTTGAAATTTGATTTTTTTTTTTTTTTCCTTTGTGTTGATTGTAAATTGCAGGGTTTCTGGTCAATTGGCAGATAGGAGGGAAAAGGAAAGGAGGTTTCTGTTGTTTAATTAGTGGTTTGATTATTGACGTGAAAAAGAAGTGTTAATCCGTGCAAAACAAGTTTACATTTTTGTTATTTATTGCGGATGTCTTAGTAATAATTGCACGTTAAATCGAAAAAAGGGATTTGTTTGCTTGATGAAGCCTGATATTTTTGTGGTCAATTATCTTCTCCTTACCATATAAAAATACATTTCCAAAGAGGCAAAACCGTGTTATGGGTTGACTTAAAAGGTGGAAACTTTAGGTGTTCTTAGGGGAAAATAGTGTGGGTTTTTGTTATAATATTATTGTCTGTAGAAGTGGTTGAAAAAATTCACATTGGGTTTGTGCCTTCTTTGCGGATTTGTAATGGATCACAATAGTTTGAGGGATACTGGAGTTGGAGTAGATTTGGAAAGTGGGGTCCTTACAAGTGAAGGAGAGTTGAGTAGTATCCTGGTTTCGGGTTCTAAACGGACATTGGTTTCAAAGCTTTGTGGTGGTTTGGTTGATGGATTGATCAAGGCTGAAGATGGGGTGAGTGGTTGTTGTGGCAATGTGTCCAGTTCCAATGGGGTTTCTCCTGAGAGTGTCAAGGTGGTGGGTGCAAACAAGATGTTGGAGGGCGAAGAGGCTGCTGCAGGCCATCTAGAGAAGACACCGGTGAAGGAGAAACGGAAAAAGACTAGCAATAAAAAGGCTCCAAAACCTCCGAGACCTCCCAGAGGCCCATCATTGGATGCAGCCGACCAGAAACTAGTTAGGGAAATTTCCGAGCTTGCCATGTTGAAGCGTGCTAGGATCGAGAGGATGAAGGCCGTAAAGAAGATGAAAGCTGCGAAGGCATCCTCCTCCAGTAGCAACATTTTTGCTATGGTGTTCACAGTTATCTTCTGTCTCGTGATTTTCTTTCATGGTAATATTTTGTATTTCCATCCGAATGTCACTTATCATAATATCATTTACTATTCTTCAAGTTTTTTTTTTAAGCCCATTTGCAACCTCTGCTTTTGTCTTTACCACATAGTTCTAGCTACAATTGTGTTTGGTAAAACTACTCGAGACCAATTGATACAAAAATCCATAAAATCAATTTTAGTGGATTAGCTTAGATTGGTCGAGCCAACCATTTGGATCATTCTATATTTTGAGCTTGGCCCTGTTTATTGGCTTTAGTTTTAGTGGATTAACTTTGCAATAAATCTTTTTTTTTTAATTGCCAATCCATTTTCTGATAAGTTTTTCATTTGGTGACAAAACTCATAGTTTCCTGTCTTCCAAAGGTTGTAGAGTTTGGCGGAAGGCTTCAGTTTCTAACTCAAGCTCACAAAGTGGGTAGGGGGGGATTTATGGGCATCAAAAAAATAAATGAATAAAAAAGAATAAAAATAAATTATTGGTCAATTGAAGCAAATCTTGGGTTTTGATGTAAACATGGAATCTTGTTACCATACTTAAATCAGTGCTTTTAGGAATTTATTTCTTTTCATTGCTTTTATTTCTATATAATTCAAAATGTGAGACTTTTTCCAGGCATGTCATGTGGAAGATCCCCCGAAAGTTTCCAAGGACCTTCGGTGTCAGTAGGCTCGACGGAGGGTGGCTTAATCTCGGTTCAGTTCTATCCCATTCCCTCAGCAAGTATCCCCAATGGACCTGGCTCCGAGTCTCCCAAGTAAGTTCATACAATTTTGCATACAAATCCTTTTTTATGTGTTGCATTGAGATTCATTTTTCGGCTTCCTGACAAATCTTTGTGTACTTGGGAAACTTTAAATTTTTGGCTTACTAAACGAATTCCATTCGGGTTGTCTGTTTGCAGTTTGGTAGAGCAAGTCGCAGGTTCGGACTTACGAGAGAAGCTGAGAAGACTTGCAGGGTGATTGTGTAATAATGCTTTTGTAAATGAGAGGTTTTGTTTATTGATGAGTTGAACGAAATGAATTTCTATGACACCCTTGAAGTTATAATGCAAGCTGTTTTTGCTTGCACTTTTTTGTACACGCAGCCTTGTGAAGCTGAATCCCGTCTGTTATTTTATATCCCTTTATGTATATTAATCAAAGTTGGGGGGGCAACTCAGATGTTAATGTTTTTTGCAATTTTTACTGCACATGCCTGATAAGTTGCATTCTCAGCAACTAAACCTAGTCTGTTAATCTAGGATGCATTTAGTAATAAATGGAGAATTATGTGATAGGGTATAAACAACTCTATTTGAGATACAAAGCTTTATGGACCGTCAGATCATATCAAAGTCATAAATAATGAAAATAAATGTGATTTAACGGAACTTGACAGAGATCGGACGGTCTGGAATTATGCAGATTTGATAAGGTCGAGAATTATGCAGATTAGTAAAGCAAATGGAAAGAGGAGAAGTGAGCGGATAGAATTTGAAATCGTGTTAATAATTTGGCAAGTAAACACATGAATAAATAACATTAAAAAAATAGGAGACAACAGAAATTTTCTGATTTGCAAAAGATGATATGAAAAATGCTTTCATGAAATTTGGCTGCACTGGAATAAGATTATCCTTTAGTGGATTCGCTTTAACCAGCTAGCCAATAAACAAATTAACCTTTTGCGTCCCATCTTTTGCTTTCATTGATTTGGCTATTCATGTCAATATGTTTTCTTTATAGTTTAAAATTTGTTTGGTTTTACCATAATTATGTCTTAATAGATTGAAAAAGTAATATGCAAATGCAAAAAGCAGCCAAACGACACAGTTGATGTGACAATTCCAATTCATTCCCTTCAGCAGCATAAGAAAATGGATGCACCCAACTTGATTATTGAGGAAAATGCATTAGCAATGTTTAGATATTATCCTATACGAGTCTTCCAAGTGCCTAGCTTAGGATGGAATGTGTATTGTGTGTGTTTCTTCTTCTTCTTTTTCTTCTTCTTCTTCTCTCTCTCTCTACCCACTTCAGAGAGAAAGAGAGAGAGAGAGAGAGTTTACAATCACTTGAATGCACATCACAAGGCATTAGCCTAAGACCATAGCACGTGATGGTCTACATGTTTGTGGGATATGCAAATCACAATAATTGCCGATGTAAAAACAGTCAAACACTTCCTACATCTGCACATGAGTTTCTAGAGCCTTCCCTTTCAATATGGTTTCTTCTAAGCTGTCCCCATTATAATATTCTCTAGATATTCACAAGATAAAAAGAAAATTTTTGGGCACAAAAAAAAAAAAAAAAAAGAAGCAGCAAGGAAAGAAAGGCAGTCAGATTGGCAACTTCTTGTCCACTTAAACCTTGTGGACTAGAAAGATCAAAGAAAGAACTCATTTAAGCCCAAACCAAAATTCCCAACTCAATGCACTTTTTTGGTCACAAGTCCAAGAAGAACATGAACATAAACAGAAGCTTACTTAATATATAACCAAAAGGGAAAAAAAAAAAAAAGTACATGACATGATATATTATTCATATTCACCTCTACAAAGATTAAACAAAAGTAATAATTGTAATTATGCATAAACAAAACCAATAATAATCAACCTTTTAACAATATACTAATCATGGCTGCAGCAACTTCTGAAAGATCATTAAGAAGACTGTTCTTCTCAGCAAGAGGAGAATTGCTTGATTTGGAAAAGTTCTTGTCACAAGCATTGGCCTGCTTTGCAGCATCAGAAATGCCATAATTGGCAAAACCAAAGTGGCCTCCAAGTAGTGCATCAATGGCTTGTGGAAGGCTGTACTTCACTACTGGGATGTAAAGCTCAGCACAGTAAGCCAAAGATTTCTCCAATTCTGGGTCTGGCTCTTGCTTCAGAAGACTCCTTATGTAGTCAAGAGTTTCAGTTGCCTTTGAGAGGACAAGATCAACCATTATGTGGGCCAGCCCTCTTAGATCAGCACCTGAGCTTTCAGGGTTTGATTCTAGAGATGACACACATAAGTCATAGTGGGGTGTTCTCTTGCATGTTTTCTCTATCAAATCTGTGCCTTGATCATCACCATCATGATCATCGTCTAAGTGAAAGGCATGAGTGCTATAGCAGTGGATGAATTGGAGTGAAATGAAAAGGGCAACATGGAAAACAAGTAAAGAAATTGTGTACCTCATTTTGCTTGGTTTTGTTTATTCGCTATGGTGTTTTTAGATGTGATTTTATAGAGGGGGCTTCTTTTTTCTGTTGGGGGAAAATGGGGAGTTTTTCTGGGTTGTGGTTGCTTTTTGTTGTATTGAGGTCAAATCAGTTGGATCACATGTTTGTATTTGGTTAGAGTGTTGTCTTTAGTAGGCACTTTTTGGGGTGTTCTTGGTCTGGAAATTTGCTCACACTTTGGATCTCACAAGTCATGTGAAGAATAAAGAAAGATATGGGTAAGTGACTTTAATTGGTTTTTGGCCTCAAGGAAAGGACAGAAAAAGCAAGGAAACAAAAGGAAAAAGAAACCAAGAGCTAAAATAGGGTTAATTTCGTTTCTTCTCCATGAACTTTTTCTTGGTCTGATTCTATTCCATGAACTTACAATGCAAGTGAATATCATTTTGTTAAAAAGAAGGTTTATAATATAATATTTTACTGAAACTCTACAAAAGTTTCAAAGTTCATTTAAAAAAGGTTTTTTAAGAAGCTATATTTTTGGCTTTAATAGAAAATTCTTCTAAAAAATCAGGGGCCTGTTTTGTAAACAGGTTTGGAAGTATGCTAGTTTGAACTTTTTAGAGCATCACATTGAATAAATCATAATCATAACATGACCCTTTTGTTTTCAAGTGGTTTGAACCAAAATTTGAACTTAACTTTCTATTTCTAATAAAAAAGTTTAAACTGCCACATTTCGAACTTATTTACTAAACGCACTCTTAATTTAACCAGTTGAAAAGAAAGAGGGAGTGCAAACTCATATTTATTATTAATTTTTTTCAAAACATCAAATGAATGGTTTAAATCAAAACTTGAAAGATTTTGCCAAAACTTGGATTGAACCAACTCTTGAGTTCAAACCACTGAAACTAATTTACCAAACAGACCCCTAAATACTTTTAAAAACTCTCCTAAACAGATCTTTCATATCCTACGTGGCTTATTTTTATCATTCCACATTCAATTACTGCTTATATTGGAACGACTAGAAAAACATGGTTCTTCTAAGTACTTGCATCAACGGTAGCTTATTTATTGTAACTTTATAAGATGTAGCATTCCGTGTTCCCACGACGTTATAATTTTCAAACTACTGAGCGTGGTTCGTCTTTGAAATGGGATGTTTCTACTTCTTGTCGTTTTTTATGTCCTTGTTTTCAAAATTAACATGTTCTTGTGTTTCTAAGATTTTGTCGTGTTTCTGATGACGTCGTTTCTAAGCTGCTATTGTTTGGCGTTTGTGGCTTTTCAATGTTATCGAACTTTTTTACTAAACGATTTTGTCTTGAAAAGAAAGAGGGAGTGCAAACCATATTTTTTTTTTTTTTTCAAAACATTTGGTTTTCAAAACTGATGCCAAAACTTTTTGAACTTTTTCATGAATGGAACTAGTGTCGTTTTACCAAAAACTCTTTTTAAAAATTGTAAACAGGTTTAAATGATTTTTTATTCCGTTTCTTGCTTATATTGAACGTTTCATGGTTCTTCTAATATCCACCCGGTAGCTTATATATTGCCTTTATAAGAGTCTTGAGTGTTCCCACGACGTTATAATTTTCAAACTTTCGTGGTTCGTCTTTGAAATTTATGTTGATTACTTTTCTAATGTTTTTTGTCCTTGTTTTCAAAATTTATGTTCTTGTGTTTGTAATATTTTGTCGTCGTTTTTGAAGATGTTCTGTCATTGTTTGGCGTTTTTTTTCAATTTTGTTTTGCAAAGAGGAAACTTTTTTTTTTTTTTTTTTCATTTATTTTGAAACTGATGTCGCTTTTTACTTTTTCATGAATGGAACTAGTTTCGATTTAAAACTCTTGTTATTGTCGGTTTAAATGATTTATGCCGTTTCTTGCCATGTTGTCGTTTCCTCATATCCACCCCTCGGGCCCTAGGCTTGAGTCTCCACACCATTACCGTGCTTCTTTCTTTATTATTTAACATGACTGCTTTTCTAATGTTTTTGGCTTGTTCATAATTTATGTCGCTTATGTAATATGATGTCGTTTTTAAGATGCTGTCAAATTTTTTTATTTATTTTTTCTCAAGGGTGTTGTCGTTTTCTAAAGCTCAGTTTGTTAAAGCCCAATTAACCACCGTTTTTAACAACCAAGATTGAAGCAAATATTCATAAGTTTGCTAATACAATAACAGAAAGCTGAAAGTCTATTGAATACTTTTATTAATTCAATGATGGTGACATCACAAGCATAGAAAACGTAGAATTGTAAAATCCAAGAAAAATCAAGAAGAAAAAAAAAAAAAGAGATTAACTGCTAAGCAATATTCGTGTCATGGCTGCAGCAATAGCAGCCACATCATGTACAAGTTTGTTCATCTCAGTCAGAGGAGACCTCCCTGAGAAGCTCTTCTCACAGAAATCGGCCTCATTCTTAGCATCATCAGTGCCTTGTTCTGCAAACTTGTAGTTACCTGCAGAATCAGAAATTTATTTAAGTGGAGATTTTTTTTTTAGTTATTGCTTGTTCTATTTACCCTTTTTTTTTCTTCTTTAAATGTACTGAGTAAAATTAATTTGAGTTTTTAAGAATTTTATCGGTTTATGAAATATGGTAGTTTAAATAGGATCCGTTCTTTTCACAATTTGAATCACAATTCAAACTTTTTATTATAGTGTTTTTTTTTTTATAAATAAATTTACTTTTTAACTCAATTTTTCGATTTAAACCCGTGAAAAATGACGGACCAATAATAACTGAAAATTACAAAATTCCACTTACCCGTCTTAAGAGCTTGTGTGGCTTGAGGAACATCAGCGGTTATAATTGCATTGTAGTAGTCAGCACAAGAACTCAAGGGTTGCCTCTCATCACGCTTAGGACTAGCCTTAATCAAGCCTTTGATGTGGCTTAGTGTCTCCTTTGCCTTGGCCTCAATTACACCAACCATTATGAGGGCCAAGCCTCTCACGTCTGCGTCCGAGCTCCGCGGATCCGATCGGAGAGAAGAGACGCAGAGATTGTAATTCGGGGTTCGCTTGCACGTTTGTTCAATTACATTGCTGGCTAGGGAAGCCCTGGATTGGGTTGTGTAGAGAGCAAAAAGAAGCACAATGAGTGATGATGTTGTTATGGTCATGACAAAAGTCTTCATTTTTGTAGGAGACAAATGAGAGAAAATAAATATTTAAGGGGTTTTGAGAAGTTGAAAAATTGTAATATAGTTTGTTTTGATGGTTATGTTGGAGGAGAAATTGGTGTTATTTATACTATGAATTTTTGAGGTGCTTTAAAAAGTCATGTCTCAAAATATCATGCTTGTTATGTGTGCCACGTTGCACAAAACAGTTATATTGCTAAAACAAACTTGAGAAGATAACAAAAAAGCTAGAAAATATTGTTTGGGATTTTCAACTCCATTTGCATGTGGACAGTTGTAGAATCCCCTTCTTAAATGTATTAGAAAGCTCACTTTTTCTGCAATGTGACCACAAAGCCCATATGAGAACATTGGACTGCTAAACAAGGAATCCATATGCAATTCATTTAAGATTCACAGAAAACAATGTTCTCTGTCATCAATGCATTTTATGTTGCCAGTTTTTTTTTTTTTTTTTTTTTTTTTTTTTTACTCTTTTTTGGTGTTGATTCAAATTTTATGCAGATAGAGATTTTCCATAATGAAACTCTATCTAGTACTAGTAGAGGAGTTCACCTCAGCAATTAAGCTGCTCTAGACTATAATAGGTCTTATTAGGTAATTTAGGCCCGTTCTTTTAACTCTTAACTCGTTTGAGTTGAGAATTTAAGTTAAAAAGTAAATTCATGTGAGAAAAAATATTATAGCAAAAAAAATTGAATTTAAATTTTTGTAAGAGAAAATATTATAGCAAAAACTTGAGTTATAATTTGAATTAGCGAATGAACATGATTTTATTTATTTATTTATTTTTATGTTTTACATGGATTAATTAGGATGTTTGTCTTAATTACTTTTCAAAAGTATGCAGAGGGTTTAATCTGTTTGATTTCTATTTGGGAAAAAAAAACCATCAAATGATATATGTAGTCCTGCAGAAACAGAACATGTACTCGTTGTATAGGTATGTGAACTTTGAGAGTACATGTGTACAAGCATTTGATTTTGTTCTCTTTTGTAAAAGCCTATTTTTCCTATTTGGAAAAAAGGATAAATTATGGAGTTCTATTCAATTGCCTCAAATCTATTTGTTGTTGGTTGTTCGATTATGAAACCACTCGTCTTAGAAGCACTATAAAAATAATACGACACATTAAAAGAAAACTGATGAGTTAAGAAGATGTGATTATTCACAGCTATATTAAAAAGTGAAACATAAAGACATTAGCCTAGAAGGTTATGGAAATTGCTTTAGATTCAAGATGTTTCTACCCGTTCCAACAGTATTAACTTCTTGTACAATATATTTCATCGAGAATTTGTTAAGTTGTGAAGCTTAATTATTACTCTGATAATTATTCTCTTAAGCAGAGACAACACAAGAATTGATTTTCAGATAAACTTCTTTTGTACATACAAAGTTGAGAAGTTTGCATTTTTTTCTAGCAAACTCTTTTTTTTTTATTATTATTATAGCGTCACTCTTACACTGAAGGTGAACCCTTGTACGATTTTATTCTGAATTGTACAAAAATAGGGTGTCTAATTCTCAACAATTTTCATTAAAAAAAAAGTATGTCACAGAGAGATTTGAACTCCCTTTTGCTGTTGCTATCAAACTTTTGTCCCACAAGCTGTTCCTATGATGTGAGAAGTGACGAGAGTGGAGAAAAAGTAGTTTTGATCTTTCTTCCTTATAGCATTATTGACGGAAGAAGATAATGGAGTTATGAAAAGTTACAAAAATGGTGGGCTCTATAGCTTTAAATGCGTGATTAGGCCGTGACATAAGGGACAATATGATGAAACATGCATTTATATGTGTAAATGGCATCTAATTAACAAAGCACCGACAAAACTCAAAAAGGGGAAACTGAATTTCAACACAAATACGTCTCTCACTGATTATCCACCCACTCACACTCACAGGACTGACTTAATTTCTCCAAAAGAGATTAGGTAACCTTCTGCGATAAACGGAGACTTCAGCCCTGAATGAATGATTAGAGGAGACTTAACAGAGACGTCCTTATTATTATTATTATTATTACATCACGACTCTCGGTGGTCTCATGTTGTAGAGGAGACCATCCACCCATGTTGTGATTCTTGATCAAAGATTGCAGAATGCCAAGAAAAGACGAACAATAAAGTAGAGAATTTAGGTGTGACGTCCAGCTTTAACAATGCCGAGTGACAATTAACTAGACTTGAAAAATTAACAAATTGAAAATTGTTATGAATAGTAGCTATCTATCTTAGTTAAAATTAATAAATAAATCAGTTAAAGTTATTATTTATATTAAAATTTTACTGTGTAAATAGTAACCTAAATAAAAAGTATTGTGTAAATAATAATCTTAAATAGTGTCAAAAATTTTATTATAAATAGAGCTATAAGATTCTTAATTTTGTACACCTTTACAAGACTAATAAAACTGTCTTTTTTTAATTTCTCTCTTAAAGGTTTTTTTTTTTTTTTTGTATTTTCTTAATTTTCGTGACAAAAATAAAAATTAAAACAGGACAAAATAAAATACAAGAGGCACTTGCAAAAAGGGAAAACTACTCTTGGGTTGCTCCACTTTGGTCCAAGTCAATTCCATGAATCTCTCTTTTAGAGGAAAGACCAGTGTTTTGGGTCGGAACTTTATCTCAAGAAAATTGATATATATATATATATATATATATATATAACTGTTTAAATGCACTAACTATTGTTGTTTTTTTTCATTTGTTTTAAAGGCTAAAAACTTTGAGAAAACGTGTTCTTGTAACACAGACCATTTTGGACCCCAAAAGATGGAGATGAAAATGTGAAGCTAATTAACAACATCATCTGTTTCACAACTGAACAAAGTGGGCAAACCTTCATGATAGTCACATTTCAAGAGTTTGAACTTGAACATTAAAAAAAAAAAAAAAAAAAAAATCTAGCTAATTTTGCAACTGGAAAGAAAGAACAAAAAGTAAGGGTTACATTTTTAAGACCTTGAAGTTTGAACTAACAATATAGGTAGAAGAGGAGTTTATATGATTCAATTCAGAAGATGATCAAAGATAAGCCTTTCTTGCAACTGGGTATCAAAGCTTTAGCAACTAAATTTCAATGACCAAATACTTGTATGAACTATATTAACTCCATCAGCAAAAGGGTAACAACTAATTAACAAAGAAAAATCATAAAATCCCAAGATGAAAGATGAGCCATAATTTTGATTCAATTTTGTTGGTCAACTCGCCAAAACAAGCCTCACCCATGCCAGATTTTCCACCAAACATTTTATTAAAAAAATAAAAAGAAAAAACCCCAAAGATATTTACAACAATATATTACACCTATGGAGATCTACAAAAACATGTAATAGATAGCATTCAAAGAGTGCAACCACAAAAAACAAAGAAGAAGCAAAGCATAGCGGCCAAAGCCAAGGACTCCACCAAGGAAACAAGAGTCCACAACACATCATCAACTATGGAGAAACCAAACCACCTGAAACTCTCCGACCTCCAACCGCTCGTCAAGTGGGAGAAATCGAGCTCCGGCAACCGGAAATCAAACTCCGGCCATCGGAAAGCCGACGTGTACCATCTTATTGGACGCATGATATTTGTCTATCTATATTTCTTTGCTGTGGTGTACTTCTTATCCTCTTGTTCTTCTTCTTCTTGTGATGCTTTGATGCTGATTTTTTGTATTGTTTTTTCCCCTCTAGCTTAAGGGTTATTGTTCTGGTAAAGCGAAAAGTTTGGATTTGGACGAATTATTTATGCGGATATATAGTCTTGGTGGGGGTATCGTGTGGTCTTATACGTTATATCAAAACACGTGTTCCCTCAAGGTTTTGACTAATCAACCAATCAATATTATGAATGTCTTGCTCAAGGCATGTGATCATGTATAAAAACTTGTTCAACATCTTCGTGGAGTTTTTTTTGGCAGTGCATCTTTTTAAATGGGGAATTTTTTTGATAATTATTTTATCGATGGTCTCAATTTTTAACTGTTAAATCTAGTTATAATATTAAAAAAATATAAAATATTTTTAAAAATTAAAGGATATTGGGTCTAATTCAACTTAACAAAACCGGTTTGTTAGGGGAAAATTGTCTTCATCTTATTAAATAGATCATACCAATATCTCCAGCCAATGTGAGATTCTAATACGCCCGAACTATGCTAAACCGCTTAGAATAAGTCGATATTGGGGGACTAAATATTACAAAACTGGGCATGCTTTGATACAATTTTATAGAAACCAAAAGATATTGGGCCTAAATCAACCTAACAAAACCGGCTTATTAAGGGAGGATTGTCTTCATCTTATTAAATGGATCATACCAATATCTCCAGCTAATGTGGAATTCTAATACGCCCTATCACGCATAGCGTGGACTATGCCAAACCGCTGTGAATAAGTTGATATTGGGGGACCAAACATTGCAAAACTAGGCATGCTCTGGTACCATTTTACATAAATCATTTTACATAAATTAAAGGATATTGGGCATAACTCAACCTAACAAAACCGGCTTGTTAGAGGAGAATTGTCTTCATCTTATTAAGTAGATTATACTAATATCTCCAATTAATGTGAGATTTTAATAAACTAAAATAAATAAAACAAAATACACAAACTATAAAGTGATAATAATTATGAAAAAGAATATTAAAACTAATACAAATAATAAAAGCAACAATGTAAAGAGGGGTCATTTGTAATATTATTACGAACAAGAATAAATTCATTATGAGATGTATAAACTCATAAAAACACCTGTTTTCATTGTTGTAATGATAATATCATTATGAACAAAAAAGAATAGAGCAGTTTGCAAAACCATATTGATCACACAAGGATAATGACTAATCAACCAATCAATATTATGAATGTCTTGCTCAAGGCATGTGATCATGTATAAAAACTTGTTCAACATCTTTGTGGAGTTTTTTTTGGTAGTGCATCTTTTTAAATGGGGAATTTTTCTGATAATTTATTTTATTAATTGTCTCAATTTTTAACTGTTGAATCTAGTTATAATATTGAAAAAATATGAAATGTTTTACATAAATTAAAGGATATTAGGCCTAACTCAACCTAACAAAACCGTTTTGTTATGAGAGAATTGTCTTCATCTTATTAAGTGGATCATACCAATATCTTCAGGCAATGTGAGATTCTAATACGCCTAAACTATGCTAAACCGTTGTGAATAAGTCGATATTAGGGAACCAAACATTGTCAAAACTGGACCTGTTTTGATATCATTTTATAGAAATTAAAAGATATTAGGCCTAACTCAACCTAACAAAATCGACTTGTTAAGGAAGAATTGTCTTCATCTTATTAAGTGGATCATATCAATATCTCTAACTAATATGAAATTCTAATAAACTGGTATAAATAAAACAAAATACACAAACTGTGAAGTGATAATAATTATGAAAACGAATATTAAAACTAATACGCATAATAAAAGCAACAATGTAAAGAGGGGTCATTCTCATTTGTAATATTATTACGAACAAGAATAAATTCATTATGAGATGTATAAACTCATAAAAACACCCGTTTTCATTGTTGTAATGATAATATCATTATGAACAAAAAAGAATATAGCAGTTTGCAAAACCGTATTGATCACACAAGGATAATGAACAACAAAATCGAAAAAACTTTTTCAAAATGCAAGATGAGAAAAAACAAGATATCAAAGGCGTATTAGAAACGTTAAAAGACCAACCTTTTCTATTCAACCTCTGGTTTTGAATATGCAGCCAGAAAATAGAAACAATTTAACAAACCTCTGTTTGACTCTCTGATTCACACAAATGCCAATTGCCAACTCGACAAAAGAAGGGAAACTCCTAATTTAAAAAATAATATCAAGAATAAATCAATTGATTGATGACAAAATATTAAATGAAAAAAAGGAAGGTCAAATCCTTAAAATGATCAGAGAAGATATCCTAATATTAACATACTATATTGGGGACATGCTAGAAAAAAACTATACGGGCAAATCAGATATAATGTATTCCTTATTAAGCACAAATGGATGGATATTTTTGTAGTATTGTGTAATAGAACATTTTTACGGCCCTTCATAATAGACTTTTTATGTAAATGCTTCATAATCATACTATAATAGTAACAAAAGGTAGCTTTTGTATTTGACACGCCAAATACTTGTATTTTATCACTTTTTTTCAAGCAAGTAAATGTGTAGATCAAGTAAGATGAGATGTAAAAGAGTAGGGGATATAAACATATATATATATATATATATATATATATATATATATATATAGACAAGCATAGAAGTAAAGAAACTAGTTTTGGTTGAAAGGTCATACAAGTACAAGATGATACGGCACTTCTTTTACTTAAAAGAGCGATTTTGTGGATTTGAGTTTTGTTACAGTAAAAAACTTTTAAAAACAGTTACATCTAATTTTTTTATTATAGTAAAAAATTCTCACATAAAATCATATATTTATTTAAATTAAAAACTAGAATCAGCAAATTAAACATGACGGGGTTTACTATATATAATAAGGATTTACAAGTGTGACCGTACTACAGTTGACCGTACGTTAATATTGGCCACCACCATTAACAAACAAAGACGGTTGAACTTGAATATCATTTAAAACAAAACAATAATTAGATAGTATGATCAACGAAAAACTCATATTAATATTGAGTAATTTTACGACATTAGATCTTCACCAACTCCCATTGAGGTCACATTTTTTTTTTTTTCTTTTTAATGGATGCGTTTGGAACACGTTTTAAAATTATTATATTTTTTGTATGAAAATAAAAATGAGAACGTTTTCAATCTCAGATAGAAATTATTTTTAAAAATGTGTTTAGTAATTTTATCAAGAGATTATTTTCAGTATAAAAAACGCATTAATGTCTCTTCCTCTTTCTCTCTGCTCGAGAGAGGAGAAAACAAAAATAAAAAATAAAAAATGACTAAAAGTCACTTTTTTATTTCTCTCATTTTATATTAAATTAAAAAATTATTTTTTAAATTCTATTTTTTATTTTTATTACGCCAAACGTTAATTTAAAATTTTTTTTTATTTTTTTATTTTTATGAAAAATAAAAATGATATCAATTCTAAACACGTCGAAGGTATGAAATTATCAATCAATGAGGTCCGTATTTCTTCACCTTATAATGAAATTCCGCAATCAATTTGATTTTAAATATAGTGAAATATGAGTTGTTGTCGTGTTGGCTTCTGCTGTTGTAACCACCTTCTTATAATCGCCAAGTATTTGAACAACTACCGGCATCCAGGTGCTAAAACCCAAAACCTCGTGAATGTCGTTTGAATGGTCTACGAAGAAAATGGATGTTTCTTTTTTGTCAAATTATGCACAAATTACATGTATATAAACGAAGTACATACATATAACATACACGCGGAGCACCTGACGTCTCCGGAGCAAGAACTGATACAGAGACGATCTTCAGCATGCTCCAGAGCAAGCCGCTTCGGAACAGAAATACTCATAAGCTGGCGACGGAGGAGAAGGTTTTATAGCTTAAATTTCAGATTTTTGAGCCTCCAGAGGCTAGAGAAAGGGCTTTTAAAACTCTTAAAAGATTTTTTGGGATCGAATTCTCTATCATTCATTTACTTTTTGACCAAATTATTTTAAAAGCCCCAAGTGAGAGTTAAAATCGGATCACATTAAAAAAAAAAAAAATGGGCGGTTCAATTATCCATGACTTCTTAAATCACGACTCTCATGAGTTTCGTGAGCGTAACTTAGGTCCATAAAGCGAACCTAATAGTATTATATGATGAGAATTATTAAGCTTAAACCCTATTATGGGCCTTGTACAAAAATGACCATCAACATTGTTTAATTAAAGACATATTCTAAACATAGAGGGTATAAATCATCACGTAAATACTTCTTTTTTTGAACAATTTTTAAAAATATCCCTTAAAATAGAGTTATTTTTTATTTGTACCTCTTAAAATGACTATCAACATTATCCAATTAAAGACATCCTAAACATAGAGGGTAAAAATCATCGTGTAAATACTTTTTGATTTTTTGGGTAATTTTTATAAATACCCCTTAAAATGAATTCTCCTTTTATTTGTACCCCTTAACATTAACTAATGTATTTCTACCTTGTAGACTAAAACTAGTCATGGGGTAGAGTTTTTTAAAATAGGTAAGTTAGAAATACATGATGTTAAGGGGTAGAGTTTTTTAAAAGGGGTATTTTTAGTAAGTAGGTACTTAAAAAGGTAGAATATGTAATTTTCTTTCTTCTTTTTCAAAGAAAAAAATACATAATTTTGATAAATACCTTTTAAAAGTACACAAGTTAAAATTTTTACTACTTATTCTTGATTTATAACTTTTTTAGTTAAATAATTATACTTATAAAAAGGTATGTATCAAGAAAAATGGATAAAAATGGCCTCGTTCACTTCGCCAATTCGAGTTTAGAATTCGAGTTTTGCTACAGTAAAAAGCTCTCAGAAACAGTCACATCTAACTTTTTTGCTACAGTAAAAAGCTCTCACATAACATCACATCTTAACTCAAATTAAAAACTCAAATCAGCGAACTAAACGGGTCCTAAACTCGTCTAATTTTAAAGATAAATTCTCCACTTTTTTTTTTTTTTTAAAAGAAGAAGAACATTAGTAACTATTTTTGGGCCTAGAATGAAACTTCTCGCTTCGGGGCTTAAGAGTTGGGGCTAAATTGAATTGGGACGCACATTGTCCACCACCGGCCCATGAGAAATTAGGGGAAAAGAAAGAACCCTAACCCTATAGTCGCACGTGACAAGCAGCTGACAACAAGAAGCAGGAATAAGCGCCGCAATGAACCTATTATCGCAAAAATACAAATTCTCTCGCGATAACCGTCCGATCACTTGCCACGTCGTCTATCCGCGTGAACACTTGTTTCAACGGGTGAGATCACTCGTTGCAGAGTTACTGGTAAGAGCCGAACGGAGAAGCTGCTCTGATCATTATTCCAAATTTCTGGAGAAATTTTCTCTGCGATTTCGATTGATTTCGTCTGCGCAAAATCCTCGCAAGGGTTTGTGTTTGTGGAAGATGAAGGCTATGGAGGAAGTTGTGGAGGAGAACGAAATCAAGCGCTTGCGCAAGGAGGAGGAGGAGTTGGAGGATGAAGAGGACGGTGATGCGACGGAGGACAGCGAAGAAGAAGAGAAGGAAGAGGACGCCGAGGACGACGACGACGATGACGATGATGACGGAGACGACGACGACGACGACGATCAGGAGGGAGAAGACGACGACGACGATGTGCAGGAGGTCGTACAGTCCTCCGGTGGTCCGCCGGTTCACTCGGTAGATGACGATGAAGACGACGACGACGACGACGAGGATGACGATGAAGATGGCGAAGGCGGCGGCGGTGACGACGACGACGACGACGACGATGATAACGAGGAAGACGAAGAAGACGATGAAGCTGGTGAAGAAGAGGTAATAGTCTCCGAATTCTCTTTATTTTTCAGTTTTTTTACGAATTTTTCGGATTTTTTTGCTAGGTTGAGTATAAAATTCTTTGATTTGTTAGAAATTTTAGATTTTTTGTTGCGAAATATTTTCAGATCTGGTATAATTTCGTTCATTTGTTCGATATTTTTCAAAATATATATGCCTGGTTTTGATGTTAATAGCAATAATTCAGATTTGTTGAATTTTCCGCATATTTATCAAATTCCATAAATTCTATGAGACCTTTTTTTGTCTTTTTAGCGTCTGGAGAGTTCTTTGCTGCTATGGTAGTCGTTGTCTTCATAATTTTGTTGAGATAGAATTTCTTGAGGATATGATAATTGATAATCCTTTGGAGTCCGTAAGTATACGAATTAAATACAGATTCTTGCTGTATTTTCTGGAAAAAGGAATAGATAAAAGTTGTAGGCTCTCACAGATCTTATGTATTTTTTTTTGTCTGTGAAACCTATTTTCTATATTAATTTCTAAAGACTTCCAAGGTTACCTTTGCCTATAGTGTAGTGGCTCAGATTGTTTGTAACCCTTTGTGGGTGTTCGATAGTCTGGTTGTTAAAGTTTTTAAAATGATTTTATTCTCAGCATAAAAGTAAAAATGGTATTGTTTTTAGAATCATTTTAAGATTGATTCTGAAATTGAATTAGTTTTTTAAGATATTATTTTGCATATAATAAAAAAGTAAAATTATATTAATTAATGTATTATAACATGTTAATAAGTACTAAAAAATGATGATAGAAAAGAAAAAATAATTTTTAACAGTTTTTTATTTACTTCAAAACTATTCTCAATATTTTTTTTTTCGTTTTTATTTTCAAAATATTTACTAAACAAATACAGTTTGTAGATTGTTTCATTTTCATGTCTTATAAGACGTGTAGAAACGTTTTTAAAATAATAAAAAATCAATTTTAAACGCACACTATATTTTTTATTTCCAGTCAGATGGCTCCAAAAAGAAAAATGTTACTGCCTTTTTTTTTCATCAATAAATTTTTCTCTGGTTAAAAATTATTCCTTATTTCCAAGATATTGAAAATATGTTAAGAAATCTGTACGTTTTTTTTTAGTTTTTATATTTTTTTAATTATTTGCCTTGGGTGAACTAATTATTGTATGAAATCTAGATTCTTTGTTTGTTGGTTTGGTTGTTGGTGAAAGTAGTTTTCTCGTTTGCTGCGAGGATCTTTAAATACTCGCAATCCTTTTTTTTTTTTTTTTTTCTTTTCACTTTTTCACCTTTTGTCGTAATGGTTTCTGGTTGGTTTATTGGTCACCCAGTTTATGTTCCTTTGTCTAGCTGATTTTCTTGTTTGTATCTGCAAAGCCATTGTGATATCCCACAGAAGTCCTAAATGTTAATAACAGATGCCATAAAATTTAAGTTCCTCATTATTAAGATATTATTTATTCTCTAATGAGTATGATTTCTAGCTGCTCTGGCTTCCGGTTTGCTGTGGAAAATGGCATGAATTTTTGTTTGCTAAGTTATCATCTGGGTTTGTTTTCTGGATTGAAATTTAATAAATCTGTGTTAGCTAAACGAAAGCAGTTGCTGACATCAAATTGTTCATTAAACATCATAGGAGGACATTGGCACCGAGTATCTCGTGCGGCCAGTGGGGCATGCCGAGGATGAGGAGGATGCCAGTGACTTTGAGCCTGAAGAGAATGGAGAGGATGAAGATGTTGATGAGGAGGACGACGATGATGATGACGGTGGTGACGGTAGTGGGAAGGTGGAGGCTCCACCTAAGAGAAAGAGGTCAGACAAAGATGATTCTGACGGTGATGACGATGATGGTGGAGAGGATGATGAGAGACCATCCAAGCGATAGGGCCTGGCCCCTTCTTGGTTTGAGGACTGACCATTGACAAATAGGTCATTCTCTCTCTCTCTTTCTCTATCTGTCTTTCTCTATATTGTCTCTCTAAAAACTCATCTCCTCTTTTGTTAGAAAGAAGGATAGGATGCAGCCTAAAATATGTTTTCACTCTCCTGTTCATGTATGTTGCTATATAACTAGGATTATTACAAGTTCTACCTGCTAATACTAGTGGTAATTTTGGTTCTGTGGATGGGGTTGAAAAGCCATTTGAAAGAGGGGTGGAATTAGAATTTTCTGCGAGTTAAAAAAAAAAAAGAAGTCTAGATAACTGTTTTAGTCTGTTGGGCATTGTTATCTATTAGGTTGATGGCACATTTCTCTAGGTAGGTTTCCCTTTGTGCTTTTTTTTTTTTAAGTCTTGTTGGCTGGAACATTGAATGGTTGGTTGGTGCAATTTCATGATTTTTGTACAATAATGTTGATTGGGTCATTTTACAATCATTGTTCTCTTCTACCATACTATTTTTATTGTAATTGTTATAACTTTATGTCTACTTCATAAGGTATGAACTGAATCACTAATAATAGTCTAAATATCTACTTCCGAGACTGATTATTTGTACAAAGCCTGCAAATTCTGTTGTATTTCAGAAATGCCCATCACCCTTTGGATGGATTATTCTACTATAAAATTACTACCAAATTTATTTAGTTAGTTAATTTTTAAGTATTGTTGAGGACAGCTTGAAGCTGTATCGGGCTTGAACTCATTTCTTTGTTTAACAAAATAAATTAAATTGAAAGTAATAATAAAATAATAGTGAAATTGAAATAAAATAAGTGCTCGTGATTTAAACAACTCATTAAATGAATGCAATAGAGACTGATCGACATGAAACCATGCAATATTAAAAAGTGGAATAAAAGGTTTTTTTGTAATGGAAAAAATGAAATCGAAGTTGGGAGGGGCAATAAATAAATGGAAGAAAAGCAGTGCCATTTCTTGGTTCGTTCAAAGAGCATGACTTTTGTTGCCTTTTATGGGAAGTCGAATCAAGAATGAGATCAGCCAGGAAAAAAATAAAATGAAGGGACAATAAAAGATAGGGATAGGTGGGGCTCGTTCTTGCCGATTCCAAAGAGGTGCATTTTGTTGCCCTGTGTCACTTTCATGCCCTTAGTGGTCAGATAATTACTAATTTACCACTTTTACTGTCCACCTGAGAATCAATTAGTCATAAGCAAAACGCTCAAAATTAAGGTGTTTTCGGTCATTTAAGAGCTATTCTCGATAATATTTTTTTTTTTTTTTTGGATGATGTTGCTTTCTCCTCTATTGTTTTATTCAGCAAATTTAATCAACTAACGCGTTTATAATTTTTTTTTGGTTAAACAAATTTTTACTTTTAAAGCAGCTTGGGCCTTGGAGTATGGCAGTGCTTGGGTCCTTGGGATTTGAGGATCTCGATCGATCCGATAATTGAGATTCTACCACGTGTCCTCAGATCGGTGATGATGACAACAATTGTGGCCCCGGAAATAGGAATTAATTTCCTGATCCACAATGATTGGCCTGTTTAACATTGGGTTCAATAGTCCAGAAAGACTTTACCGGTAGCCCATTAGTTCTTCGTCAATCCGATTAGGCGTGTACATCTGGACTTCAATTGTCATGCAAAGACAACGCAATGGTTGAAAACGACACAATTTATTATAATTCAGCATCAAATTTGTGAACAAGCCTCCTCTAATTTCATTTCCTTAAATTAGACGAAATGTTAGGGAAATAGGAAAAAAAAAAAAAAAAACTTTTTCTCGCATTCCTTGGAGCTATCTATAGGCAGAGCATTACTGTCCATTGGGGATGTGTATCCCCACATGTGCCTTACTAAAAAATATTGTTACATAGTGACGAGTAAAAAAGAGAGGTATTACTCTCTTATGTAACGATTTTATTTTAATGTATTGTCGCATAAATACTGATTGCTAAGCTCAACCTTAAAAAGAGCGGGATATAAATTTCAAGATATGAATGGTGTAGGGTCTTTTTCAATTGTTATTACTATTATTTGTATTATTACTATTTGAGGGAACCTTACATTGTTGTTGGTTGTGTTATTTATTTATGAGAATTATTAATTTGTCTCATCAAATATATAAAAAAAATTAATGATTTTAACACACCGTGCATCTTGTTCAAACTTTGCCGACACAATGTTTGGTTATAGTACAACTCCATCTTAGTTGACTCAAACCCATCTTTTATGATTCAAACCACATATAGAATTCATTTAATTGGCAAATGCTTATGGATCTATACATGTTAGGTACATGTCCATTTAGCTTCTACAAATAGGGTTAAAAAAAAGTGCCTTTTTTATTACACTTTTTTTTTATTACTCTTATCAGGTGAATTTATAATTCCTGTTCAATCTCCAGTCATAATAATAATAATAATAATACATATATATATATTACGCGTTTTACCTATGAAATGGTGGTGGCTAATGTGGTAATGAAATCATCCTAACCTAAATGCTTCTCCTGCAATACCACTTGGTAGTTGGTATTACACCAATGTTTAAGTAAGACTAAAATTGATTAATACAAATAGAGCTTTATAATATGTAATTAACAACCCTCAATTATTTAATAGAACTTAACAGCCACTGTCAACAGAAGTTAAATTTTTAAGAAAATAAGGATAGATAGAACTTGTTCACAATAAATAATGTTTTAAAATAAACAAATAATGAACCAAAAAAAAAAAAAAAATGAATAAGCAATAAATAAATAATAATAAAGGATTTTCTTAACCAACCGCTCTCAAACCAAATACTCAGCGTCTCTCCTCTCTCTCTCTCTCTAAAAATTTTACTCGTTTTTCTTTTTTTCCCTCTCATTTCATTAATCACTCAAATACCGATTTTTCTCTGCAACAATCCAATCCTCCATTGAAGCTCCATTCCAGATCTGTGAAATGCTTCTCTGATCTCCGCGTCTCAGGTCGTCTCTCTCTCGGAGCAGCTCTGATCGTCTTCCAAAAATGGTGATTTTTGGTCCTGTAACTTCTGGCCAGGTGCTGCTTAATTTACCTTTAAAACCTTCGATTTCGTCTCAGATCTTGTTCAGTTCTTCGAGTTTTCTTCGCATTTTGTTGCGCATTTTGGTTCCTGAAATGGCGTTGATTGAGTTTGATTGGATTAGGATTGTTGCTGAGTGGAGTAGTGTTCGTCTTTGCAGGTTTCGTTTTTGCTCGGGATTATACCTGTGATTGTTGCTTGGATTTGCGCCGAGTTCTTGGAGTACAAGAAGAAGAATCCGGTTCCTGTTAAAGTGTGAGTTTGAATATCTTTCTCTTTAGCTCTGTAGCTCCAGCTATGGTGTATTATCACTATATCAAGATTATAAAGTTTGGATTTGAGTTTTTAAACTCAATTCAATTACATGATATATATGTTTATGCAATTTTAGATTGCTTACGTAATTATATGATTAGCAAAACAAGGAAAATAGGTATTTTTTGTGTGATTTATCGAGGAAAAATGTTTGATTTCAAGCGTAAAGAGAAGAAAAATGTTAATTTTCAAGCTTGGAAAGAAGAAAAGAAGAAAAATATTTAATTCAAGCAAAAGAAGAAGAAAAAGCTTTTTTTGTGTGTGTGTGTGTGTGTACTTATTGTATTTGCTTTCCACACAGTAGGCATTCTGACGTCAATTTGACTGAGGTGACAAAAGAGGCGGTTAAAGATGAAGAAAAGGATGCTTTGTTGGAGGCAGGTGGGATGCAGACAGCTGCCTCTCCTACGGCTCGAAATCCGTCTACTTCATCTCCATTGATCAGGTGTGTAAAAGGGATATACTTTGAAAATCTGTGAGTTGTTTAGTTGTTATCAATGTCTACTTGCTTATGTTCTGTGGAAACATTGTTTAGGTTCCTTTGCATGGAGGAGACTTTCTTATTGGAAAACCGATTAACCCTTCGAGCCATGTAAGTAAAGCTTTTGATGGATCAGAATTTGATATTTTTTCTTTATTTGGTTATTAGATTGTTGATCTTTGCCTCCCTGTCTGATTTGCAGATCTGAAGTTGGTTTCCTTTTAACATATTACTACCTATGCGATCGGACCAATTTCTTTAACTCGTCAGAGAAGGTGATGATAAGAACTTTAGTAGTGCCCCATTGAGCGTTTCATTTGATTCCTTTGTTTCTCTTATACATTAGCTGACACCATGTTTCTTGGTTATGATTGATTTGTGCAGAGTTATAATCGAGATCTCTTCCTGTTTCTTTACTTCCTCCTCATCATAGTTTCAGCTATGACTTCTTTTACAATACATGATGACAAGTCATTGTTTACGGGGAAGTCCATACTTTATTTGAATAGGCATCAAACTGAGGAGTGGAGAGGGTGGATGCAGGTTTGTTCTCTTTTTATATTTATATGTTATTTTAAGATCCATTGTAATATATGCTTATCTAAAGTGCACATGACCGTTTCTCATGCAATTCCAAGATAAACAGATTAGATGTCAGAACACCGATTTTGGTTTTCACAAATGCTATTTAGGAATTCGTGATTCAAGTATTTCATATTATTTGTTTTGTTTTACTCCCTTTCTCTTACAGGTTTTGTTCTTGATGTACCACTACTTTGCTGCAAAAGAAATTTACAATGCAATTCGAGTATTCATTGCTGCATATGTTTGGATGACTGGATTTGGAAACTTTTCATATTACTATGTCCGCAAGGATTTCAGCTTGGCAAGATTTGCACAGGTTTGCAGTCCATCCCTTAGCAATCTAAGATTGCTTCTTTAGTTTTCAGCATCTAGTGCACTTCAAACTAATTTTAAACAATCTGGCTGAGCAGATGATGTGGCGGCTTAATTTCCTGGTTCTCCTGTGCTGCGTTGTCCTAGACAACAGTTACATGCTATACTACATTTGCCCTATGCACACTCTGTTCACCCTTATGGTTTACGGGGCACTTGGTATTCTGAACAAGTATAACGAGAACAGTTCAGTCATAGCTCTAAAAATCATCTCTTGCTTCTTTGTGGTTATCGTAGTATGGGAAATACCTGGAGTGTTTGAGTTGGTCTGGAGCCCATTCACTTTCTTTCTCGGTCAGTAACTTCCAGAATGTTAATATTTATATCACAATGTTGCAGTTCACTAACCGAGAGTCCTCAACTTGCAGGTTACGCAGATCCAGCTGCAAAAACACAGGTTCACCCCTTGCATGAGTGGCATTTTCGGTCAGGACTTGATCGATACATATGGATAATTGGAATGATATATGCTTACTTTCATCCAGCCGTATGTTTACTCAACCAAATGCATTTTATTAAAGCAAAAGAACGGAGTGCATCTTGTTTTGCAAAATCTGCACTCTAGTTGTACTTAGCTTGGTAGTTCTGATGGGACACGTCTCTTCTGGTTTAGTTGTTTGGAATCAACATTTTGGCTAATTGGCCTAAGTCGTTTTAGGTTGAAAGGTGGATGGAGAAACTGGAGGAAGCGGAGGTGAAGCGAAGAATATCAATTAAAGCGGCTGTGACTCTGATTTCACTAACGGTATTTTTGACTGTTGATTCAACAATTCTATTCATTTTGCTCTCTTTTTAGCTGAAGTACTTGTGCTTTCAGTTCTGCTGATTCTTGGTCTTTGAATTTGTAGGCGGGGTATCTGTGGTTTGAGTATATATACAAGTTGGACAAACTCACTTACAATAAATATCATCCTTATACGTCATGGATTCCGATAACGTACGTATATATTTATATCCTAAACGTTTTTACAAATTTTTAAGCCTTTGCCATTACTCACATGTTATCTCATGTGTTCCTCAGGGTGTATATATGTTTGCGAAATGTGACTCAACAGTTTCGCGGCTATTCTTTAACCCTTTTCGCGTGAGTTCCTTTTACTGTAATATGTCCGCATTATATTTCAGTTTTTCTCGTATGTGAATTGGATTTATAGCGTCATCTGTGACTGCATTATATGTTACAGAGAATGTGTCGGCTTTAACTAGTTTCAAATTCTGTTCATGGATGCTAACTCTCTTTCTCCACTTACTAGATGGCTTGGAAAGATAACACTAGAGACTTACATCTCGCAAATACATATCTGGTTAAGGTATGCCAAATTAGTTATCTAATTACTAATGCCATTATTTTAAAATTTCACGTAAACTGAAAACTTGTTGCTCCATGTTGATAAATATAGCTCGCTTTTAGAACTTAGTCTACATATAGCTGATAGTTCTAGCAGACACACACACACACACATTGAGATAGCTTTACATTCACATATCTTTATCATTCATCTTACTACGATTTTACGACAACTTGCAGATCCGGTGTTCCAGATGGTCAGCCTAAATTGTTGCTTTCCCTGATACCGCAGTACCCATTGTTGAACTTCATGCTCACTACTGCCATATACGTAGCTGTAAGTGAAAAAAATGCTGTAGATCTCGTTCTCTACTTTTCAAATAGGATTTTAGTCAGCAGAAAAACTTGTATTCTGTAAGACTAATACCTTTTCAACCTTTCTTTGGTCTTAATTCTGCTCCGAAATTTTGCTTGTCTTGCAGATTTCCTACAGACTTTTTAACCTGACAAATATATTGAAAATGGCGTTCGTTCCCAGTAAAGATGACAAGCGGCTCATCTCCAACTTGGTCACGGCCGTGGCATTATCATGTGTCTTGTACTCCTTGTCGTTTGTGTTCTTAAATGTCTCTTCCTTGCTGGTAAGACTTCGTTCTTTTTAAGATTTTTTGTTGCTGTCTATTTTTATGTGCCTAAAAGTTTTCCTTTGCCACACGTAATGAAAATAATTAAAACAACTGAAATTCAAACACTTTATGGCGTAGTGCCGAAAAGGTCAAGACCACTAAATCAAACCACCCAGAGTCAAATTTTGTGAGAAAACACTGTAGGATAACTTTTTAGATTTAAATTTTTTGTTGGAACCAAAACTCGGATGGTTTGAATCTTCAAACTAAACGTGCACTAATGGTCGTCCTAAATTTTGGACTTTGGTTTTTTCCATACACATGCAATTATGTAGTTTATTCACTCTCTGAAAATTTACAGGTTTGAGGACTGAGAAAATGTAAGAGCTTGGTAAAGAAGGCCGCTCGCTTCAAAACCAGTTTCGTTAAACACATAAAATAATATTATTCCACTGGTCAAGACTCAAGACATTGCCTCAATGAGACTCCAATTGAGATGGATTCACCACCCACTTATCAATGGGGTCGTAATTTTTTTTTTTAATGAGTTGTATAGGTAAGGGTGCGTAATTAGTCGTGACCTCTAATGATTTTTGTCATCATTTTTCTTTGTTTTCTACAAGCTATAGTGAAGTGATAACAAAGTGCAATATTATACCGTTGAAATGCAGCGAGCTCTATATATACAACAGCATAAACGCGTACAATATGCTAAATTAGATTACAAGCAATAGTAGTTATTATTAGAACTACCAAGAGAACATGGTTTTAATCGTTTTACTAGTTTGAATCACAATTTAAATTTTGTTTCATCATTTTCTCATAAAAATGGAAATTTAATTTTTTTTACTATAGTGTTATCTCTCATATGAATTTATTTTTAACTCGAATTCTTAACTCGAATGAACGAAACGAACAAAGTTTATATTTATCATTAATTCATAGTGAATTCTAATCGCAAAGAAAAAGGGCTTAGAAGAGAGAAAATGAAGGGAGTCAAACATTTGATTCCAAGTGTATTCTTGTGCATTGCAAACTTATTTTCCTACTTTATAAATAGACACGTGAATGGGAGATTCTGCTATAGACCTCAATCTAGCTCAGTAGCCATTAACAAGATTTAAGCTTGTTCAATTTAAAGACTTGCTTTTATTTCAAAAATTTGGATCATATGCATCAATGCAAGAGGTTAGTAAACTTAAAAGAAGAAAAGCAGCTTCATGAAGAACCTAAACCAAAATTTTCCACCACAAAATTAACAGGGCTACACTTCGTGTCCTCTTTCCGTACAATATTCAAGGGAAATTTTCTATATAAATAATAGAACCAGGATCAATTTAAAGTGCATTCCACAGCTTTGTGGACAAAGGAAATTACTTGTGTTCTTGATACACCAACGAGCAGGCGATAGATTCCTTCCTTTCATCACTGTGCAGATACTAATCCCTCAGAAGATATGCACGATGTCGTAAGCAAAGCTATTTCATGTCAAGGAAAGCATAAAACAACAACAATAATAAACTCTACATTTTATGTCTTGATATGTATAATTGTGTGCGTGTAAGCAGCGAAATTGAAATCAGTTACTAAGGATACGTCCAGAACAGCACGAATGACTGCAAGATGGAGAAAAACGAAAGTGTGCATTAATAAAGGAAATTGAAATGATGAGTGGGAACTTGTAAAGAAAACAAAGAATTTACCATGAGCCCCCCGAAAAAACCATCGAGCGCAATCTGGTTCCAGGAATCAAAGAATTTATGTATAGTGAACCCAGTCTTGGCTACGAGTCCAACTGATGTCAAGGCCATAACAAGAAAATAAAAGATGAACCCTTTGAGGCTTGTGAATCCCAAAATTCCAGCAATGACCCCAGCGATGATAGACATAAAAGTTCGGCTGTTAAAACAGAGAGAAAAGCGTGTTTTAATGTCAATGGAGGTTCAAACCAGAAGGGATGCCTCCTTCACCAAAATTCTCTATTGGTCACTTGAATAGTTAACGCTAAAAATGAGATATTTTTATCATCCAAACATCTAAACTATTGGAAAACTTCCGCTATGACATCTCTTAAAGCATAACACATGGCTGTCTGAGTTTTTTCTCATATAGTCGTTATGGAAAGAGGGATTATTTACTTCTCTTAAGATGGAAAAAAAAAAAAAAAGAAAAAGAAAAAGCCCGAACCACATGTCCTTATATTGCTATTTTCAAGATCAAGCAAACTTAAACAGGAATGAAGGCAAAACAATTTCACATTAAGTTTCTGAATCATTCAATCCACAGATTTAGGATTTCTCCTACATTCCTTCATCCTACAAGCATACAGTTAAGTGAAACAGTTTTATGGCTCATAATGCTGCAAAAACTAACCTGTAATATATAACCTTCAAGTTACTTTGCAAATTCTCAGCGTTGAAGGTCGGTAAATCATTTGTCGATTCACTTGATTTCTTCTCAAAGTCGTTATGTCCAGCCATGCTTCTGCTTCTATTAGCTGCAAGGAATCACATATTAAGGGAATGCTTACTGAAAATTGTAATGGGAAAGGAAAGGAATAAATCAAGAAAGAGGATAAATCATTTTCTTTCAAGCGTTATTTACCGATTAAGATGTGGAGTCAGATACGTTTCTAGCGTTTTACTAATTTTAACAACAGGAAACAAATATCTTAAGAACTACATGTCCTTGTGCTACAAAAGTAATGGTGTGGCTTATTCTAATGCAACGGGAAACAAACTAGGGGTAAAAACTTAGGATTGACTTTCCCTTTCCTCATTCTTCTCAATCTTTAAGCAGGCCCTACCAAATTGGCATTCCTAGTTTTGTACGTAAACACATGAATAGGTGGAAGAAGGAGACACTTCTCCCTGTATGTTCAATCATGGGTTACATGCAATACAACCACTATCATACCGGACATTCTTGCTTGCAAAATAGTAAGTCAACTCTTAAAAAGTTCCATGGAGAATACCATGCAAAACATCCAGTATACAATTGTTTCTGAAACCCTCCCAGATTTCATAACCAAACCAACACTGCAAAATTGGCTAAATTAAGCACGCATTTCACAATGAATTCTATTCAGGACTGCAACGGCATTCGTTCGCAAGTAATGGCACTTGAAAAAAAGAAAGAAAGAGAGAGAAAAGAAAAGAAATCTTTCCCTGTCTTTTGGATGAAGAACAAAGCTGTTTCTAATGTTAAAATAGCTTGAGTTGAAAAGTGAATTTATGTGAGAGAAAATACTGTAGCAGAAAAAGTTGAATTTGAATTTTTGTGATAGAAATACTGTAGTAAAAACTTGAGTTGTGATCAGAACCAATGAAACGGACATGGCAGGTAATCAACCAAGAATCAAATTGGCCTAAGCAATCCCAAGATCATCATTCTCAAAGAGTCAAATCATGGTAAAAAAATAAGTTTAGTCTATTCCCTCATTTATTCATTCAATTAAACTTATCAATAATTAAGTATCCACTAATCACCAAATCAGATTTTAAGTCAAGAAGACCAAGAAAAAACAGGGTGGAAAAAAAAAAACCGTATACAGGCAAATAAATTTGAAGTGGGGATCAAATGTAGCTCAATTCTAATGCTTATTAAGAAAATCTCCTCCTTTTTCCCCTATAAAGTCTTAATCCAAACAGAGCTACTGAAACAAAAGACCAAAAAAGAATTTAAGTTTCCAGACAATCCCATTCAACAGCAGAAAAATCAAATTAGAATTTATCATTCGAGGAAATCGAAGGGGGAAAAAAGTAGAAGAAAAAACTAAACTTGAAGAAGTTAGGAAACGATAAAGGCATTACTTTTCAGATTTGTTGTCATGTAGAATAAAAATTGTAATTGTAACAATACAGATCTATGATTGAAAACTCACCCAAAGAAAAAAAAAAAAAAAAAAAAAAAGAATTCAGAGAGAAAAAATACAAAGAATCTTACATTTACGGAAGATGAAAACCGATCAGAGAAATCTCCAGAGGCGAAACAACTCTTAATCAATCAGAAATCTCTCTCTTGCTTTTGTTCTCTCTCTGTGAATTCCGAACTCTACTTTTATTCGAAGCTCTTTTTTCATAAAATTCCACATTCCTCCTCTAAAGTTGTCATATTTACATAAACACCTCTAATTTCTGAATATTTAAAAAGCTAAACTTTCCACCGAAAAGACGATTTTACGCCCATCATTTTCCCAAAACTACACTCCACTCCTTCTTCTTCTTCCTACCAGAAAATTTCAGTGCGGAAAATCTGAAAATGTACTTGAAAGAAGGACGTTCCTTAGTGCTTAAGCTACGTAAATCTCCAATGGCGGAACCCTTCTTCCTCCTCAACACCACGAAGCCAAATCCAAATCCCAACAACTCCGAACCTGTCTTCAAGGAATCCGATGTGCTTAAGAGGCTGAACCAGGAGCCCGACCTTGCCCTAGCCATGGGCTTCTTCAAATCCATCTCCAATTCCGGAGCTTTCAGCCACACTCCGTTAACCTACCACGCCATGATCGAAAAACTCTCCCGCCATGGCCAAATCGATAGAATCCAGTACCTTCTTCACCAGATGAAGCTCCAAGAAATCGCATGCTCTGAGGATTTATTCGTCACCGTTATCAATTCCTACAGGCAATGATCAAAGACTACTTTTTTTGCTGATATTGTTGGTATTTCTTTGGAAATATTCCTTAAAGTATTGATTTTTCTCGTATATTATTCTTGTTTATAGGCAAATTGGTTGGGCAGAGGAGGCTTTGAAGATGTTTTATAGGATAAGTGAGTTTGGGTGTAAACCGACGGTGAGGATTTACAATCATGTTTTGGATGCTTTGCTTAGCGAGAACAGGTTTAACATGATTAATCCGGTTTATACTAATATGAAAAGAGATGGTTTGGTTCCAAATGTGTTTACTTATAATGTTCTTCTTAAGGCTTTGTGTAAGAATGATAGGGTGGATAATGCCCGCAAGTTGCTTGTGGAAATGTCCAAGAGGGGGTGCTCTCCTGATGCCGTGAGCTACACGACGATAGTTTCGTCGTTGTGCACGCGCAGGAAAGTTGATGAGGCGAGAGCGCTTGCTGTTGGGTTTGAGCCTGTTTTGCCGGTTTATAATGCTTTGATCAATGGTTTGTGCAAGGAGAATAGAATTGAGGAGGCTTTAGGGTTGTTGGGTGAAATGGCAGATAAGGGAATCGATCCGAATGTTATCACGTACTCAACTATTATTAGTTCGCTTTCTGATGTTGGATGTGTCAACTTGTCTCTTGCGATTTTGTGTAAAATGTTTGTTAAAGGGTGTGACCCTAATGTTCATACGTTTTCTTCCTTAATTAAGGGGTTGTTTTCGGAAGGAAGGGTGCTTGAAGCTCTTGAATTGTGGGACCGGATGATTAGCGAGGGATTCCAGCCTAATGTCGTTGCGTATAGTACTCTAATACACGGTCTCTGCTCCACTAGAAATGTGGATAAAGCTGTATCTATTGTCCATCAGATGGAGAGAAATGGGTGCTCGCCAAATGTTACCATATACAGCACTCTTATTGATGGCTTTGCAAAAGCCGGTGACCTTTTTGGCGCGTCGGAGACATGGAACAACATGATGAGACGCGGTTGTCGTCCTAATGTTGTCGTGTATACTTGCATGGTAGATGTCCTCTGTAGGAATTCTATGTTCAAGAGGGCTTATTTTCTTATAGAGAATATGAATGCGGAAGGTTGTCCTCCAAATACCATCACGTTCAACACTCTCATCAAGGGGTTATGTGGAAGTGGAAATGTGGAGTGGGCCCTAAAAGTGCTTGATGAGATGAGGAGATATGGTTGCTCGCCCAACATCACAACATATAATGAGTTATTAGATGGTCTTTTTAAGATGGACAGATTTAAAGATGCTTTTGGATTCATTAGGGAGATGAAGGAAAGGGAAATGGAGCTAAATTTAGTTACTTGTAATACTATCCTTTACGGGTTTTGTCATGCCGGTTTGCCTGAGAAGGCTTTGCAGATGGTTGGCAAAATGCTTGTAGGAGGAGAAAAGCCTGATGCCATTACATATAACACTCTTATTTATGCCTACTGTAAGCAGGACAGGGTTAAGACTGCAATCCAACTATTTGAAAGAATTGGCTCATTGAAAAAGTGGCACCCTGATGTGATGACCTACACTAGTCTTATGTGGGGAATCTGTAACTCTATAGGTTTAGAGGAGGCCATTGTTTATCTTCAGAAGATGGTAAGTGAAGGGGTTTGGCCCAACTTTGCCACATGGAATGTGTTGGTCCGGTGTTTCTTCAACACTCTAGGTCATTTGGGGCCAATACATGTTGTGGATGATATTCTTGGTAAGGGATAAAGCTTCTGAATTTGGATACTCTTAAAGAATATCAACTTATCGCCGACAATTACTTCGTTGGACTATGGAAATTTACTTGGAAGTGTCCTTGTTGCTTCTCGGTTCAAAGGGATGGAAGCAGAATTGAGAATGCTGCTTTCACCTGCGATATACAGACACATGGCATTTAAGGGAGTCACTGAGAGTTTGCAGATTCTGCTATCTTTAGTTTTAAACTACGCTTCATGGATATGAAGCTGTGGCCTCCAGCTGTTGCCCAAGTCAGTAGTTCCTTTCTCTGACCCCATAGTACTTGCTGGTCAGTTTCAAGGTTTTTGGTCTCATTTTTCTGATGGATGAATCGATTAGGTTCTAACATTCCATAGCTGCCACCTTTCCCAATTTGGACTGCTCATCTGCTCATTTCTCGAGTTACATATTATTCTCAAAATTATGACTTTTTGAGGACATTGAGATAACACATTTCTGCCAATGCGGACAATGGTTTACTTGATTTCAAGTGGTGTAACACTGTCAGCAGAAGAAGCTCCAGTTAATTATGCTCTGACTGTAGCTGTGCTTAAACTCCAGCTGCGATAAGTTAGGGGCTCGAGTTTGGAAGACAATAAAGACGTGGTGTCTACAGATATTGCTGTTAGAAAAAGTATAGCTCATCGACAAGTGTAGCTCCACATTCCCTTTGGATCTTTGTTGTGCTGATATGCAATATATCATGTAAATTGTCTTTCTTCAATTTTGCTCACTTTCCTGTAAGCTGACAATTTTGTACATATATGATTGACGCATTGCAATTAAAATATTTTTTACATATATACTACAAAGTCCCATCTATTTCCAAGTTCCTTTTCACTTTAGGTTTTCATGCACTAAACGATGACTTTTGGTTTTCATGTCTGTAGTTGCCCGGAAACTCATATTAGGCTCAAAAGCTTTAAAAAAGTTGTATTATTTACTCTCTTGGAAAGAGCTTACAGTCAAATAACATAAATAGTAAACATGGGGATCAACAACACAAGAACTCATATTAGCTTTTAGACCGGTTTAAGATGAGATCTAGCTATACGACCATTAGCTCCGTTTGGATAGAAACCCCCAGGCCTTTCTTCATTCCCACTCCCATATACAATCCTAAGTATCTCCTCTGGAGTCCTTGCATATGCCAGTGAGTACTCATCTCCGGCGAGCACATTGCCTGCGACTCTTCCCTCGGCGCCTTGAAGAGGTGGGACCACAAGCCCTTCATCTTTCAAGCCTGCAGACCCTAGCCTATTCCTTAGCTCTGAAATTTGGTTCGTGAATTCTGCCACGGTTATCCCATACGGCGGCACTCTCTGCAGTGCACGCTGATATAGCAGGGTTCTTATCACAGCATCTTGGCCTGATTCTACACCTAGAAGACCCGCCACAAGCTGAGAACCTCGCAAAGACAAAATGAAAAAAATGAATATGAAATATATGAAGGAAAGAAAACCATGCACTAATCCTTCCACCCTTTTCCTTCCTTTCACTTCTCTCCCCTACCAAACAAGGCCTTACTGTTAATGCTTTGAATATTTACCTTCTTGGAAGCAGAACTTTTGAGTTTTGGGTTTGTTCCCACATAGCCAGTGAGTCCAACATAGGGAACTAGGTATGATGCAAGAAGAAAGTTAAGCGAATTCACGTAAGGATTGAAAGGAGGATTCAATCTTCTCCCAACTGCAAGATCCATGACGTTTGCAAATGATGATGGACTTAAATCCAACAATGGCCTTGGGAATCCTTTCACTGTGTTCTGAATAGCCCTGCGTTACAACATGTTTTAAGTCTTGTGTCATATATGAACAACAATATGTACTTGAAGCCATGTAATTTGTGAGAAAATATGAGAGAACATAGAACCTCAAGTGTCCAACTTCTTGCCATCCGAATTGCAAGATAATATCCCTCGTGAGGGTGTCCAAATTGGCACGTCTAGCGCCGATGGGCGATGGGCCTCCATTGGTCAAGTTTGGAGCAACTCTGTCCAAGCCATAACCCAATGCTCCAAACAAGAAGAACTCGGCTTCAAGGAACTCTAGATTTAGAGGGAATTCTAGAAGGTCAACATCGGATTGTGGGATGGAGGAGGAGCTACGATCTCGGTGTACTTCGGAGGATTGAGATTTCGGAAGGAGGAAGATCACAAAGGCAACAATGGTGGTAATGTCACTAGCTCTCGCCATGGCTCTTGACTTTCTGTTACAAGTGATGCATTTCTCATTGATGACACTCTTCATATTTATATGTGTGATCTCTTATTGAAGACTGGCTTGGACAGTTGAGCAAGAAAAATACTACACGTCTTGTAGGAGAATATGAAGCCAAAAATATGAAGTGCCACCTAAGGAATTGAGAGCTCTAGTTGTCAATTCAAGAGGATTTTCTGGAGGTCAGATACGTGTAAGATTTAGTTCGATGGCCGTTGAAAATTGGGCATAATTTAAAAGGTTAAACTTTGTCTTCTTGTTGGAATTTTGGTACAACGCCCTAATAAATAAATAAATAACCCTACCCCTGATTTTTATCAATATTACATTACACCTCTTAAGTTAAAAATTCCGTCAAAAAGTGTCATTGTAACGTAATATTGACAAAAATAAAGGGGTGTTAGTGTAACATTTTTGTGATGAAACATTTATGTAAAGAAGAATTTGTAGGAAGAAGACTTATACTTGATCTGTCAATCTTGAGATGAGTTGGATTAGTATGGATTCAAGAACCAATAAACTCAAAACTTTGAAAAGCGTTTTCTATCTACTTTGTGAAATGTGTAGGGTTATTGCAAGGCAGTTTATTCACACATGTTTCATGAATCCAGGAAATGCTATCTTTTTCTTCTTCTTTTGTTTTGTTTTGTTTTTTTTTTTTTTTTTTTTTTTTTTTTTTTTTTTTTTTTTTTTTTTTTTGTTTTTTTTTTGTTTTGATATAACTCATTCTACGGCAATAGAAAATATGGAAGTTCTTGGTCGGGTTAAAAAACAAAATTTATTAGTACTACAAAATTTTGGAACCTCAAGTTTCGTTATGTTTTCATATTTTTATTTTCTTAATTTTTTTCTTGCTCTAGAATAATTCTGAGGTGATATGAGAGTCTACAATTACATTTCATTACATTAGTAAGGTATTTTTTAATTAATCTACTACAAAATTCTCCTAAAAAAATATCACAACACATTTCAAAACTTCGTCAATTTGGCAATTTGGTTACGTAGAAATACTTGGATAGAATGTGTCCTTTCTTTTGGCATATTTTTAACAGCATATTCTATGAGAATAAACATTTTCAAGCATATTCTTGTCTGTCTTGTCTTTCATTCACACGGCAAACCAAATAACCAAATTAAAGGGGGAAAAAAAATCCCATCACTTACAATGTACAAATTAATCAATACATTCATACTAACACCCCACCATACATTATTTATGTACTTATAATTTCAGTCACATTTTGACATGTCCCTTCCATTGCTTTTCATTACTCAAAAGCAGAAATTGGAAGGGACTTGGACAAACCCATTGAAGTCTTGAAGGTAATGAGCTTGGACTTATAAGCTGAATCATGATTATCATTATTCACATAAATCTCACTCAAACTAATCCAAACCAAGAACTCCTTGGCCTTGACACCAGTCAAGTTCTTGATCCTATTAGGCTCCAAATACGCCGTCACGACGGTGTCATAACACACGACGATATTCTCAAACTTGTGCTCCTTTTCATCATCTTCTTGCGCTTGAGCCACACAAATCCAATGTCCTTGACATATCCACCTTCTTCTACGTCCTCCAAGGTGAGAAGGCCATCAGGGAAGCCTATTTGGGACAACAAAAGAGTGAACTTTGCCTTGCAGATTTCGTCGCCGTAATAGACTTCTGCTTTGGCCTTCATTTCTGCCGTTGGGAGAGACATTGAGTAGAGTTGTCTGGACATGGTGTTCACGGCTTGTTTCTTCAACTTGTTGGGTTCTGTTTTGAGGAAAGAAAGCTTTAATGGATGAACGTGAATTTATATTATTATGGAAAAACATTATACGTACACGTACATTGTAGTTTGAATATTAGGGGCCATTCATTTTTATAATGGTTCCGTATCGGGAAAGTGATACTTTTTTAAAAAAAAAAAATTTAAGAAAAGTTTATGTCAAAAGTACCTCTATTTATATAGATAGAGTTAAAAACTCCGTTACTCACACAAAATGAGTCTTATTAGATGAATAAATGAGATTAATCTAATAAGATCTACTATTTTATGAGTGATAGAGTTTTATTCTAATGAGAATAAATATCATTTTTCTTATAATAAATACTAATCATCATTAGTTTTGCAATCAAAATATGTGTATTGGTGCATTAAAACTGCCAAATAATACAAGTGTGTAACCCAATAATTTTACTTTTTATTACGTACAAATTTTATTGTCGTTCACGCCGTGATGCATCACTAATGATAATAAATAATAATGCTAAAAAATTTAAAATGTTTCAACCTGTTATTTCAAGGGGAAAAAAAATTGTTGTGAATGTTACATAGCTACTAACTCCAAGCCATGCCTAGTAATTTGAAGTATTCTTGATCAATCAATCATATTTGCTCGTTCACATTTCTAAAGGAAAAGTAGTGGTTGCTTCCTCATTTTTGTTCTTTAGCCTTCCGTTGCTTCCACAATTTATTTAGACATGTTCATATATACATACACATGCATATATGTGTGTGTGTGCATTATATATATATATATATATATATATATTTGGAGAAGAAATGTTGATATATATATATATATATATATATTTGGAGAAGAAATGTTGATGTTTAATTTTAAATGATAGTTCTGTAAACAAAACATAATGATTAACGATGAGCAATACATGCTATATGCTACTTGAGCATATTCAGTTTCGGATACCGAAAGGATAAGGCATTTAATTCTCATGCGACTTTTCTTTGTCTATTGCCACATAACCAATCATTAAAGAAAGGATATCATTTTCAATGCAAAGGTTAATATTAATTGTATATTTATTATAAAAAAATAATATAATATATTATTTTATTTTTATTTTAATACATAATGTTATTTAAAATGTTAAATTTATTTTTTGTATGATTATTAATTTTTAAAAATTGTAAAAGTAAATTTTTATGTTTAAAATAATTAAAAAATGTAAAATTTACAATGATTACATGAAAAAAAAATAAATATTTCAACTAATAGCAATTAATGTCAAATTTTTCATATGCTCTACTTAATGAGAAATTTATCACAAAATATAACATATTAAAAATTTAGTACAACAAATAGCATTACATTAGAGAGTATTTTTTACTCTCAAATTTAAATTTATAATTAGCACATTAATTATAACATTACATTAGAAATATTTTAAGACCCAAATAAATAAATAAATAAAAAGTTGAAGAATAACATACAAATGCAACTATGGTGATGACTTGAACTTTAGGTAAAAATCAGAGAAATTACTTGAAATTTGTCCCGTCCTTTTTCTTTTAACTTGTTCATTTGGTGTTAGGGCTCACTCATTAAAAAGTTTAGCAATCCTGAATGCTTAATTTAATTGGGTACATGCTGGATCCAAAGTTCCACTTCATATTTATATGAAGGATAATATGTGCAATCACACAAATCCAACAATTTAAAATGCGATCTTCTTTGAATCATTAGATGAACATTTTACCACAAATACATAAAAAAAACTCTCCTCCATTATCTATTTGACCATGAAGCATGGCTGCAAAGGTTAAGAACCATGAAAAAGTTTCAACTACCTACCTAGCTACTTTCTCAGCTCTCAATTTGTTTATTCTTGTCTTGCTACTGCTAGTTCTATCTTCATCTTCCTCATCACTGTTAACAAAAATAACCCCGTCCCCGTCTTCATTGCCGTACTCATCAATCTCACCTTCACCATCCCACTCCTCATCATAGTATTCATCGTCATGATCTAGATCATCCTCTTCTTCTTCATCATCATCCATACCGGCACGTAGAGTATGGAACTCAGGAGGAGGAGGGCAATCCTCCGTGATCGCCTCGTCCCTCTTCATCACGAGATGCCGAATGACTCTTTCGTCCTTGTCCAACATGCTCTTGAAATCGTTTATCCACTTGGCTTCAATCTCAAAGTTCATCAAAAAGTAATGGGCATTCTTTGCTTTCTGTATCTTGTATGCCAGTCTACGCATTCCCCAATCATTTAGTCTCCATATTTTGCCTCTCTTCTCCCTCAAAAAATCTGCAACATGTCAAAACAATCAATAACAAGTTGTGACAGATTTCAAATATTACTCCAAAGACAAAATAGGATATAACTTCAAAACACAAAGAAAATTTTACATAAATGATGAAAACCATATATAGATAACTAGAAATTTAAAATATACATTCATCTATTAGGATTGTTTACGTTAAGTTTATCTCATTGTTACGTTTAGTTTATCTTATCATTTTTTCTATTTTTCTATAAAGAGACCTAATGGTTGTACTGACCATGATTATTGATGTTAACGATTTAGAATTTCCTCTCGATTATTCTTCTCTCTCTCAATTCGTTAATTTCTCTCTCTCTCTCTTCTATATACGTGCATCACCAAGTTTCTAACTTTCTGGACATCATTCACTCAAGAAATGTCATGTAACGTCTTCCTCAAAGTGGTTCTTCGAGCAAGAAATTTCCAGCTACCATCCTACTAACTTCGTTTTTGCATCTCGGGGAACCCGTTACAGTTAACATATAGAAATCATATGCACATAAATCCTAAACTTATTGACTCTAGATAGACAAGATAAAGAAGAGCCTATATACATCCATGGAAATTGAGAATGCAAAGTGGATTAGTACACATTCACAATTTCAAAAAAAGCTATTCACAATTCCACACACTTGTCAACTACTACAGATTCTTCTATACCAAAAATATAGTAAAAAGAACAAGGAAAATGCAAAGTGGAAATGTTGTGAGAGTTTGAGTGCACCAATATTAAATATCCTTGGCAATGGCATAAGAATTATATCATAAGGCAAATTTAGAATGTGGAAGGAAAGTTGACCTTGAACTTTCTGATTGACTTTCTCAACCTCATCTGCGTGCTTCTCATGAATCAAATACACCACTTCATAGTGCCGCACTGCAACAAAACAAAGAACAGATGACAAAATCTTGAATTTTAAGAAACAAATAATACAAATTAAAAAAAAAAAAAACCCTTTTATTATTTACAACTGCCTAATCATAGAGGGCACAAATGAAAAATTCAACTTCATGACTACATTACAAACTCACAACTTTCCACTTGCAAGTCATTTTCCAGCTGAAGCTTCAGAACTTGATAAATCTTTTCTGCAAAATTTCGACAACAACAAAAAAAAATAAAAATTACATATTACTACTGCAAAATTTTTGAAAAATTTTATTAGTAAAATAACTTCTCAAAAATTTTTATTTGCAAAATAACCTCTTTTTACAAAGAATAAGTAAATGTCTTTCTTCATAAAAAATAGAAGAAGATCATTTTACTAATTTTATTTTGTTGGATAGTCATTTCAGCATATTACCCTCCCAAAAATGAAACTTTTTATTTTTATTTTTTTTTATTTTTTATTTTTGAGTTACTATCAATCAACTATTTACCTTCGTCAGCATCAGCAAATTCAGGAAGAAATTCACCGTCTTTTTCGACTTTCTTCTGAAATCAAATACGAAAAATTATAATCTCGGAATCAAAGATTAGAGCTAAAGCACAGGAAATAGAATAATATCGCAACAAAAAGATGAAAGCTTTTGAATTTCATAAACAGAAAAGGACCTGCTTGAGAAGTACGGCCTCGGGAAATGGGCCAGTAGCTTCGTCGGGTTTAGGAACAAAACTGTGAGCGTCTTGTTTGTTGCTCTTCTTCTTTGCTCCAACAATCACCGATTTTCTCCGAATCTGGGCAACAAAGAGCTTCAATGGCGGCAGAGAAGAGATATTTATTGTGGGTTTCGGATTAATTGAGGATTTTGGAGTTAGGAAAGCTGTAGATGCAGAGGCGTGAAAAAGCGCCTCCATTGAAGAAGAAGAAGCAGAAGAAGAAGTAAGAAAGATGACTTAAGCAATAGGACACAAAATTATCTGTTTAATGAAAATGGTGGTGGTGGCGGCGGTGGTTTGGTAAAGTTTAGCAAGTATTTCTTTCTCCAGGGAGTTCGATATTCGGCGAGGTGATGTGGTTTCTGAGAACCAATCGTACTTCTCCACGTGGGTTTGACTTTTGAAGCTTCATGTTGTTGACCTTTGCTCACTTTATTGTAATACGCTCGAGTTTGAGTTTGAGTTTGAGATTGACATACATTTCTCTTATAGTTGCAACATTGTAAAAAAATCCCCTAAAAAGACATTTGACAAAAAGAAAAAAACAGAAAAAATGTTGCCACAAATTAGCAATAATAAAGATAATTATTGGTTTTAAACCATTAATTACTTGAAGGTAGAATTGTAAAAAATTTCATATATACTCTTTAACATTTATGCTTCTTTTTCCCTTTATAACAATTGATTATAAATTGTCAAACTTCCTTCGTTATTTCAAATATTGGTAATTATTACGGGAAAGAATATGAGATCTGCTTAATATACGCGTCTTTAACTTTTGATTGATTGTAATTGATTCATTAGTTATAGTTTCCCAGAATAGGCTAGCTGATGTACTGTATATATACGATACTTGCTTTCATCTTTGTATAGGGTCAATCTTTAATATACAGATTGTTTTCCAAATTACTCAATATTCTTTCATGGTATCAGAGCACCAAACCTGGTAACTCTGAAATCCTATAGACGCTTCCGCAACTTGATTCCTTGTCACAGCCACCATGGCAGACAAAGACAGCAGCACGACGAGATCAACAATGACTAAGGCCATCGTAGAAGCCACGGATCCTTATTCTCTACACCATTCGGACCATCCGGGCATGGTGCTTGTGTCCAAAGTACTTGACGAAGACAACTACGGCACGTGGAGTCGGGCTATGCGAATCAGTTTGAGTGCCAAAAACAAGATTGGATTCATCACAGGTTCAGTCAAGCCACCTTCTCCTACAGATGACAATTTTCCTTCTTGGCAGCGATGCAATGACATGGTAATCTCATGGCTATTGAATTCCATTCATCCAAATATAGCGAGCAGTGTGATTTATGGCGAAACTGCTGCGGAAATTTGGTCGGACCTACAAGAGCGTTTCTCACAAGGAAACGATTCAAGAATTTTTCAAATCCAACGAGATATTATACAACATAGACAGGGGCAACAGTCAATCTCAGTCTACTACACAAAACTTAAAGCTCTTTGGGATGAACTCTCGTCTTATCATGAGCCGATATCCTGCACATGTGGTGGATTGGAGAAACTCAGAAAAAGGGAAGAGAAAGAAAAAGTCATGCAATTCCTCATGGGATTGAATGACAATTATGCTGCCGTTCGTGGACAAATCTTATTGATGCAACCCTACGCTCGATACACGTCGGATTCATTCCCTCATCCTTCAACAAGAAAAGCAGGCAGAAGTCTCTCTCAATCGTGGGAACATGAACCATCATGCCATGCTTGCAGATCGGAATAACAAGACAACTCAAAGGCAGAGGATGCCCTTACACTGCTCTTACTGTGATCGTGATAATCATAGTATTGAGAAGTGCTTTTATCTACATGGCTTTCCAATAGGCCATAAACTTCATGGGAAGAACGTGAAGCCTCCCAACCAATCCCGCTCAAATGCAAACAACGTGAACGTGGAGACAAACAAAAGTTTGGAAACAGGAGCAAAATCTTTTTCAACAGATGATGTGTCAAAATTCACCACCGAGGAATACAATCAATTGATGACAATGCTACGAAAAGCTAACATTGATGGTAACTCACAACACTTTGTCAATGCCGCAGGTACCATCATGCCTTTATCTAAAAATATTACAGATACCTCACAATCAAATTTGTGTTGGATCATTGATAGCGGGGCTACAGACCATGTAACTTCCTCTGCCGAATTACTAGACTCAAAAGTTGTGCCTGCAACAACCACGATTAGCCTTCCAAATGGTGGCCAGACGCGTATCGAGTCAATTGGCTCATTACAAATTACGCCCCATATTAAACTTGATGAAGTTCTTAAAGTCCCACAATTTCGAGTTAATTTACTATCAGTTAGTAAATTGACACAAGGATAAAACCGTCTAGTGACATTCTTTTCTGATTTTTGTGTTGTGCAGGACGCTGCTACGAGGAAGACGATTGGCCTGGGCAAGCAACATAATGGTCTCTACTACTTAACACAAGCCCAAAATCCAGCCTTTGCCTACTCCATCAGAAAGCATTCGAATCTTTGGCATCAACGTCTTGGGCATCCATCATCTCGTCCTCTTCAAGTTCTCAACAAAAGTAATCCTGCAATTTATTTTGATTCGAATCATGTTTGTGAAATTTGTCCTTTAGCTAAACAAACTCGCTTATCTTTTCCGTCTAGTTCCATTTCCTCACAAGCACCTTTTGATTTGATACATTGTGATATTTGGGGACCACATCGAATAAAATCCACTTCTGGGGCTAGTTATTTCTTAACAATTGTTGATGATTTTACTCGATATACTTGGATACATCTCATGAGTTTTAAATCTGAAACACAAGGAATATTGAACTCATTTATTTCTTGGGTGGAGACACAGTTTGATAGTCGAATTAAAACTCTTCAAACAGATAATGGTACTGAAATTTTTTCCATGAAAGATTATTTTGATGCCAAGGGAATTAATTACTATCGTTCATGCACTTCAACTCCCCAACAAAATGGGGTGGTCGAAAGAAAACATCGACATCTTTTAAATGTAGGAAGAGCCCTTCGTTTCCAAGCAAACTTGCCATTAAAATTTTGGGGGGAGAGTGTCCAAACAGCATGCTATCTAATCAATCGTTTACCAACACCTCTTATTTCTAATAAATCACCATACCAAGTTCTCCACAACAAGCTACCTACATATAACCATCTTCGCACTTTTGGATGCCTTTGTTATGCTACCAACCTCCTACCCACACATAAATTCGATCAAAGAGCTCGTCGATGCATATTTATTGGTTATCCCCTTGGTCAAAAAGGCTATCGAGTTTATGATCTTGCAACTAATAAATTCTTCACATCCCGAGATGTTGTGTTTCACGAGCATATCTTTCCGTTTCATACTAATCCACAAGAAGAACAAGAAGATGAGGTTGTCCTTCCTTTATCACACACTTCAGATGACTTGCTTACCATAGACACAACAGAACCACTTATTGACTCATCTCCATCACTTGTGTCCGCTTCAAACGAGCATACAGTTAATCATGACACTGATGTTCCATCTCTGCCTCCTATTTCTCGTCGTTCTGAACGTGTCAAACAACCAAGCATCAAACTCTGAGATTTTCACCTTTATCACATGACCAAGGTTGCTTCCAGTCAATCTTCTTCCTCGACAGGCACGCGTCATCCTTTACATCGGTACATTTCTTACGCACAACTCTCACCCAAATATCGGAATTTTGTTTGCACTGTCACTACTCTTGTGGAACTTGTGACTTATGAACAGGCAGCGTTGGATCCAAAATGGCAAAAAGCCATGGCCGTAGAACTACAAGCTCTTGAACAAAATCAGACTTGGACAATTACACCCCTCCCATATGGACATCGTCCAATCGGATGCAAATGGGTGTACAAGATTAAGTATAACTCTGATGGCACAGTTGAAAGATACAAAGCTCGGTTGGTGGCAAAAGGCTTCACTCAACGCGAAGGGATTGATTATAAAGAAACATTTGCTCCTGTGGCCAAGTTAACTACAGTTCGTTGTTTACTCGTTGTAGCTGCTGTTCGAAATTGGTCCCTTCACCAAATGGACGTTCAAAATGCTTTCCTTCATGGAGATTTGCTCGAAGAAGTCTATATGCAAATGCCACCTGGTCTTCGTCGACAGGGGGAGAATTCTCTTGTGTGTCGACTTAATAAGTCTTTATACGGACTTAAACAAGCCTCTCGTAGTTGGTTTCAAAAATTTTCTACTGCTATTCAGCAAGATGGCTTTCATCAATCGAGGGCAGACTATTCACTTTTCACCAAGATCTCTGGTAATTCTTTCACAGCCGTGCTTATCTATGTAGATGACATGATCATAACCGGCAACGATGATGGTGCAATTGTTGCTCTTAAGAAATTCTTCCATACCAAATTTCGCATCAAGGACCTTGGCCAATTGCGATATTTTCTTGGTGTTGAAGTTGCTCGTTCTACTAGTGGCATTTCCATATCACAACGAAAGTACACACTTGACATTTTAGATGAAGCAGGCTTACTTGGGGCCAAACCGTTGTCGACGCCTATGGAAGAAAACCTTAAGCTTCTACCAACAGTGGGAGAACCATTGAAGAATCCATCCACTTATAGAAGATTGGTGGGTCGACTTATTTATCTTACTATTACAAGGCCAGAGATAACTTATTCAGTTCACATTTTAAGCCAGTTTATGCAAGAGCCAAGAAAACCCCATTTAGATGCTGTTCATCACCTTTTGAGATATCTTAAAGGTGCACCTGGGCAAGGATTGTACTTTCCAGCCAAAGGAAACTTGCTACTAAAGGGATTTTGTGACGCAGATTGGGCTCGATGTTCAATCACTAGACGGTCTGTTACTGGTTATTGTATCTTCCTCGGAGGAGCGATTGTTTCATGGAAGACCAAGAAACAAACGACGGTATCAAGATCTTCAGCCGAGTCAGAATATCGAGCTATGGCCTCGATTACGTGTGAGATAAGATGGCTTAAATACTTGTTGGATGACTTGCAGGTGAAGCATTCACAACCAGTCAAATTATTTTGCGACAGTGAAGCAAAGACTCCACATTCTTCGCAAATCCGGTTTATCACGAACGCGTACCAAGCACATAGAGATCGATTGCCATGTTGTTCGGGAACAAATTCAATCGGTGCCATAGTGATTCGACATGTTCCATCACCTTGCCGACTTGCCGACTTGTTCACCAAACCACTCAATTCATCAGTTTTTTTCATTCTCTTCTCAGCAAGTTTGGCGTCCTTAACATACACGCTCCAACTTGAGGGGGAGTATTACGGGAAAGAATATGAGATCTGCTTAATATACGCGTCTTTGACTTTTGATTGATTGTAATTGATTCATTAGTTATAGTTTCCCAGAATAGGCTAGCTGATGTACTGTATATATACGATACTTGCTTTCATCTTTGTATAGGGTCAATCTTTAATATACAGATTGTTTTCCAAATTACTCAATATTCTTTCAGTAATCCTTTTCGAAAAACTGCTTGGCTGAAAAAAAAAAAAATCTACTGAGGAGTTAAAAAATAAAAGGTAGTAAATATTTAATTATTTGTTCTTAATTTCATTTGATTACTCTTTATTATTTTTAGTATCTTATTATATTAATGTTATCATTCTTAATAAGAATTCTTATTACGTTAGGTTTTTTGTTGCTTTCATTTTTGCTAAGAATTCTTATAATGTTATGGTTTTTGTTACTTGCATTCTTAGCAATAAGATGTTTTATAAGATATGAATTAAAACAAAACAAAGGTTGGAAAAAGCTAATTAAATCACTCAATGACAGAACTTCAAAAGTTTTTAGAAATTTATTAAAAAAAAAAAAAAATACATGCAAGCATAAGTAATAACTATTAGGATATTTAATAGTTTACTCCTTGAACACTTCTTCGTGATTTTCGAATTTGTAAATTTCAACAAATAATAAAGAGTAATCAAATGAATTTGCAAATCATTGAATTTGTAAATTTCAATGATTTGCAATAGTAATAATACTCAACAGATTATCTTATTATTATGGATACAGGAAAAAGTATAACAAATTAATACGAGCACATTTACAAACTGAGATGTGATATTTTTTAAGAGTTTTTTACTGTAACAGAAAAAAATTAGAAGTAATATTTTCTAATAACTTTTTACTGTAAGAACTTAAAACTGAAAACTCAAATTAGTGAAATGAACGATGTCATAATTTATTAGAGAAAACAAAGCAGTCGTATAAAGCCATATGAATTGGCAACCTGGACCGAAGACAAGCATATTCAATTGGTATATTAATTTCTTCGATTACAGATACCCAAAAATAAGAAAGAGCCCCGTTGGAAGAGCTTATTAGAGAAAATATTTAGGAAATTATTCTGAGAAATTTGAGGTTGTTCTTAGGATTTGATTTTATTTTATTTTATTTTAGATTTCAATATTAGAGAAAATATTTTTGAGGCTATAATCTGAAGGAGAAGAAGATTTGAAAAACAAAACCTAGAGACCTGTGACACATCACTAGATTAATTTTTTTTCTTTAATTTTTTTTTTGTTTTAAAAAAACCCTTATTTAAGCCTCCTAAAATCCAACATAAGCCATACAAATTTAGAAGTAGAAGTTACAAGAACTAATGATAGAGTAGGATTTAACTGCTAACTGCCAAAGATCATCACTTTTCCTTTTCCTCTCTTTCTCAATTGATTATTTTTTATTTTTTATTTTATTTTATTTTTAATAAACACACAAAGAACAAGCACACAAAACCCACTCTTTCAGTTTTCAGGTAACAATAATACCATAACTGAACGCAATGAGGGCAATTTCCCTTTTATTTATTTTCTTGTGCCTGAATTAATTATCAAACTTAATCCAAAACACAGAAAAAACAACTGAACTAAAACAAAAAAAAAACAAAAATAATAATAATAATAATAATAATAATAATAATAATAATAATAATAATAATAATTTGAGAATCACCAAAGCATAGAAATTGGAAAATTACCATATTCACACGAATTTCTTGGCATTACACAAAAAAAAAAAAAAAAAAAAAAAAAGATAAAAATTTGAAAAATTACATAAAACAAACCACAGAAAATATATTCCTAGTTTATTTTGTCAAAAAGGGAGCAGAGAAGTGCAAAAAGTTTCCACCTCTATGGCATTCTTGATCACAAAATGTCAACTCAGTGAGTGAACATAACTAAGACTCTGTTGCAAAAATCTGAGATTTGTTGTTTCATTTGAATCAATGCTAGGTAATTTCAAAGAGGCAGGTATGCCTAGAAATCTTAATTAAATTTTGGCAAATACCAAAAAAGGGGGAACAACATCCAAGGCTCTCATTCTGGAACAACTTTGGCTCAGACATCCAAGGCAAAACTTTGCTTTGCTCTCATTCTAGAACAACTTTGGCCCCAAGCGCTTTCAGCTTTTCTACTAATTGCTCTCCTTCCTCCTTTGACAGTCCTTTCTTTAAGATTGATGGTGTCTTCTCTACCAAGTCCTTTGCTTCCTTAAGGCCTAAGTCAGTGAAGCTCCTGACCTCCTTGATAAGTTTGATTTTCGAAGCTGCCTCATATGATTCCAATTTCAATTCGAAGACGGTCTTTTCAGGTTTCTTCTCCTCCTTGGCTGCAGTTGCTGCTTTCGTTGCCAACGCCATTCCAGCTAAGCCAGCAGCTCCTGGTTTCATAACTCCGACACTTGGTGGTTCCGTCATGCCCCTTTTTCGCATCAAAATGGCACCCAGCTCAGCAACTTCAGCCAGTGTAAGTCCTGATATTTCATCAACAAGCCTGAAAACACGCTCAGTTGGAGGACTGCGATGCTCAGAAGGATCAAATGTTGACGGATCGTAATCAGTAGGAAGCCTCCTCTGGTCAAACTCCACTTCTTCGTCCTCGTCCTCTTTAATTGCAGGTTGACCGTAGTTTTTCCATAATCCATTTATGTTACCAGGATTTAATGCCACAACTGTAGAACGAAATGGTTTTCTGTAAAACCCATTAGGCAAATGATGTTTCAATCTTAAAACTAAACTCATCTTCGGGTTGAACTCCCTCCCTCTCACCTCGCAAGGTAACAACTACGTGGACCTTCAATCAAAAAGTGCAGAAAAGAATAAGCAATAAGAATAATGTAGGATTTGAAACTTCTACATCCTATTAGTGTGTGTGTGTTGCAGTTACGCTTAATCAAGAGGGTAACTAAAAGTCTAGTACAAGAAAAACAAAGACTAATTCGGTAAATAATGAGAAGGGGATCGATACATAACAAAAAGCAAACTAGTACTAGAAATTAGATAGTCAAGTGTGTTTAGGCCATATTACTTGCAATTCTGATATCAAAAAATCATTAAGAGCAAACATTTTACAACGCGATAATCATACCAATTTCCAACAAATACCAAAAAAAATTTCACAAATCTCACAAATATGAACTTCTAACAATATTCAACTAATATCAAAGTCAAACTAATATCATTCTTCCAAAAACAGTAAAATATATCAACAAAAACTCATAAACAGCTATTGAACAAACAAATTAAAATAAAAAATAGCAGCAATTTTCATAAATATCAACCAAAAATCACAATAGCAATTTTGAACAATCAAACAAATTCAAAAAACATCAATCAATTCTGAAAAATTTTCCCAATAAAATCGAATTGCATAAAATAATTTCAATTTATAACAAATAAAAATTCCAACTTCAATTTCAACTTCAACTTCAAACAAAAACAACAGAACACAATACAATTGAAGCTCTTTCCATTCCTATAGTCAACAACCGCAAGCTAAGCTCGGGCGTAACCTTAACGAAAATCTCCCTCTCCTTGTCATTCTACTGTTAATTTCTGTTTTCCCCAAGCAGGCCTGAGTGTTCATCGTCCAATGAGCTAAGATTTACATTCAATTCAAAAGCCATTTTCAAATCTATGAAATCCCATTCCCATGCCATCAATTCATAGAAGCAAAACAGAAATGAAAAAGAACAGAAACGTTCACATCTCCTCAAACACTTGTGTTTTTCTACCACAAAATCCCAACTTCAAAAAAAAAAAAAAAAAAAAAAAAAAAAAAAAAAAAAAAAAAAAAAACACACACACACACACACACAACAAAGATTTCATGAGGGGAGAAGAATAATAGACAAGTAACCTCAAGCGACCAGGAGAATTGACTCCACAACGGCGACGGCGACGGCGACGGAAAGAGGGCGGAGAATGAATGAAGAAGGGTGGGTGTGGTGTGGCGTGGAAAAAAGTAGGTCTTAGAATTAGGAGTTACAAGAAGAAGATAGTCAGATACGACAGTGTGTTTTAGGCTTGTGTTTATTTATTTATTATTTTTTTTTATGAAAAATGTTTATTTATTTTACATTAGGTAAGTTGTTTTTTTTTTTTTTTAAAAAAATAATGATAAATTAAGCATAAGATTTTTTTTTTTTTTTTCAAGTAACATTCCCATATCCCCAGAATAATCTTAGCATGCATGTACAAGTGTTTTTTTTTTTTTTCAATTGATCATATTTATTATATAATAACGAGAAATTAAGAAAGTAATAAGTAAGGCTAGCAACACCAACTCAAATCACAAATTTTGTGTGTGAGTTGTTATCTTTTTATTATTAAATATAATATCTTATTATTAATTGATGTGATAATATTTTAAATATTTATTAATATAAAAATGATAATTTATATGACAGTGCATAAAAATTAAAATTAAAATGGGTGTTCCTAATATTATTAGAAAATAATACTGTTGTTTATTTGAAAACACTACTGTTATGCAGAGAATTCTTTCATTTTGACCGGATTACATCTTTTTTTTTTTTTTTTTTTTTGGGTGCTTTTTTGGTAAACTGACCGGATTACATCTTTATAGCTTTTGATGCGATTTTGACCGGATTACATCAAATGCACTGTCGACATGATCCGTATCTTAGAAATACCGGTATTATAAAATGACATTTTTAAGCCTCATAAAAGAAAAAGACCAGTAGCCGAATTTTATTTTTTTTATTTTATTTTTTATTTTTACCAATACCATACTGTATTCAAAGCACTTGCCATGGTGCTTAACTTATCGGACAACATAAGATGAATTAAAAAAGAAAATTAAAAAAGAGAGTGCAAAACACCATCAACCAATTGGGATCCTTTGTATAAACGAATAAGAAAATTTGTGAAAGTTATATAGCCCCCCGCCATAAAAGCTTACTTCCTTTTCATTGCTAAATTAAATGCTAAGCTAACTTTTAAGGGAGAGGAAAATTTCATGAACTAAGGGAATGATAATGAAACTTTATACAAACTCTGCAATATTTGCAGGCTGCAGGGGATTTCCATTCATGCCGGCGCGGCAATACAATTTTGGGGTTCAAATGAAAATATATATATATATATATATATATATTGCTGCTAAGCCCTCCCTTTTGGAAGAACGCAATTGGCCACTGTGGAAGTTCATATAAACCTTTTTTTCTGTCTGCTTCTCTAATGCTTACACAGGAGACTGTTCCAAGAAGAGATGATAATGGGTTTTCACCATTGCTTCTTTCCCTTCTTCTTTCTCTTGTTGTTGCCACCCCCGCTGCCGCTATTGCTGCCACTGCTCTTCGTGCTGTTTCCAGCCTTGGTTGATGATGGGCTCTCGGTGGAGGAGCTGGCATTCATGTTGTCAAACACGCCTGATTGCACTGCATTCTGAAACCACTCGAAGAATTCTTCCTCAGTCATGCACTCTTCCACAGATGTTGGAATTCGGCCGCCTCTTTGTCCTGAACTCGACGGCCCCTTTCCAGTATTATGCTTGGAGGTTATACTAGTGTTCACATGAAAACTTGGCTTGTGTGTGTTGGCTGGACATCTCATTCCCTGTAAGAGAAATATATATTTTAGATTATACACTCTCACCAAACTATGGATCATTACCAACTTTCAACACTTACTGACTTCCAAAACTTCTATCTCTATGCATAATCCAGAACAACTAATCGTTTCCCTGCCAAATAATTATAGATTTTTTTTTTTTTTTTTTTTTTTAATTTTTAACTCACAGAAGCTCGATTTAGAGAAATCTCCTACTTCACCAAGAAAACGTACATAATGTAAGAGATTATAAATAACAAGAGAAAAGTGAGTTACCTGACAAATATACCACTCTGTAGCATTATATATCTTGCTATCCGCACAAACAAATGCAGCTGGAGCATCCACCTGCAACGTAGAGCACAATGTTTAAATGCAGAAATGTGTATTTTCCAATCTTGGGGACAATGCATAGATGATAATAGTCATCATGGAAATATCACGTATCAGCCTTTTTAATGTCTTTGTTCCCTCACAAAGAATGAACTAGTTTGCACATGAAAGAAACAAAGTATCAGGTGTAAACGCCGACAAGTTAAATTTATAGATACCTTTTGCAATAATCCAAAAAAGAAGGGCTGGGAAGATTGTTCTACCCATCCATCCCCATCTTTTGCTTGATGAAAGTCTTTACAATCCTTCAATGAGAAACCAAAAGGAGACATAAAAACAGGCGCAACAACCATCGCTTTGTCAATGTTGTTTATAGAAAAAGCCAACTCCTCAACTTCATATTCTTCAGGCCAAGCCAAATGAACATAATGCTTTAGGGGTAAATGAAGAAAACCTGGCACCATCTTGCTCGAGATTTTGATTTCCTAGTGAGTATCCAAAGATGAAAGTTGTTGCACTTCTTGCAGGCTATTCGTCTCGAATCTCCAAGTGGGTCATCACCATCAGCCTCATAGTGTGCCATTCCAGGAGTAAAGAAACCATGCTCCCCATTCTAAGAAATGAATTGCATAAAAAATTGGAACCATATTAGTTCCCCAAAAAAATGAACAAATTTTTTTTTCTCTGTGGTTTCAGGTACAAAAAAAATAAAAAATAAAAAAAATAAACTTCAACCTATGTTCAAGAAGAAGCAACAACCGCATGACCTACCAATAAACCACAAGACCTACCAATAAATCACATGACCTATGTTCAAGTAAAACTTCGACCTATTTTCTCATGCTAAAAATGATCTTTTTTAACCCCTAGGCTAGAAATATTTCACTTCCACCGGTATTGCCTCATTTGCAGCATGTCCGATTGTTCTACCACACATGGTCGACTGAGGCTCAACCATGCCAAGGCACTGTTCTAAAGTTAATTATTTTATTTATTTATTATCAAACATGTGAAGAAAACCACCTTCTCAATTGTGGTTACATGAGATTCCCATCAGTTGATATTACTTTGTGCCTGTTAATAATCCTCATGAATGTTCCCCCAAAGTACTCGTATAATCCTAATTGTCACTAACAAAGGTAAGGCACAAGAAAACAAACAGGGTGTAACCAAACAAGTAAAAATTCACACCTTTTGTGAAGTGCTTTTGAATCTACGGAAAATGTTTAGTAGTTCCTCCTTTCTCAACTCATCATCATAAGCTTTTTGCTTCGCTGAATCAAGTAAAACCTTGACCAAAGAAAACAGAAACGTAAAACACCAAAATCAGGAAAAATAAGCAAAAATTTTATAAAATTTCATAAGATAAACTCAAGCAATTTACCTCATATGCATTCTGAAGTTTCTTAAAAGCTTCTACAGCCTTTTCATTTCCCATATTTTTATCAGGATGGACCAACATTGCCTGACAGTCAACACAAACAAGTTTATTTAAAAAACAAGAAACAACGTTGAATGTATCTTTTCGATAATGAAAGTAATAGGGGAAATAACAAAAGAAACATCAAAAGAAGAGCGAGCCATGCTTGACCAATATGACCCTTGAAACCTTAAAAAGAACATGACGAACCATTACAAAGACTACCTTTTTCCTATATTCCCTCTTAAGTAAAGAAACATCCACACTATCGTATCGGGACAACCCCAACACTGAATAGTGATCGATGCAGTTTAACAACCGAACAACTTCATCTTCAGAACTTATATCAGAATCAGCTCCGCTGGTTGAAGGTACTCCAGGACTACGATCCGCAGAAAATCCTGGGCCAGTTTCGAATGAAGAGGCATGCACGTTCTCACTGCTGAAGAAACCTGGTTGACCTTGCATACCGGGAGCTTCTTCAGCAGGTCCATTGGGTCTTCTCTGCTGATTCATATTGTTCTTTAGAAAGTATATCAGAATATCGCTTGAGATGAAAGCTAGGTTTAAAGCAAAGATCAAACCAAGCCACCCAGCATATGTCCAAGCACAATACACAGAGTATGCAGTGGTGATCAACAGTGCAATTCGTTCACGGCTCAAGGCGAATGCCAAACCTGAGTTAATAGAGAATCTAAAGTCTTAGCAAAGTCTGATGAACAACTATATAGAGAATCAGAGATACACATATAACATTAGGAGATAAAAGGAACACCTCCAAGGAAGATAACTAGCACTGTTGTCCAAAAGCTTCCATACAGCCACAAGAAAACGGTTCCAGAAATGGCAACCACTAGAATTCCAAGAGTGAACCCAACGAAAACTCCAATTAGGGCAGCTAACGCCTGCAAAACATGGTCTTAAATTAGAGAAGAGAATTGAAGATATTTACACCTGGCAAAAACACACTATGCAAAACTTGATATAAATGAACAGAAGAATCTTCATAGATGGTAAAAAATTCAAGTCCAGGAAAAGGTTCTAATTTGCATAACTCACTGCAATATCAAACGAGAAGTAGACTTACCAAAACAACAATGAACTTGAACATTCCAGCCATAGCAATTACAGAGAAAACGCTGCACCATATAACCGAGAAGAAAGATGCCGTCCCCAATCGTAGAAAGGAATCAATTCCCCTTAGAGCACAGTCTAACCACACCATTAGTATCAGAAGCATTATACTCCCAAAATTGATTAGCCATTTCAAAACAATGGGATATGCCTGCTCAAACTTTGTTTTGGCATAAACACGAGCATTCTGTATCTTAGTTCTTAGTGCACTAAACAAGGGTCTTTGCCTCTCCATCCATTCATTAGCTGCCTTGAAGGAGGATAATGCCAATGCCCTCAGGTTTCTGAGGACTACATTATCAGAAAACTCTATGCTTTCTAGTAAATTTTGGATATGAAGTTCATTCAACGAGCTAGGTAATCTACTTTGTCTATGGTTTCGACCTTGGTCGTGATGAGGCGTTGAACCATTTTCTTCTGCTACACTTGGACCTTCATTGTTTCCATTACACTCTCCCGAATCACTTCTCAAAGGCTTGGGCTGCTCATCGGCATCTATACCATTTTCATTCATCTCTTGCTTATCTTTCTTAAATTGCTTCATCGGTTTTTGCTTGCACTTATGCTCATCTCCGGAATTATTGGTTTTACCCGCAGTCCTTCCTAGAGGACTGCTTGGATGGTTACCATTTGGGATTTCCTCCTCTCCAGGAAACACTTTGACTTCACTTGCTTTTCCATGACCCTCTATATCAGGCTGTGCACCCCCTGTATCAGAACTCCGCTTTTTGTGGTTTGACGCATGGCGATCAACCCCATTCTTCTGCTGATTACTTTTCCGAGCCATAACACAACAAATGTTGAACTATAGTTTGGAGGGACTGTCAAGTAATACCATCCCTAAACCAGGAGACATCAAATACCAGGCAAAGCTGCTCAATTTTTCAGAATATAATCTGCAACAAGGAATATCAAGAATCATATGTTAATACATATAGGCATCCTCAACTCAAAATACTTGAGAGAAGAAGGGTAACGAAAGTTGAATGACTTCCGCATCATTCATGGACTCTAGGGCATGCCAATCAAAGGAACCAAAAAAAAAAAATCCATTCGGAAAAGGACGAATTATTTACTGAAAAGAAGAAAAAGAAACAGAAAATAAGCAAAGTAAAACTTGAGGCAATAAAATATCTTAACAAATCATTTAATAAGCAGTGGAGATAATTAACAATATGTGAGAATTCTGCTGGTCTCTAGGTACATACAATTTGAACAAATTGAGTGAGCGACGACCAAAAAAAAGTGCACAAAAAATTTGTTAAGAGAGTGAGAAACTCTTATAATAAAAGGAAAAAAAAATCCATGGTCATCAATGTTTGAGCTTTACATTGACATTTCAGAAAAAGAGTAACACAAAAAGCAATGCCAGCAGGTGTATGCCATGCCCATTCATGTTATTGAAATCTTCTCACTAGATAATATCCCCATAAATTCCCCCATTAAAAGAAAAAAGCCCACTTTGCACAAGCGAAAAATACAAAAGCAAGCAAATGAATTTCGATGAACAACGAAAGAAAACAACTGGGCAGAAGTCGAAAACTAAGAATTTGAACCAAGACCCACGAAATGGCAGAATCTTGAATAACAGCATAAACAAACAATTAGGGGGAAAAAAAGAAAACCCACTTCGCACAATCAATTAAGACGAAAGAAAGCAAATAAATTTCGAAGAACAACAAATGAAAACAACTGGGCAACAGGCGAAAACTAGGAATTTGAAGAAGAAGAAAATAAAATCTTTCATGGAATAAAGATATTAACAGACATACCTGGAGCTAATTGAAAGTGAGAAACACCAAAATGGAAGAAGAATCGAAAGAGCGTGAAAGTGAGATGGTGTTTGGAGTGGGACGAAAAATGGAAGGCGTTCATGAGCAGAGACTAAAATTTTAATATTATTTGTTTGTCCGAATTTTGACAGTGGAGACACATACGAGGCTCTTATGCTCAGATGGAATCCCAAATTAATGTTTTTATTATTTTTCTCTATCCGCTCCCTTTCATTCTATTTCATTTTAAGAATGGATAAAAATATTCGTTGAAGATCCTACGGCCGAATCCTAATCTTTAAGAGATTGGTTGATTGAGAAATTTATTTTTTGATTCGAATTATAATTTATAATTTATTATAATATTTTTTTTTATAAAAATATATATAAATTAAAAATAATTTTAATCACATAAATTTTAATCTATTAATTAATCTTTTTTAATTATTCTTTACAATCTCAAACTGACTAAAATCCTTAAAAACTTAAATTAAATTAAAATTTAAACATATGGAAAAAATATTAAAAATCTAAATCTAAAATAAAATAATCTTGTATACTTTTTTTTAGATCTGTGAAATTTTTTAATTTCTAATTTTGTGTTTTACTCCCCTGATTTATTATAATATTTTTTTTTTTATAAAAATATACCGATTAAGTTTTTAAAAAATAATTTAATTATATAGTTTTAATTTATGAACTAAGCTTTTTTTTTAACTATTCTTCACAATCTCAACCGAATTTAAAATTATAAAAAATAAAATTTAAAATTAAAATTAAACAATATTTAAAAAAAGGCCAAATTAAAAATCTAAATCTAAAATGAAAAATAAACAAGTTATTATTCATAATTTTTTAATCTGTTTAGATCTTTTAATAGTCTAATTTGATGTGTTTTTACTCCCCTGGAAGGTATCATGGCGTATTTTTTTTTTATTTTTGAGCACTGTTTTTCTCGTCCCTCGGAATTTGGTGGAAATTAAAAACATGGTGGGCCGTGGCCCAGTAATTTTCACAAAAAATAAACAAAAATAATCTTGTTATGATAGATGCAAACATTACATGGATAGCTTTTTTGTTATGCCCAAAAACAAAGAAAAAGAGAGAGAAAAAAAAAAAAAAAAACTCATGGATAGCTTTTTTGTTATGCCCAAAAACAAAGAAAGAGAGAGAGCGAGAGAAAAAAAAAAAAAAAAAAAAGAGACTCACTAATCACTATGGCTAAGATGCAAATATTACATGGATGGATATATCTTGTATCTTGAAAATTTGTATGTTTGTTTGTTTTTGTTAAAGTTACGTAGTTTCTCTAATAGAATTAGAAAAAATAAATTAGCAATAATATTTTATTTTAAAACAATATTTATATTTTTGTTTTTAAAATTTTTAGGGAGAAAGAGGAAAATAGGCTAAAATTTAGATGAAAAAATTAATAGGCCAATAGTTTTTATAAGTTAATAAATAGGCCAAATTTTAATTTTCTGTTGTTGGAACTATTTGTAAAGTTATTATTTAATTGTCAAATGAAACTTGACAAGTTATGGCCTATTAATTTCTATAATTAAAAATTGGCCTATTTCCTTTCTTAAGCTTTTTATCAATAAGAAAATTTTTTCTGTTGTGGAAAAGATTCAATAATAAAAAATATGTCTTATCGATAAGAAAACCTACTCAAAAATTATATCTTATTAAGTAATCCATATCTTTCATTTACTTTTTTCTCTCGTGTATAAAAGTTTTTACAATATCTGAGGGCAAGTGGCAACCTAAAATTCATTCAATACCAGAAATAAAATAGTGACTTTTGGAATTTTTGGTCTCCAAGTCAAGTCCACACTTGGCAAAAAATCACAACAATTTTATTTATTTATTTTTTTTTTTTCCTTCTTTTCTCAGCAAAATCTCTAACACCTATAACCATGATAAACCGACAATATTCACACAAATGGCATGTTTATCTATCCAAAATCAGAATTGATATAAATTAGAGTGGTAAAATTTAAAATAAATAGGATTTAAAATTAAAATAAATTATTTATTTAGTGACAAGATTTAGAATTAAAATAACTTTAAATTTCATTCACGCGTTTACTTACATCTAAAAATTGAAATGAATTTACATAGTAATATAGCCTTTAAATAAATTTTATATCTTTAATTTAAAAAATAAATTGAGTACTTATTATATTAAAATTAATCATAATTAAATATTTATTTTAGTAATAGAGTAATAAAATAATAAATAAAATTTCTTAATTATTTAAAACAATTGTCAAAATTTGAATAAAATAAATAAAATAAAAAATAAAGTGTTAAAAATTAAAATGTATTATTAATTTTAATAAACAAAATAATGTACATATTTATTGTATTAAAGTTGACAATAATAAGGCTAATATTATAATATTAGGCAAATAAGATAATAACTATAAGCTGTAATTGTTACTTTTGAATTTTATATTTATAAATAAACTATGAGTAAGATAGTAGTTTAAGATTAATATCAAGAATGGGAGTCTAAATTCAAAAGGAGAGCATGAGATTGCCTATCTCATTACTCAATTTTAAATTTGAGTAGGCCCATCAATCTCACTCTCATTTCAAGATAAAAAAGAAAAAATTAATATGAGATTGACTCTCATTCTTCACTCCTAGTAAGTAAATATGCCAAAAGTCTTAAGCCCTGCAGTTGGGCCCACTCAGCACAAAATGTCAAAATATATACACAAATTTACCATTACAAGAGCATCTCTAATACAATATTATAAATTGACGCGTGAATTATAAATTTTACATTTAGGTGTTAAAAATCCTCCAATACAATGTCATTTTTAGGTAAATTTATCATATGATATACTTGATTACAAAGCGAATTTGATACTTGATTTTTATTAGTTGATTTGTTTATTTTTCAATTAATCATTACAACATTTATCTTTTCAAATTATTTTAACATTAAAAATTTACTTTTACAACATTTAAAAACTTATATAAAGTAGATTTAAAATTTGAAATATAATTATGTATTAAATCACAACAGGTAAAATATATTATAATCACACTTTTTTTATTTAAATATATAATTGATATCGATACAAATATTGGAGATGGTCTGACATTGGAAGACTAACAAGTTTTAGATGAGAATTTCGACTTTCGCATTTTCATATAAAATGCTTAACTTCTTAAATGCAGCACGTTCGCAACTTCGCATATATCAAACAAGTGAAACGACAAAGGAGCATAAAAACAAACGACCAAAGACGACTACAAGTTAATGTAAGCAGGAAATTCCCATAAACAAGAAGTGATGAGATATGTTAAAAATAACAGTTAGGCCTGTAAGTCGGCCTGGGTGGGTCGGTGTGGAAGAAAAATTGGGCCAGCTCGCAGGTCTCGGCTTAAAAATGATTTGGGCCGCAACGGCTTCTAGAATTAGGATACCCGTTTACCATTTAAGTACTTCGGGTCGGCCAGATTATCGAGGGTAAACTATGAGTTTTTTGTATATATAAAAAAAAAAAAAACCTTTTAAAACTTATTTTTGTAACTTACTTCGTCTAAGACTCAATCTTAACAGACTCGTCCTGAACAAGAATTAAGAATCAACAAGAATTATCTAAAGACTCAACCCTTTATGTTGCGTTCAGAAGATTTTTAAACTTATTATCATTAAGGTTGGGTATTGTTTTACCTACTTTTTGAACGTGTTCGGCTGGGTAGGGGTATCTCGGGTTCATGGAACCCCACCCCGCGCCCTTACCCGCACAGTACAGATTAAGCATAATTAAAACTAAAAATTAAATAAAAATTTAAAAAACCGTGATTTTTGAGTATGGTCGGCTTAGCTCGGCCAGATTCAGGGTGATTTCTTACCAGCCTATTGACAGTAGGTGATAGAGACGACAACAAAGTAAAATCAGGGACTCAAGATACGACAAAATATAAAAACGACAAGAGAAAGCAGATAAAGAAACAATATTATGAAACTGCAAAACATACGAAAAACACAGAATAAAGTAAAATCAATAACGGCAAACAAGACGACCACGATGAAGCATAAATGTAAAGAACGACAATAAGTGAGAAAAACGACGACAAATCATGAAAGAAACCAGGATAATGTGAAAATGACAAGAATGAAAAACAAAACCAACGGAAACGGCCAAACCTTAAAAACCCTTTTATCATGAATCTCATGCTTTCCAAGTTCCCTCATAAAGTTAGGTAATCATACATCTAATAATTTCAAAGCCTTAGATCTACATCATCAAGGGAAAGAAGAGCAAAATTACACTGATAATTAGATAAACTCGCAAGAAAGTGGAGGAATAACACCAACCTGGAAGAAGAAACATGGATGAGCACCAATTAACAATAATTTCACACAATTATAAGGTGAAAAGGCATCAACAAACTGTGAAACAAGCTAACCAATGGAACTAATGACTTATTTAGTTCGTTGATTCGAGTTGAGATGTGATTTTATGTGAGAGATTTTATGGTAGTAAAAAGTTAGATGTATATGATTATTTTTTAGAGTTTTTTAGTGTAGTAAAACTTAAATTCTAAACTCAAATCGGTGAAATTAACAGAGTCTAAGTTTTCATGGTATAGTACAATTATCAATAAGCATGAAGCATTAACAAATAACTACCAATTGAATGTTCAATTATTCACAGGGAACTTATGTACAGATATACACCAAAGAAAAATGCGATGGTGCAACAATACATGCTTTTGTGTTGCCAAGAAAACAAACTCACCACACATATGGGGATAATGCCCGGCACAAGTCCTCTAACGCACCTTAGACTCACCCTATCCACCAAACTCCATTCCTCTTTCTCATAGCTCTTCAAAACCCATATGTTCATCCAAGTATCTGAGATCTGGATCACAGACAAACAACCATCAACTTCCAACAAATAAGCTCTATTCTCAGACCCTTCATTCACTCGATCCGGCAATAACATCCTCCTCCAAACATCAGAATCCAAATCAAGCGCGATAACACAAGAACTACTACTACCAGTCAACCAATGAAGCGCCCTATTGACAAACACCACTTGGTTTCTGTTCATTTGGGAGAACATGAACTGATCATCTTGAAGGACACAAACTTCTTCCACTTGTTTGACTCAGAATCAAACACCAAAAACACGAAAATTCCATCAGGCGTATGCCCGAAAGCTCGGCGATGAGAGGCTAATACGACATTGAACTTTTTAGTGTCCAAGTTGCAGGCCAAGCCCATAAGAGCCGCCTTACTGTGGGGGTGAAACTGGGTGACGGGCCTCTCTCTACTCCTAGGAAGAATCTTATAATCACCAGTCTTGGGATTGCAGACATAGTAAACACCCTTATCAGGAATACTAGAGCAACACAACAAACCATTACAAGAGGCTTTAATCCTAACTCTATCCTTCAAGAAATTGAAGGAAAATTCAGAGACCCCCAATCTATTATCGACACAAATCAAGCTAGATTTCAACTGCGGTGACTTAGAAATCTCCACCAACAACATGGGATACCTAATGAATGAACTAGTTCGCACATGAAAGAAACACAGATTGGGTGTAAACGCCAATAAGCTATAGATTCGGCTCTAAAGCTCAACGTGCCTAAGTCCGATTCAGCCCGGCTCAGAATTTTATAATGCATTTTTTAAATTTTTTTAAAAAGAGAGCATTTGGCCATGCTTGGTTTGAAGATTAGAGTCGAATTGGACGGGCCGCAGCAAGGAGCCAACTGTGAAGGGCCCGAGCAAAATTTGTAGTTATAGAGAATGGGAATAATAGAGTAAAATAATACGTTAAATAATAATAAGAGATTACATCAATTAATTAAAAAAGATGATAATTCACATGTCATATTACACACATAATTAATAAATGTGTGAATTTATTGTTAAAACTATATTTACAATTTCAAACGACTTTTTATTTTTGTGGTCGCAAGAGAATTAGAAGGTTAAATATCATAATTACCGATCAAATTAATACTGTTATTTTAAGAGTGAGGCTTAACTATCCTGACATCTAGATGTTTGTTTGTTCTGTCCCTTCCTTCCATTAATTTCTTCTTGTACAACGTTAATTAACATTGTTTATCAGCTAGTCATTTATGTTCGATATATCATCACAATGAATGAGGATTAAAATATATATGAAAGAGAAAGAGGGAGTGAATTCAGGATTGAAACATGTAAAGCTATATTCAAGTAGGAAATCGTTTACAGAAATGGCATAAAGCGCCAATAGTCTATAATGTTTCTATGTATATCTAATATGACTGTAGCAAAGTACTGTCCTCCTAGATAGCTAAGACAACAATGGTACTGGTCAAATATACACATGACAATGGTAATATCCAATTTGTACTTGGTTAGGTAGTGAGAGGGGTAGTCGGGTAGACTGAAATTCTGCTTGAGTACTGGTCAGATCATCTTGATCTTGGAGGTGGCCTCAAAAATTTTGATTAAAAAATGGAATTTCAATTAATTAGTTTGAAATTCTGCTTGAGTACTGGTCGTTCAAGTTTTTGTTGTTGTTGTTGTTGTTGTTGTTGTTGTTGTTGTTGTTGTTGTTGCTGCTGCTGCCAAAAGCCTAACAATCTCTAATTTTGGCTAAATAAAAATACTTCTAATACAACCATTACAAACAGCCATAATTCTCGAGCCAGAGAATTAACGTACTCCACCATAAAGAATGTGTTCACTTAGGATCAACCAATTCTAAAACTTTCATCTCTGTCACATGTCGAAAACTTTGTCAAAAAGGAAAGGAGTTAAATAGCCGTTTAAATAGACACTCTTATATGTTTGACCCACAATCATTAGCCCATTAATTTCTATCCCACAACCAGTCTAAGATCTAGATTTAATGTGTGCATTACTGAAATCACCAGGATAGCAAGAAAAGGTACTCTACAAGATTACCACTGGTAAATTATAAGATGCCAGTGGAAGGCTATCTCCGGTTACCGGAGTCAGCTGACGGAGAGTAATTTTACAGATTACCCTTCATAATCTGCTAAATTAATTTTTTATTTGCAAGAAAAAAGATTGACCGTCTCCGATCTCCAATGCCTATGGGCAGCATTGACTGCCGGAGAGTAATCTGACATATTACCCCTCACAATCTATCAAATTATTATTATTATTATTTTTTTTATTTTCAAGCAAGAAATGATTGAACATCTCCAACTGCAAGAGAGTAATCTGAAAAATTACTTTTTATAATCTTTTAAATTATTTTTTTTATAATTTTCAACTAAAAAATAATTAACTATCTCTTATCTCCGATGCCGGTCAACGGAGTAATTTACAAAATTATTTTTTATTTCTAACTAAAAAATGGCTGAGTGTCTCCAATCTCGAACACACGGAGAGGAATCTATTAAATTATCTTTCAGAATCTGTCAAATTATTGAATAAAAGATCTTATCTATTAAAGAGTTGAGAGAGAACATAAGACCTATGACGAGAAGAACTGATGTCACCTTTGCAAGATTTTTGGGACGGAAGAGATCTAACTGTGTGTAAATATATGAGACTCTTTTTTTATCTATCAGTCTATATTTTTTCTCCGTCTCTGACTTTATTTCCTATATCCGTTTTGTGTGGCTTTCTCTCTCTTCCATCTGATCATCTCATAATCTCTTTCACTCCATCTATTGTTTACCCTTCAAGGGAACTTGTAAAAAGTTCACCCTATAACGAATGGAGGTTTCTGTCTCCTTAGAACAAAAGGATACAGAGATACGAGCCCGTAGAACATATCCTATTAAGTAAGGTCGTCTATGTCCTCTTATTTAGTAGAAGTAGAAGTTTGATTTGTGTATTCAGAATTATTCTCATTTTACGTGTATTTTTTATAAGAGAAAAATATTATAAAAAATTATGAATCATAATTCAGAATGAAAGATGAATACAGAAAATAAACATTCTCTTATATTCCCTTTCATGTCATATCTTTCTGATATTTAATATCAAGTTAGTTAATTAAAATTTTATATCATTTTAGTTAAAAAGTCATGATGGTTAAAATATTTTAATTGACGCAGTATAATTTTTTTTGAAAAAAACAAAAAAAAAAAGAGACATCTCCAGTTGAGTGACGTGTGCATGAGTGTATTTTACATGCATATATTAAAAACCAACTAAATTTTAATCTGGTTCTGCATCAATTGCCCTCGGTCTTTGACACGCTTTTGTCCTCGTTTTTTGGCCAGCTGCAAGCAACGTGTAAATGTGTGAGTTGAATCATTTCAAATTGGAATACTTTAAACTTGTATATAAGAGCAAATTACCTGTGTAGGATATTTGGCTTTTCTTAAAACTTTTTTGCTTTAATAATTTCCGTCCAAAAAACTTTGACGCATGGTGCCTGTGTCGATACAAAAGAAAAAGTTAAAATTTTGATGAACTAAAATTTACCAGAAAAATAATGAATAAATTTGTTAACAAAATTTTTTTTTTTTTTTTTTGCCTTAAGAACTATAAGCTTTAGACGTAAACTACTCACAAACAAGTATATACTAAAAGTATGTTCTTTTTTCGAACTTAAAGCTGTTCACTTCGTTGATTTGAGTTTTAATTTGAGTTGAGATTTAATTTTATATGAGAGCCTTTTATTATAGTAAAAAAGTTAGATGTAATTGTTTATGAGAACTTTTTACTGTAGCAAAACTCAAATTCTAAACTCAAATAAGCGAAATAAACGGAGCTAGTTTAGTGTGTGAGATAAAATACTATAATAAAATAATTATATTTAAATTTTAGTGAGAAAAAATATTGTAGTAAAAAAAACAAACTTTATTGATTCGAATTTAAAATTTAAGTTTTGTTACAATAAAAAGTTCTCAAAAATAGTCACATTTAATTTTTTTACTGTAATAAAAAATTCTCATATAAAATCACATTTCAACTTAAATTATTTAAATTAATAAAATAAACATGCCCATAATCCTTCTTAAAGTAAAAATCATATAATACAAGACACAAAATTTAGAAAGGATATAAATAAAATTTCTAAGAACTGAAATATAAGTGTCTGCTCACGATCGCATACATCTATAGAAATCAATCAATCAATCAATCGATTAATTAATTAATTAAAAAAATAAATGATGAAGAAGATATTTGTATACCTCCATACAGGTGCTAACGTCGACAGTAGCACCTTCTAGTACAGAATGTATAGCTTGACGTATTGCGAGTGACATAGAATCAATTTAAACCAATGTATATCATTAGCAGCACATAATGTAATAAAATATTTAAAACTTGAAAAATATAAAATATTTGATTCTCTCTCCAATCTCTTCCTCCAAAGTTTTTTTATTTTATAAAGTTATCAACAAGAATCTATATCAAAATATTAACGAACAAAATCACTAAAATTTGAAAGTTAAAAAAAAAAAAAAAAAAAAAAAAAGATGAGTTCATAGTAATCTTTTAACACAATTGCAGGCATATAGAGATCTCACCTTTGCCAATACTTTAACAAATCCGACTAAAAATTACAGAGAGAAACGATCTAAAACGAAGAAAAAGTTAAAACAATTTGGTGATGGATTGTTAAAGTTCATTAGTGCAAGGCGAAACAATTTATTTTTAACACGTTTAGTTATTTGATTCGAGTTTTTAATTTGAGTTAAATGATGTTATGTGAGGCATAAAAAGTTAGAGATCTCACCTTTGCCAATAGGGATTTTAACAAACCGGGTCCGCATTAAAATATAAAAATTAATCCAGAGACACACAGGGGCTCCAGAAACGATCTAAAACGAAGACAAAAGTCTAGAAAAACAAAATTTGGTTTCTCAAATTCCTTACATTTGCTCAAGAGGATGGATTGTTAAATCTGGTCGAATCTCTGGGAGGGGTTTAAACATTTGAAACATGGCTGAAAGGCCCAATGGGATATAATTTGAAAATATTTAAATAAAGCGAACAAATAAATTGCGATTTATTTTTTCACATTTTTTCTCAAAGGAAAAGGAGACATAATTAGTACAAATTACTCACCTCACCAAACGAGAGACCGGACGGTTTCGGGAGAGGAAGTCATTCCTATCATGCAGTTTTATCTCTTATCTTAAGAAATCATGATTATGAAATTCTGATTTATTGAACAAGCCATGAGGTTCCATGATAGACAAGCTATGGATTCCATGGATAGGACAAGCCAAGGTTTTTATTAACAAGCCATCGTTTTTATTTTTTTTTTCGCAAAAATCCCTTTCTTTAAAAACATTTTAAGGCCCAAAATTCTTTAAGGCTCACAAGGAAAAGGGATAGAAATCCTACCTCGCACAATCAAAACAGGACTAGCGTTGCCCTTTTCCGGCTTCCGCTTCCTCAAGCCCCTTGATCTGAATCCACGGTGAATCGAGCAATTACAAGGTAACACTAGGATCAATATCCTAAAGAAATGATCTCAATCATATTCCAAGATTTTTATTTTTTAAATCAATTTTCATGTTCAAATTCCATTCCAAGGGTTTTAAATATCAAATCGGGGGTTAGGATTTTAAGATTTTATCCCAAGTTTATTTCTAATTTGGGTTTTTCAGGCCAAACAAGGTCAAACCCCGTGTACACATCGGTCGACGGAGACAAAGGTGCATCACCACCGGTCGGCCGGTGGTGTGCACTTCCGTCATTTCATTCGCAAAAACTCGCGGAAATCGGTCCAAAAACTGCAAATCCATCCCATTTTCTCAAGGGACAACCACTAGATCCGGGTTCTAGGTCCTAAAACAAGTCCAAAGAACCCGGGAAAATTTTACCCTAGTTTTACTCCAAATCCATCAAAATCCGTTTTGAAAGTTTTAAATCCGAAAAACTTGAAATCCAAGAGAGGTTCTTTCAGTAATCTTACCTTGAATCCTTCTCTTGATGTTGAAAACTCTTTGAAATCACTCTTTGGCTCAAAACCCGTTCGATTTGGGATGGAAATGAGAGAGAGAGAGAGAGAGAGAGAGAGAGAGAGAGAGAGAGAGAGAGAGAGAGAGAGAGAGAGAGAGAGAGAGAGAGGGAAACGCACGGGAGAAAAAGGAAAGGAAAGGAAAGAAAAAGAAAAGAAAGAAAAGAAAAAGAAAAATAAAGAAAAATAATATAAGAACGAAGTCGAGAAATGCGCCCATACACATACGGATTAAAATAAATCTTTAAATGATTTAAAAATTATTTAAACTCAATTAATTTTTAGGCACACTAATAATCTTAATTACCTTAATTAATCTCAATTAATTCTTTGGTGTTCTGACTCACCCCCTTAAGCAATTTTCGAAATTAAAACTCACCTCAAAGTGCAAACAGATGCGGATAACGTTCCTGCATCGTCGTTAATAATCTTGATTTAATAATAATCTTAATTACCTTAATTAATCTCAATTAATTCTTCAGGGTGTTACAATTTCTGAGAGCTTTTTACTGTAGCAAAACTCAAATTTTAAACTCGAATCGGCGAAGTGAACGGGGCCAATAGAGAGAGAGGAAGCCTTCCTCTATGCATTTAAGTATTGATTGTGATTCTGATTTATTGTGATAGAAAGATTAGCGAGAGTTTTTTATTTAATTTTTTTTTTAAAGATAACAATATAATAGGATTAGAATTAAAAATTTAAACTTAATACTAGAAATGATCGTTGAGTTTATTTTTAATCTCACTTTAGTTATTGACTTTTAAAACGTCATACAATTAGTTCTTAAGATTTTATTTTATTTCAATTTTACTCCTTCCGTCATCTAAGTATTATATTTTTGACAGTGTAAAAATTAGAAACTAAAATTGAAAATATTTAAAGTTTATGAGCTGAAATAATATAAAAACGAAAGTTGATTTTCATAAGTAATCTTTAAAATTTAAATGTTTTCTTGATAACATTTAACACCTTGATGATAAAAATACCAAAACTATAAGAAAATAAAATCTTTAGAGACTAACCGATGATATTTTAAAAATCAAAGACTAAAATATAATTAAAAGTAAATTTCAAACACTATTAGGAAAATTAACACAAAATTTAAATATATTAACTAAAAGGCTTATAATTTTGTAAATACTCATGGCACAATTAAACCTCATTTATTTTATCAATTTAAATTTTAAATTTAAATTTTATTATAATAAAAAATTCTAGAAAATAATCTCATCAAACTTTTTTATTATATTAAAAACCTCTTCTATAGAATTAATAATTTTATGTCTTGTTCACTTCATTGATTTGAGTTTAGAATTTGAGTTTTATTATAGTAAAAAAATTTTAAAAACAATCACATTTAATTTTTTTACTATAATAAAAAACTCTCATATAATATTATATTTTAACTTAAATTAAAAATTCAAATCAAGTAAACTAAACATGTCTTTAATAATTTGATAAATAGGCTTTCAACTTGAATCATATGCGATACTGTTTGTTTTGTGTTTTGAAGAGTGACGTGGCTCCCAAGTTTTGGAAGGTTTCGACGTGTCAGTACAACACTCACTCCTACTCGTCGATATACCCTGTCTCTCGCTGTAACATCCGTCCTCTCTCCCGCCATTTCCCTCTCTCTCTCTCTCTCTCTCCTCTTTCTCTCTCCATCTCCATGAAATTAATGTCGCCTTCTTTGCCTTTCAACAATGGCGACCAAGTCGAGGTCTCCAAGCCCGGCCACTCCTCCACCGGGCCTTACTACCCCGCCACCGTCCTCCGCTCTCCGGCCAAGTCCAAAACCCTCGTCCTCGTCGAGTACCTCACTCTCCGATCGCCGGACAACCACCGGAGGCTAAGAGAGTTCGTCGATCGCGAGAATGTGAGGCCGGCGCCGCCGCCTGAGCGCAGCCGCGGCTGCTTCAGAGCCGGCGACGACGTCGACGCCTTCCTCCGCGACTCCTGGTGGTTCCGTGGCACCGTCGCCGGCGTTCTGGAGGACTCGATGTACTCGGTTCTCTTCCCGGACGCGGCTCGGCGGGAGATCGTGTGTCGGCAGTGGAATTTGAGGCTTCACAGGCAGTGGAACGGCCGCGACGGTGGCTCGTGGGTCCCGCCTCTGGAAGATGATCAGGTTTTGTTGATGAACTAACTTCTCTCTATGGTGTGCTTTCTTTTGTGTTAAAGTTTTAGCTTTTCTAGTATCTAGAAAAACACTTTATAGAAAGTTCTACAATATTGATCCTTTTATTTGCTTTTATGATTATTATCATTATTATTTTGGTTCTTGATTATAAAATTATGGAAAGTAATACTTCGTTGAAGCTGATTTTCTGATTGAATGCTATTGAACTAAGCATTTGTAGAAAACTATCCTTTTCTTGGGGTCCAAAGGCTCGAAGATGATGAGGTTTTGTTGATAACTTCTCTTCTTTATCCTTAATTTCGGATTTATTTTCATCAAAAGGTGACACAAGGTATTTCACTTTCTGTCGTATACAGTTTTGTTTCCAACGTTTTCTTATAAAGAAGCTTATGTTGGTGTCTTAGAATGCTGTTAAACTAATCATTTTTAGAAAATTAATCTTTTTCCCATTAAGTGGGTTGGTTTATGTGGTAGCTCAACTGAAGGTCTTCATTGCATGTGTGGTTTCTTTGAACTTCTTTGTTTTCTTAGGGCAATTTGCTCAAATGGAACTCTGTTCTCTTTGTTCTAGTTTTAGCTTTTATGGTATCTGGAGATAGACTCAACAAGAAATTGTAGGACCAAACTCTAGGTTGAAATGAAATGCCTTGGAACTTTAAAGGTTGATTCTACATTGCCTTTTGTCGCTGTCCTTTTATTGCTTATTTATTCATTATATATCCCTCTGTTTGTGTGTGTGTGTGTGTGTGTGTGTCTTGATTTAAATGTGAAACAAAGGCTGTTTGCACTTTCTGTTAATTGAGTTTTACTGTCAATAATTTAGTTATTTAGAGGCTTAATCTGGCGTTTTGGTGCTATTTAGTTATCAGGCTTTTCTGGTAGAGTCCTAATGACCGGCATTGGCGTGTATAACATCTTAAACGCATGCATTACAAAATCATCCTTTTTTTATTAACTGGTTTGGTTTATATGCTAGCTCAATTGAAAAGGCTTGATATGCAGACAATGCCTTGTATAAGAGAGGTCAAGGAGAGGACTGTAAAATTGAAATTTGTACTTCGTAAGAAGCCATTGGGGGTGCAGTTCGAAACTGGGGCTACTGTTGAAGTTACCAGCGAGGAGGAAGGTTACAAGAAGTCTTGGTATGTTGCCAAGATTATTGGGTCAATAGGAAGTAACAAGTTTTTGGTTGAACACCGGAACCTGGTAACTGATGATGGTACCCAGCCCTTGAGAGAAGAAGCTGATGCTCGGCACGTTAGGCCAGAACCCCCTTTACTTCCGGCGGTCAACCACTTTAAAAAGCTCGAAAAAGTTGATGCGTGGTACAACGATGGCTGGTGGGAGGGTGTAATTTCCAAGGTTAAAACTGGTAGGCAGTATGTTGTTTATTTCAGCACTACCAATGAGGAGTTGGTATTTAAACATTCTGATTTGCGGCTTCATCAGGACTGGATCAATGGAAAGTGGATGATTGCTCCAAAGGTAATCTCTACAAGTTTTAATCTTTATTGTGTATTATGGGCAATGAAGAACGCCAACAATCAACAGTTTCATTACTTGTATTATTAGACATTTTCTTTTTACGATAATATACGTGTTTAGCTTAAGGTGACAAGCCAGACATTTGTTTCTTTCATTGATGATTGTATCTCTTGTTCAGCTGCACCCACTGTCTCCTTATTTTTACTGATGTCAGAAAGTTGTATGTCCTATATAGAAATCCAAGGAACTTGTCATAGAGGTACTAGGAAATATTTGTCATGCAAGTTTCTACAGTCAGAAGCCAATGTGTCATGGTCTACTGCTTTTTTGTATTCTTTCGTAATATAGGTTTTCATGAACAGCTAAAACTGCTCACACGTTGTCATGTTTTTTCGTATACAATATCATCTGAACATTGCTTTATTCCTCAACTGCATTTTCGAAACAAATAGTTCTCTCTGATAACAAAGAGCTCTTGTTTTGTTAAAATTATGATTCAAACATCTTGAATGTACAAATGCAGGAAGATTCAAGCGCATGGACAGTAAAATCCAGTGGCATAAACTTGGAATTGGAGGACGATAAGCCAACCTTCAGCAAGGGAATGAAGGTTGAAATCAGAAGTGATGATGAAGGTTACCAAGGTTCTTGGTACACAGCAAAGATTGTTGGATCATCCAGAAACGACAAGTTTCTGGTGGAATATGAGACATTGAGAACAGATGATGAAACCAAACCGCTTAAAGAAGTGGTGGATGCAACGAACATACGGCCTTGTCCCCCAGAAATTCAACGTTTCTACCCTTTTGCAGTCAGTGAAAACGTTGACGCTTGGTATAATGATGGGTGGTGGGTAGGTCGTATATCCAACATTATTGCTGGCTCAAAGTATGTAGTCTACTTTTGGACCATTAACGAGGCATTCGAGTTTGATCATTGTAACTTAAGGCCTCATAAGGAATGGGTAGATGGAAAATGGGTACATGCTTCCATGGTATGACTTTTGTATGTGTATGATGCCATTAGTATTTAAACTAACATGGTATGGTTTCTTAAGTGGTGTAAGTAGTATCATAGAAATTGCCTGTCATTGCTGTAAGAGGAGCTAGGGAGGCTAGTGTTTTTTTTTTTTAACAAGGACTAACGTTTAGTATTTAGAGGCCTGTAAAATGGTAGTAGTGATTAGACTTCAGTAGTCAAAATCTTCATGAGATCCATCAGCATAGAAGTGTTGTCACAAATTGACTTACCTGCTTTTATGTGGAACTGTGTAGTGATTTCTAGCTAGTAGTATAAACTAATGTTTTGGAGAATTTAATTCTCCCCATTGAGTCGTTCGCTGGCTTTACTTTTTCTGCGCAAGTCTTTGTTGGCGATTACAAGCCAATAATTCTGTTTCAGTGTGTCTGACTTGGGAAGAAATGTTAGCGTCATTCTTTCTGTCACTCTCTTCGTCACTTTTTACATTTACTGTTTGACATATTGAATCTCCTAACATGATGCATTATTTAAATATAAAGAGTGACACTAGCATTTATTTTCATTCCTTAGAATTAGAACAAGCAACACAGGCTATTAGAATCATCTTCTGCTGAGCACTTTATTTATTTATTATTATTATTATTATTTTTTTTTTATTTTGGCCATTCAAGTCCTCTTATTTAAATTAAGCAATCTATCGGTTTGTCTTTGTAAGGAGCTAGCAATCTAAGAGGTATAAAACACTTTGATCAAGACATATAAACCATGTGTTTTGGAATTATTTTTAATCAACTGCTTTAAGTTTCTTGAAAGAAAACGATATATATATATATATATATATATATATATATTTTTTTAATAAAAAAAGTTGTTTACTGGTGTTTTATTTTGCTACTTTATGCCTCCCATATTACAGGTTGGAAACGTTTTGATGAACAGTGTTGTAAATGTAACATATTGATGAGCACCAGTTTCTTACCTATTTTTTGGTGCAATTTTTTGTTAACTGTTTCTTTTTTTATCAGCTAAAAAAAAGTATGTGGAACCTGGTGAGCAAAAACTAGGTATTTATTTATTTTTTTTTTTGTTGATAAAATAGGTATTTATTTGAACTGTAAAATGTAGTCCCCATTATTTCATACTCACAGTTCCATAATATATGTACTTGATACGCGCACACACATTTACATGTATTCCACATCATAATTAGCTTAGTTTGGGCCAAAGAGCCCATTCCTGAAGCCTTGGCCCAGTTACTAAGAGCAGATATAGGATTGATTCGCTTAGTTTGGACCTGTTTGGCCCATTCGTAAAGTTTTGGTCCATTTACTCAGAGCAGGTAAAATTTTGAAAAAACATCAGTCTGGACTTCTTGTTAAATATTCTTTTATTAGCGCGTAAAGATTTAATTAAAAAGATTATGAATTAAGAATAAAAAGTTAAAATTCTGATTCATATATCTTTTAAAGGGTATTTATTAAAATTATCGTATAACTTTATCTCTTTTTTTTTTTTTTTTTTTTTTTTTTTTTTTTTATTTTCCCCTTACCTCCAAACACCCCCACACACTATCTAGTATTGTGTTGACTTTTCTATTTTTTTTTTTTTTTTTTTTTTTTCTTTTTTCTATTGCGTGCTATATGCGAGTCCGCGTCGTTTTGATTTGCTGTCGTTGACAACGACTGGCTCACTAGTTGTTGATGGACGGTGGGTACACTGACCCCACATATTACACTTGGACCCCCCATTTAAAACGACAATAATCGCCACTAAGAAAAGAAGAGAAAAGAAAGCCCTCAAGTTGATGAAGGAGTTTCAGCTACGGGAGAGGGGGGCATATTCTAATTCTGTTTCTCTGTCTGGATCAAAATTATCTCCCCGATTACCTTAATCTCTCTTGATTTTGGGTTTCTTGTTGAAGAAAATGCTTTGTCAGAATAAGAGGAGCCAACCCAAATATGGAGATTTTTAAAGCCATGGCCGATTCAAATGAAGTTTGTTCGCATGCCCATCTGGAGACTTTCGTTAGGTAAGCGATTTTCCCATCTGGGTATCTCTAATTTCATCCATATTTGTTGAAATAAATCTAGTTATGGATTTCCAAAGAGATGGGATTTTACCGGACGAGGTGGTCATTCAAATCCTGACAAGGTTACCGATTAAATCTCTTTTTAGGAGTAAAACTGTGTGTAAACTTTGGTGTAGATTGTCTTCTGATAAATATTTTGTTCAACTCTACAACCAATTATCTTCCAAGAATACTATTTTGTTGGTTGAGGTTTCTGAGTCACCACAGCTGAAATCTAGCTTGATTTGTGTTGATAATAGATTGGGGGTCTCTGAATTTTCCTTGAATTTTTTGAAGGATAGAGTTAGGATTAGAGCCTCTTGTAATGGTTTGTTGTGTTGCTCTAGTATTCCTGATAAGGGTGTTTACTATGTCTGCAATCCCATGACTAGTGATTATAAGATTCTTCCTAGGAGTAGAGAGAGGCCCGTCACCCGGTTTCACCCCGATGGCGAGGCGGCTCTTGTGGGCTTGGCCTGCAACTTGTCCACTCAGAAATTCAATGTCGTTTTAGCCGGCCATCACCGCACTTTCGGACATAGGCCTGATGGGACCTTCGTGTGTTTGGTGTTTGATTCTGAGTCAAACAAGTGGAGGAAGTTTGTGTCCTTTCAGGATGATCAGTTCATGTTCTCCCAAATGAACAAAAACCAAGTGGTGTTTGTCAATAAGGCGCTTCATTGGTTGACTGGTAGCAGTAGTTCTTGTGTGCTCGCACTTGATTTGGATGCCGATGTTTGGAGGAGGATGTCATTGCCGGATCAGGTGAGTGAAGGGTCGGGGAATAGACTCTACTTGTTGGAACTAGATGGTTGTTTGTCTGTGATCCAGATCTCCGATACTTGGATGAACATATGGGTTTTGGAGAGCTATGAGAAAGAGGAATGGAGTTTGGTGGATAGAGTGAGTCTAAGGTGTATCAGAGGACTTGTGCCGGGTATTTTCCCCATATGTCAGAGTGGTGAATTTGTTTTCTTGGCAACACACAAGCATGTATTATTGTACCATCGCAAGAGCCGAGTGTGGAAAGAGATGTACTCTGTGAAGAATAGCTCCACACTCCCATTGTGGTTCTCAGCACACGCATTTCGGGGCACGATTCTTTCATGTCGTTGAAGTTGTGTAGTGTACTTCATTTGGCAGGGAGCACCATTATTCCTTACTACTAATGATGCATCAGATCTTTGGTATATATTTGTTTGTACATAAGTTATCTGCGATGAATTGAACGTTCAATGGGCAGTTATTTTGTTAATACTTACATGAATATTTATAGTTGTACTATACCATGAAAATTTAGTTCCTTCGTTTTGATTTTATTCAACAGCCTGTTGCTACACTTTTCACCTTATAATGCTAAACTGTGTTCTTCATGTTTCTTATTTGTAACAAATATGAAGAATGAATGACTTTTACCAGGATGCTGACCATCTTCCAATTTATTGCGAGTTTATCATGAAATATGACTTTTGTTTCCCATGATATTACGTTGTAACGTCAATAAGATTCAGTCTTTGTTAGATGCAAATTCGATGTCGTTTTAAGAGCATCAGGCTGAAATTACGCCATTTGGAATATTGGATAACGAAATATGTGCCAAATACAAGGCCTTTATGCATGCAAGGCAAAACGACCAATTTAACTGGTGTCATTTTATTGGGAAAAGACGAAAATAGGCTAAAATTTAAGATGAATTAAAATTAATAAGTCAATAGTTTACATAAGTTAATAAATAGGTCAAATTATTATTTTCGTCCATAACTTGTCTGGTTATGAACCATAACTTGACAAGTTATTATTCATAATTGTTTATAATTTATACGGTTATAAACCATAACTTGACAAGTTTGTCCATAACTTATCTGATTATGAATCATAACTTGACAAGTTATGACCTATTAATTTTTATAACTAAAAATTGACCTATATACTTTTTAAAATTTTTCATATTGGCCTATTTTCTACTATTTTCCCATTTTATTTCTCATTCAAGATGTTGAAAGACCTTGTTTAATCTCTTATTGGGCTGCATATATCTGTTTTGGTCCTTTGATGGGGGAAATGGGACAAGTAAGCTTTAAAAGTGATTTTGACCCTTAACTTTTAATTAATATTTTTTTTGTAAAAATTACATATTATGTTATGATTTTATATAAATTTATTATTTATGTCATTTTAAATAATAAGTTATCATAGTGGCTTTTTATTTCTTCTCATTAATTGAATGAAAATTATTTCTTTTTTAATGGAGACATAAATAATATTATTTACCCTCTTGAGTGGTATTTTTTTTTTTTTTTTTTTTTCAAAAACTAGACTAAGTAACTATATTTATAAAAGGATATTTATTAAGAATGAATGATAAGAATTCAAATACATACACTTGTACGGATAAATTCTGTAATTTTCTTATTTATTAATATTATATTTCACGAAGCCCATAAAAGTAAAATTTAGCATATATGCATATAAAATACATTCTTGCACACGTCACTCAAGTGGAGATGTCTACTTTTTTTTGTTTTTCCAAAAAAATTATGCTATGTCAATTAAAATATTTTAACTATCATGACTTTCAACTTAAAATGATATGAAATTTTAATTAACTAACTTGATATTATTAGATAGACATGACATGAAAGGAAATATAAATAAGAGGACATAGATGACTTTATTTGAATAGGATCTGTTCTATAGGCTCGTATCCTATTGTTCTAAGGAGACAGAAACCTCCATTCGTTATAGAATGAAGTTTTTGCAAGTTCCCTTGAAGGGTAAACAATAGATGGAGTGAAAGAGATTATGAGGTGATCAGATGGAAGAGAGAGAAAGCCACACAAAACGGATATAGGAAACAAAGTTAGAGAGAGCTGAAAGACTGAAGAAATATGACTTTTCTAAGCGGTTTAATATTAGTGTTCTAGCTACATTTAAAATATCCACGTCATCTTCTTTATCTTTTAATAATGCTGTCATATTATTGATGTTGAATAAAGAAACTATCGTTTTCCTTCTTCTATCTTCAATATTGCAGAAATAATTTTCCAATGAATTATATGTAATTGAATCAACAATACTTAATTTTTTGCCTTTATGTTGTTATGTTTGTTTGCGAAAGTTTAAGTCGATTTGGTGATGGTTTTAACCTAAAAATATACATCTTACATTTTTTTTTTTTTTTATTGCCATTATGATTTATGTGCCTACATTCTTCTCTCGATGAAAACACTTGTTTGTGTGTGTGAGAGAAATAAAAGAGAGTGAATGTAAAATTTGGGAATGGATGATGATTGAATATGACTTTGGAAATGGAATTGTAATTGGAACTGAGAGTCAAACAGATCTAATTTGGCATTTCCTTTACCACTTTATATCAAACCACGAAACCACCCGTTTCATATTTTAATTAAAATAATAAATACGGATAATAATCATCATGTTTGAAGGGCTGATTTAAATAATGTGATTGGATTTCATATTTGGAGTGAATTACTCATCATTTTCATACTCAATCTAAGATAATTGAGAGCTTTTTTTTGGCAATAGATCACTTTACTTTTTATAATAATAGTAATTGATATGAGGTTATTGGAGATTGGAAAATAGCTGTGAGGATACTGTTGTTGCTGGATATATAATATGAAAACAGAACTACACATCCCATCGATTCTCTCCAATTTATAATTATAAACACCAAACCCAGATTTTATACATCAAAACAACAATCCATCCCATCGATTCTCTCCAATTTATAATTATAAACACCAAACCCAGACTTTGCACATCAAAACAACAATCTAAGATCCTATACAAGTTACATCATAAACATAAACCTTAGTTGTAATACTACCAGGGTATTTGATTCCTCTTAAAATCCTTACCTCAATTCCTCTCCAAGACAAGATTCTCACATCCATCTTCTGATGACAACATAGATTTTAGTTTTGTTGATCGAGATTATGTTTCTTTTATTGGAGTATTTAAGATTTAGTTAATTTTTTATTTTGTTTTATTTTTTTAATACTTGAGAGTTAGGAATATTATTGACTTAGATTCTTGTTGATAACTTCAGATTGATAAAATAACAATAATAATATTAAAAATCTTTAGAGGAAGAGAGATCGGGAGACAATGAACAATAACCTTCTAACAATACCTGACATTGATTTTCCGTCATTTTTTTTTTTTTTTTATAAATCAACACTATCATTGTTCAATGATCATTTAATGAAGTATCATCTAACCGCTTTTACACTTATAATTAGTTTAAAATAAAAAAATAATAATAAAGGCCAACCATAGAAGAAAGTAGAAAAATAAAAAGAAATTTGAATCATTCTTATGGAACATCCTCATCTTTTCTCTGTTTCTTCTTCCTTGTGAGGGCTGGAGAAAGGTCGAAGAACGAGTCGTGATAAGCGACTAAACGGGTCTTGTAGACCTTCCACCTCGTACTGTCGAAATCGCCAGTCACGGTCAATATAGAGCCGCTGCATAGGCTCATATTCAAGTATGAGAATGAAGAAAGTGGAGGTGACAAGGCATTACTGACAGAATACGTCCGTATGATAATTCTATGTTGATTTTGTGGTTAACATGTAAATTTTCATGTTTCCATCACCAAGTTCATTTGTTGAGCAATTTTAACAAATTAATCCGCCTTCCAGATAAATTCTTTTTTTCTTTTAATGAAGGATCAAGTTCATTTGTTGTTTTTCCTTAGCAGCTCGATGGAGTTTGTTCCATGTGTGGTCTGTTTTGCGAATCAACCTTATTATGAAAGGCGGATCGTGTATCACAAAAATTTTCATAAAACTTTTGAGATACTCTATAGATTATATTAATTTAACCAATAAATTAATCTCATTAATTTATAAGATTCAAGGATCAACCGAAAAAATACCTTGTTTCGGATGATATCTTGATTTTCTTTGAGGAGTCTTAGCTCCAAGCTTTTGTGTTTAGAACAACAAAGTCTTCCACGTCAAGACAATGACAAAAACTAAAAACCGATTTTAACAATACCATGACATTGATTTTTGGAGAAAAAATATTTTCTCTTTTTTATAAATCAACACTAGGAAATCCTTGTCTTTCAAAAATGATTTTTCATTTATTATATTTAAAGAGAAGAAGTCAATCTTCAAAATAGGATCAAATCCTTATCTCAAATTTTGAATTTGGAACAAAAATATATCATTATCCCTGTGCCACACACTTTTAATAAATGTTGGACCTTAAGATAGGGAAGGAGAAGACATTTTTCCGGTGGTCAATTTTAATCTATTCAAATTGAATTTAAGTAAAACTTAAATTAATTTGAATTCTAAATTAAACAACTTATCAAATAAGTTTAAATGGATAAATCTAGATATGTTCAAATTCAAATTTAAAGAACCATTATTTGGAATTAATCCTCATTCGAAAGAGTATTTAATTTTAGAATTCCATAATTCTAAAATTCATTTTCCTTTGTGTGAGGGCGACGGGGACTAATGGACCCATAAGGCTCCAATAAAATCAATAATTAATTAAACACTTTAATTAATTAATTAATTCTATTAATTCCAATAGTTACTCCACTATAAACGAATTGTCTCGGAATTATAGACATTAATTACTTCTAAACGGGTGTCCATTTGATATAGTCATTGCATATAGATCGATCCTCCATAAATAATTCATAATTAGAGTCACGGTAGAAACATAACCTCTCTAATTACATCTTTATCAAGTATGAGTACCATTGATTCTCTAAAATGGATAGTGATTCATAAAACAAATTCACTGACAGAACTAATCCAAGTACCAAATCAACGTAGAATTATTTATAATTCTCAAGAAGGAATGGATTCCATTTTAACATTCCCGACTACCTATTTCATTATGTCTCCAAAATTTAGGATGTTCTCGGAATCCATACCAAGCAAATCAAAAGACATTTCCATAAATAGGAGTTTTTAAGAACAAATTAAGAATTCTATATATGACCATCCAGATCAATTAAATTTCTATTTTTATTAGAAATTTTAATGAAGGATGTTCATAATCTCATTTGCGAAATTTTCATTCAATATCTTAGCAGCTCGATGGATAGTTTGTTCCATTCTAAATGGGAATGAGATGTATTAATAATGTTTTAATTAAAGATTCGAACTTTAATTAAATTCATTATGGGATTACTTTTGATTATTATCCTTAAACATTATCCTCTTGTATATAACACTTATATACAATGTTTAAGGTTACATAAATAATCAAGGAATTTTATTTGATATTCATAAAATATTCATAAATATATGCACATAAAATGATGAATAAACTATTTTATTAAATAAATAATAAATATCCTTTTACATCTCATACTTTCAGGATACTATTCCCAACATGGTCACCATCTAAATTGCATTGGGACCCCCAAGAAAAGAGTTGTAAACATATTAAGATCATCATGCTAATCATTTACAATTGCTAAATGAAGGAAATTAAGCGTTTATATTTTTAGGATAGAGTCCAGACACAAGACCACGATCATGGCTACAAAAACTAGTATTAATCACCCGGTGCTTCTCTCCATCTCTTTTTTTTTTTTTTTAAATTTTAGTGATTTTTGTGCCTTATTTTCTTGTTGATAACTTTAGAGGAAGGGATTGGAAAACAAATAATTTTTTTTTTTATACTTCTTAAGTTTTAAATCATATCTCTATCCTTTCTCCCCCATAGAATTCTAAATTTTCCTCTTTAATTTTTTAGGGTTAAATTAAATTATATACCTTGAATTTTTAATTTATAAACAAAATAACCAATATAAACGAAGAAAAAACCGTAGAAATTATATTTTCAACTGAAGTTGAAAAGAAAAATATGTCAAGCTAATCTAAAAGCTAGAAATGGAAAACTCATCAATTAAGAGGTCAAAATCAGCTATTGGTATAGAAATATGGACGAAATGGGGGATGGACCCCAAAGATGTAAATAAACTAATTCAAATAGTTTAGAAGCTCGAGAATTGACATTATTAAAAGGTAAACGATGGCTCTTGGCCATTTGACAAGGAACACAAAAATCCAGAGAATTTTTACTAGGAATTGGGAACTTTCAAATTACATAGTTGCATAACTTTGCTGACAGTTGGATAATAAGGATGTCCTAGTCTATTGTGCCATAAATTAGCATCTTGGAACTGGGTCTAATAAACTTGAATAGGATGAGCTGAAAACTGGAGACAAAGGGGATGAAGTTTAGCTGTTCATCCCCAAAATTAAGGATGTCTTGAAGGTAGGATGAAATTCAACAAAGGCTGGCTTTGTTGTCATGACATAATTTGCTAACACTAAGTGACTGTTTAGAAATGGCTTTAGTGTGAAAAACATGGTTAAGTTGAACAAGTTTAATTGGAGATTCAAGCATAACATTACCAATATGAGAGATATCAATTTTCTTACCATTCCCCACCATCACCTGTTCATCCCAAAAAACAGCATGGGTTGTCACTTGAAGAGCTAGTTGAACCCCTTGTAAGACATTAGCTGGTAATTTTATTCTCGATCTATCTTAGTTCATGAAATTTGATACAATTATGATGGATTATCTTCAATCTTTAAAATGAAATGCATAATTGTGATCTTCTAGTTCATCTCGTAAAAATGATAACTGTGCCAATCACTTATTCATCATTGTGCTGAAAATTATGAAATTCTAAATTTTTTCAACTTAGAGTTTGGTTCCCTTTTATAGGGTTTAAAATGAGATAATGCCTTCACCTCTTTCCGATATGGAAGAGGCAAGAGACTTGATCCTTCATTTTTCCAATTAGAATTCTTTTTTTCCTTTTTAGTTTTATGATCAATCTCCAAATAGAGGTATAAAATTTATAGAAAATTCCTTTTGCAATACGACTATTAATTATTAACGTAAAGGACACTACCCTTTTTTTCTAATTCATATCAACTCAAAAGGATTTTTTTTTTTTCTTAAGCACATTTCTTCCTGGTGATATTACCTCATGTATCTATTTTGTTTTCTTTATTTTTTTATTTACGAATTTATTGGTGTCAATATGAGTAATTAATAATAATGTGGTATTGGCAAAGGTGACATCTTTATCTGGTTTTGGCATTTACTTTTGGATTTGATATGGAAAGTCTCAAAGTTTTGTTCATTTTTCATGTTTTTTTGCTTGGTTTTATAGGATCTGGCAAAACTGATGCTTCTATTTGTTTTTTAGATTTATGTGTTCTCCGATTTTATGTGTAATTATGTGAATGACATAAATTGCATTAATAAAATAATATATGCCTGTAATTGTGTTAAAAGATAACTATGAAACTTTATTTCAAATTACAAACTGGTATTATCCCTCGGCTCTTCTAATCTTTTTGTTTTTTCTCTTTCAAATTTTTGTGATTTTGTGCGTTATTATTTTGATATTTAGATTCATTGTTGATAACTTCAGATTTATATAAAACAAAAAATCTTTAGAGAAAGAGATTGGAGAGCAAATCAAATTTTTTATATTTTTCAAGTTTAAAATCTCATCTCTATGCCTTCTTCCCGTAGAATTCTAATTTTTGCCTCTTTATTTTTATAATTTGTAGAAAGTTCCCTTTTCAATACGATTACTAATTATTATGTTTGTTTTCTCTTTCTTTTTTTCTAATATACATAAACTTAAAGGATAGTTTCTTTTTTCTTTTTAGTATGTTTCCTGATATTATTTTTTTTTTTTTTTTTTTTTTTTTTTTTTTTTTTCCTTTTAAGTACGTTTCCTTTTCTACCGACTTTGAGGCTATATATATATATATATATATATATATATATATATATATATATATATATATAGGTCTCTTCCTCTTCCAATTCTCTCCAACGATTTGCTGAATGACACTTGCAGATTTGATAGAGATCATGGCTGATTGGAAAACTCTCTCAAGGGAATTGCACTCGAAGTTTCAAGACGATGCCATTCCTGTTTTGGAAACTGTTTGTCCATCTAAATTGAAAACTGTTTTAAATACCAAAGAAAGAACTAACATTACACTTAAAAAATAAAAAAAAAAAAAAAAGTTGACTTTTCTTTTTAAATGCAAGATTTTCCCTCCAGGCTTTGATGCATCGTGTGCTTATAAATGCTGGGCCCTTAGTTTTAGAAAGTGAAAGAGGAAGTGCTAATCAGACACTAAGCTCAAGAGGTTGAAGAACCAATGGAACGTCCTCATCTTTTCTTTGTTTCTGCCTCCATGCGAGGGAGAAAGGTCGAAGAATAAGTCTCGACAAGCGACTTACCGGGTCCTGAAGACCTTCCATCTCGTAGTGTCCAAATCGCCAATCACGGTCGATATAAGGCCGTTGTATAGGTTCATCAAGGCCTCCTGATATAGCAATGAAGAAAATGGTGGGTGACTAGCAATTATTGACATAAAACTGAAGATAATATTAGTGATAAACAACACTAACACCGACATCAAAACACTTGTCACGCATACGTAGATTATAGTTAACATGAATTAGATATTTGAGATTGTATATTTCCATGATAACCATCCCCAATTTCATTTTTTGGAGCAATTTTAACAAATTAATCCGCCTTCCAGAAATATTTTTTCTTTTCCCTTTTAATAAATGATCAGATTCAAGAAAGAGAGGTTAGAATAAAAGATCTCGAGCTGCATAGTTTACCTGCGTACATCAGACCTTGTTTGTTAACTGCACGGTAAAAAGGTCGCGTTTTTCTCTCTTTTGCAGCTCTACGGAGTTTGTTCCATGCGAGTGCCCTGTCTTCACGTGTAATTTTATGCGTTGTCACCACCTGAATTGGAGAAACATGTTAAATGTTTTACCAGGAAGCGTGATTACGATTTACGGCATAGAAACTGACTGAACAAGCAAGCAGAAGAAATAACAACCTTAGTAAATAGTTGATAAGAAGGGCGTGGTTTCCTCGCAAGGCCATTGGCGCGATCAACAGCTACAAGTCCAAACTTGGGACCATATCCATCTGCCCACTCCCAGTTATCGGAAATAGTCCAAAACAGGTAGCCTAGCACTGGGACACCCTATAGAACAATAATGAACATATTCAGATCACCACTTAATTGTATTAAATGAAGGAAATATTCATTTGAAAGGTATTTAAAATTTCAGACTAGAGTCAAGACCATGATCATGGCTGCATAAACAGCTAATAGATGCTCTAACAAATACGGCTGACGAACTAAATCTGTCTCATCAGCTACCCCATTTTCAGTAATGATGAAGGGTACATTCAAATGTTTGTATCTTTCATGGAACTGAAGCAGCATGCGGTACAAGCCATCAGGATACACGCCACGTCCAGATTCGCTATACTCGTCTGTTTCTACTAGCTTCAATCCAGGACCACACACCACTTCCTGATCAATAGGCAAAAAAAGTCGGTGTTCAAAAATCATTCTGGATTGTACGTGAAAAACCAGAAGGTCCAACATATACTTAATTTAAGAGGTAAAAGAAAACCTGTCCATAGTAGTTTATGCCTATAAAATCAAGCTTGTCAGAAATACTATCCACATAAGGAAATAGAGTCAATGAATTGGCGATGGTAACAGAAGCAGTATCAAAGAGACCATATGGCCGCATGAACGAGACATGGTGAGCTACTCCGACTATCGGTTTTGGCGAGATGCTGATGAAAGACAAACACAGATATTAAAATGAAAAGTAAGGAACACCGAGGTTTAAGAGAGGGCATAGTTCCATAAATTAATTTATGACGCAATGAAGAAGTCGTCTAACTATTTCCTACTACTAGCAAAAGCAATGACATTTCTTGGTTTCATTGAAGTTGACAACATAACACCAAGTCAAATTTGTCAAGAAAAGAGAAAGTGTAATAGAAAGATTTTTTTTAAAGAACTACGGGTAAAAAAAACCTCCGTTCATGGATATAGTCATAGGCTTTAGAGTGTGCAATAGCCATCCAATGCATGGCTTGTTGGAAAACACCCGTTGGCAAAGCGGAAGTCACAGCCTCCAGCATATCAGGATGACCACCGGGCCAAGCACCCGCACTATAAGTAAGCATGCTGAAGACATGAGGTTCATTAAATGTCACCCAGTAGTCTACTAAATCCGATACATTGTCGACAACAAGCCTGAAATGTACAAATAAGAGAGGTTAGAAAACAAATAGAATATGGGTCACTCCGCAAACATGAAATATGTTTCAGTCCAATGTGAAGCCATGAGAAAAGACAAAAGTTACTTATTTGGTGTCCAATTTGGTTGCTTTAGCCTCATACGGACGAGAAAGAGGTAATCACTTCATGCCATACAGCTAGGACGTATTAAAAAAAAAAATCTAGAGGAAAAATGACCTGGTAAAATCCATGAAATAATCTACTGTTTTTTCCAGCTTCCACCCACCATATTCCCCAGCCCATGATGGCAATGAGTGATGAAAAAGAGTCAGCATCACCTTCATTCCATATGAATGAACTCTGTTGATTATCCACTTATAACGCTCCAAAGCTGCATAATTAACCTAAGAAAAATAGTCATGAAGCTGAATTCAATCCACTTATAATAACGCTCCAATAGAACGTAGGAAATCCGAAGCAATAAACAGAACATTATATCATGAAGTAAGTCCACAGAAGCCACTCTTATAAGAGGAAAAATAATCTGACAAAACTCTGCAATGGCATTGGTTAACTTATCAGCTATTAGATCATTATGAGAAAGCAAAAGGACGTGGTCGATGACCCAACATGACAATTTAATCCATAATCATCTTCAATTCACCAAATATCAGAATGACTCATTGGATCATTTGCATGTGAAAACACTAGAATTAGACTTACCGTTTCTTTAAGATTGTTCAATGGCTCCACTGGCATAATTCGCGACCAATCTATTCCCATTCTAAATACGCTGACACCAGTATCCTTTGCCAATTTCAGTTCTGTATCTGGATCAGACCAAAACCTTAGCCTCTCCTCTCTGCAACCAATTTAAGAATCAATTTTACACCTTAAGCCAACAAAAGATGGTGTCATCTCAATTCATGGAATAATAACCAGCAAGATATAAGGACCATTTTAAAAGCATAATACATTTTATTTCTAATATGCTTTACAATTCCAAGACACAAAGTTTGAAAGACTCAGGCTTACGGGTGTGGGACATTGTGCCATGCTGCCACGTTATGATGACCTTCTTGATTTGGAACAGATCCTTCTTCTTCTTCTCCTCCTCCTTCTACGTACTTCTCGAACCCTCTAATCATTGCTTCCATAGCTATCTTAAGAGGCTTCTTCTTCTTAACTGTTTTGTTAGCTTTATCACGAGAAGATGAAGCATGTTGAGACCCACCATCACCACTAGCTGGACCCGTCAAGGCATCCACTAGCTTTGGGTGGCCCTCCTGTATCTCGGTTTCCTCGCGAGGATTTTCTTCTGCGAACTCGAGCCAAGCGTCATTTAACCTGTCCTCAACATGTGCTGGCGCTGTCGCCAGCCCGAAGAAAAACTCATTCTCGCCATCTGCAATGAACATACAACAAAAGCACTTGAACAATAAACTCTTTCATACCAAGTCCCACTACGCTCTCAGAGCACGTTTACTAAATTGTAATGGAAAAAAAAAAAAATTAGAAAAGGGAATCATTATTTATTTACTCCTTTTCTAGTATCTAGTTGCTTATATTAGAAAGGGGGATTGTATACTTTCTAGTAATCTACAACTAAAATATCTTTGTGCATCTAATTATTGTGAATTAATTCCAATCAAAGGATCATAATAAGAGATAATCAATTCCAACAATCATAATTAATAAGAGATCATTAAACTTTCTTCACAAGTGGGACATGAAAATAATAAGCAAATCCCTTCAGAAAAAGAAAATATGAAGCAAATACAAAACTAATTTCAACTCAAACATGAATTTCAAAAGCGATCATCTTTTGATATTAACTATGAACATTACTCGAAATCAGTGAACGTAGCAGTCAATTACTAACCGCAACACAGCATAAATCAACACCAATTATTTGACCTCGTCAACATTTGGAAGCAATTAAACAGGAAAAAAAAAATCAACATCGTCATTTTTCTTCGAAAATGAATCACGGACTGAAAATTGAAGGAAGTTCTTCGAAGAGGAAAGAGCATTTACCGTTGAGATTGAAGTCGGCGAGAGTGTCGGAGGACTCATCGATAGGAGAGCGGAAGCGGCGGAGATTTTTCCGGCGATAGCGGGAGAAAGAGAAGGCGTTGGTGGCGACGGTGACAGTGACTAGGATTCCGGCGAGCTTCGTCGCCGACACGAACAGAGCAATTAGCGCCATTTCTGAGTTGAGAAAATTATAACCAAAAATGAATAAAGAATGGAAAAAGCCATGGAAGGATTGATTAGACTAGAAAGGAGCTGACGAAAGAAGCCACGTGTCCAAAACCGTTGATTGAGAGCCGTGATGAAACTGGGAATGTCTTATTTGTGGGCCCTATTCAACGGATGAGAAACAAGAATAATGCAGAGAACAACAACCGTTTTAGAATCAGGAATTTAGTAGAGAAACGACAATGGCACAGAAAACGACATTAAAGGAAATACGACAGCAACGTATAAACGACAGACGACATTAACGGGCGCCATACGACACACTCGTGATTCGTTATGTTTTATTGGCAGAGCCTCCAAGATGGACCTGATAATAAGACTAGCACTCTGTTTGTTAAGAAAGAAAGAAAATTAGAGGAGAAGGAAAATAATATATAGAAAATTAGAAAGATAGAAAAGATTTTTTTGCTTTCCTTTCCACAATTTTCTTGACTGTAGGCTTATAAGTTTGGTATGATTGGGAAGAAAGAAATTAAATCTAACTTCCCAAAAATTCCTCCAATATTTTCTTTTCCTTTCACTTTTCATTCATACCAAACACACTGTTGAGGTGGCAATTTTAGGTCATGATATGAAACATCCGACTCCAAAATCCGCATGAAATTAGTAAGTTTGAGTTTACTATAATTGAGTTTGGATTATAATCGGGTTGACATGATTAACATAATTAATAAATGGGTTGGGTTTGGGTTCACCTCGTGTCTGGATATGATGACACAAATTGACACGATTAATTATATGTATAAGGGGATGCAATCTAATGATATTTGATATAATATGAAAGTTTATATGACATATTAAATATAAATAATATAAATTTTAATATTTATATGTAAAATTCATTTATTTTTCTTAAAAAAAAGATAAATTGACTAATAAATATGTTAAACATGTCATGGTTGTGTTGAATAATTATATTAGTTATTTATTCAATAAATTAAAGTTGAAAGCGGCTCCGGCTCCTGATCGAGGAGTTTGTCGTAAGGTACCCCTTCACTTGCATAACTCTCAGTTCCTTGTGGATTTTTACTTAATTAATTTAGAAGGATGTGATGCGGTGTTGGGCGCCCAATGGTTGCGAACACTAGGTCCTATTGTATGGGATTTTAGCCAGATGAGGATGAGATTCACGGTAGGTAATTCGGAGGTCCAATTGGTTGGGATAAGTTCAACCCCGGCCACCCAGGTGGGATCAAGAGCTGTCAACAAGGCTCTAAAAAGAAACTCGGGTGCTGGAATGTTATTACAGATTAGCTTGGTGGGCCATGATACCGCAAACACACAGGAAATGGATAATTGGGATAACTGGGCTCAAAGTTATCCCACGGTGTTTGGACATTTCCGTGGTCTTCCCCCGCAACGGCACCAAGATCATAGGATTCCGTTACTGCCGAGCAGTGGGCCGGTGAACTTGCGCCCCTACCGTTACCCCCATTACCAGAAACAGGAGATTGAAAAACTGGTTGAAGAGATGCTTGACCAAGGCATTATACGGCCGAGTCGAAGCCCTTATTCCTCACCGGTCCTGCTTGTGAGAAAAAGGGATGGCACTTGGCGTTTCTGTGTGGACTACATGGGGCTGAATAAAATAACGGTGAAGGACAAGTTTCCCATACCTGTGATTGAGGAACTCCTAGATGAGCTTAAGGGTGCCAGAGTGTTCACCAAGCTGGATCTTCGCTCAGGGTACCACCAAGTCCGGATGGCAGAAGCGGATGTGGAAAAAACAGCTTTCCGGACACACCAAGGTCACTACGAATTTATGGTCATGCCTTTCGGTTTAACAAATGCTCCCTTAACATTTTGAGTATCATATACGACGTGTTCAAGGGGTATTGAGGAAATTCGTTCTCGTGTTTTTGATGATATTAAAGACGATCAGCTGCAGAACATTGGCTCCATTTGGCAAAGGTTTTTGAAATATTGGAGTGCCATCAACTGGTGGTAAGGCAAGAGAAGTGTTCTCTGGCCAAGGCTGAAATATCTTACCGTGGCCATATTATATGTGCAGATGGGGTCAAAGCCGATCCTAGTAAAATAGAGGCAATGCTAACTTGGCCTCCACCAAAAAATGTTAAGGAGCTTGGAGGATTCTTGGGGTTAACCGGATACTATCGTCGGTTTATTGCAGGATACGGGCACATCGCTCGGCCTTTGACTGAGCTACTTAAGAAGGGAAACTTCCACTGGGAGATAGAGGCAGCTGAGGCGTTTGCACGTTTGAAGAAGGCAATGACGGAAGCACCAGTTCTAGCTCTACCGGATTTCACCATGGAATTTGTGGTGGAGTGTGACGCAGCTAAGAAGGGGATTGGAGCGGTGCTAATGCAGCAGGGGCGTCCCATAGCATTTTACAGCGCAACACTTAAAGGACGGAATGTTTATCTTTCGGCCTATGAGAAGGAATTGCTGGCTTTAGCCCTGGCCGTGCAACATTGGTGACCTTACCTGCTAGGCAGGCATTTCTGAGTGCGAACCGACCATAAAAGTCTGAAGTTTCTGTTAGAACAACAAATCACCACTGAAATGCAGCAACGGTGGATAATTAAACTCATGGGGTATGACTTCCTTATTGAGTACAAATTAGGCAAAAATAATCAGGTGGCCGACGGGCTGTCTCGACGAGAGGAGGGAGCCACCATATGCGCTTTATCCTTACCAATTCCAACCTGGTGGGAATCGGTGGCAGAATTGAATGAGGAGAATGAAGAGCTTCAAGCGACTTGCGACAAAGCATTGAGGAAGGGCCTTAAACTAAGTCAAGAAGCGGGTGGTTTTCTACAAGGACCGGATTTACTTCGAGAGGACTCCGATTTTATCCCTATAATATTTAGCATACCATGATTTAGGTCATGAAGGTTTCTACAAAACAGTGTCCCGCATCAAAGAGAGTTTTCATTGGAAGCACATGAAGGATGCGGTGAAGGACCTGGTTCGGCCCGATGGATACTTGCCAACTGAAACATTTGCGGGAGGGCTGTTGCAACCCTTTCCCATTCCCTCACAAATTTGGTCAGACATCTCCATGGACTTTGTGGAGGGACTTCCTAAATCTTAAGGCAAAATAGTCTTGATGGTGGTTGTGGACAGGCTAACCAAATATAGCCATTTCAAAAATCAAACCCGTACAAAAAAAAATTGTTCTTGAGCACAGTTTATGGAATGCCGCATTCCATTGTTTCAGACCGGGATCCTATTTTTACCAGCCACTTTTGACCGAGTTGAAAGTGGAACAACTTTCAACTTCATCGCCTAAACGGAAGTGGTGAATCGCACTATTGAGATGTACCTGTGTCTCAAGGCGCCAAGCCAAAGGATTGGGTTCATGGTGCCATGGGCTGAGTATTTTCACACCACTGGCATTCACAAAAAATGCATGGAAGGCGGCGCCTATCCTTAGTTATGTTTAACTTTGAAGTTGAAGAGAACCTCTGCGCCAGGGATCAAAGCTCTTAACCAATTTTCAAAATCGCGTGAAAAAGTGTACGAGAGGAACATTGACAGAAAATTTGTTGTTGGGGACTGGGTATCTTAAATTTTGAACACTGAATTCGAAGAAGTTGCCCAGCTATTTTATTTTGGTGGCGTACGGTTGAGCTTCCGTCTGGGGCGAATTCACCATTTTTCGTGTCGTTACCAAGAAGAAAGTAGGTGACTAGGTAGTGGATGCGGGTCCCTCCTCGCCTGGGAACTTGGTCCAAGAACCCATTGAGATTCGGCTACAGCTGGCCCAAAGAGGAATTTGGTCCGGTGGAAGGGAGCACAAAAAACGTGGGAAAACAAAGGCTAATTTGGGGACCACTTCCTACATTTCACATTCCTTGAGGACAAGGAAATTTTTAGGGGGGGTGATATTGACACTAATTGGAAGGGCAGATCCGGTCTTTTATGCTTATTGTTATTTTCCTTTCGCTTTTGTTATTTTGCTTTCCTTTCCACAATTCTCGGTTGGTTGTAAACCGTAAGGAAAGGGATTCTTCAAGGCTTATAAGTTTTGTAAGGGTTGGGGACAAATTTTTTTATGCGAGTATATTGAAACCCTATTTTCTTCTTTCTACAATTTACTGCAACTGTATTTCTTCACCTTGCGCCATCTTTGCTCTGTCACCATAGCTAGGAAGCGGAGAGGACGTGGTCGGGCAGCGGCGAGGCTCGAGATATACGAGGAAGACGACGATATCAGTCTCGAAGAGGAGGTCGATATCAATAAGGAAAATAATATATAGAAAATTAGAAAGATAGAAAAGATTTTGATTTTCTCTTGACTTGTTTGGTATGATTGGGAAGAAAGAAAATAAATCTAACTTCCCAAAATTCCTCCAATATTTTCTTTCCTTTCACTTTTCATTCATACCAAACACACTGTTGAGGTGGCAATTTGGGTCATGATATGAAACACGACTCGAAATCCGCATGAAATTAGTAAGTTTGGGTTTACTATAATTGAGTTTAGATTATAATCGGGTTGACATGATTAACATAATTAATAAATGGGTTGGGTTTGGGTTCACCTCGTAATACGAAGTGACACAAATTGACACGATTAACTATATGTATCGTCTGCAATCTAATGATATTTGATATAATATGAAAGTTTATATGACATATTAAATATAAATAATATAAATTTTAATATTTATACGTAAAATTCATTTATTTTTCTTAAAAAAAGATAAATTGACTAATAAATATGTTAAACATGTCATGGTTGCGTTGAATAATTATATTAGTTATTTATTCAATAAATTAATTTAAACGAGTTATGCGAGTTGACATAATTAATACATGGGTCGTGTTTTGGTTAATATTTTTAACACGTTTAATAAAAATATTATATTTAGATTGATATTTTTAACACGATTAATAAATGAGTTGAAAACATGACACTAACGTGAATTGCTGCCGCTAGATACGACCATCCACAATACTAGAACGACATTACCTACAACGAAAACAACATTAAATGGAAAACGACAAAATCTCTCATAAAAAGAAGATCATAACCAAATAAAATCGGACAAGGTAAGAGAAACGACATTAACATCAATACCAAAAACGACAATTATTGCAAACGCGACAACGACATGCGAAACCTACGTAATCCAAGAAAAAAGACATTTAAAAAAAATACAGCAGACTTAAAATGACATCAACGTAATTTTATTAAAAAGGGTTAGTTTCCCATTATTCTTCAACCCTAGAATTACTCGTTATAAATTCCAAATAGAAGAGAATACGCTTTGTTTATGCATATCTCATATCTCAAAAATCAAGAGTAGTATTCATGATCTGCGTTCTTTATTAACTCCTTTCATATGTATATATATTCATAAAAACAAACAAGAATATATAACACGCGAAATTCACAAACGGATTAATCACGAAGGCCTTTAAGAGAAGGTAACACCGTATCTTTTTATAGCTTGTTACTAAACTAATATACTCACAACGCATACGTAATTAAAGACGTTCAATGGAAAACATACTATCCAATATCCACACATGTTTCGAACTCATTCCAAGAATATTCAAGTTTACGCTAGTTAATTATAAGATAAGAACACAATAAGAATATTAAAGTCTCATTCATTTTACTGATTCGAGTTTAGAATTCGAGTTTCGTTACAGTAAAAATTACGTTGTGGTACTAAAGTTGATTTTAATTAAATTGTAGGAATATCACTATATTTAGTAGCATATTTATGTTAACTACGTTCCTATGGGAGATATATTAATGGAGCATAAACCGAATGATTTTAGGCCTCAAAAATGAAGATCCGATTTGCTGCCTTGTGAACAAATTGTACCCCTTCTAAAACAAATAAAATAAAATAAAATAAAAACAAACTTTTTGAGTTTATGATCTATTAGAGCCCTTAATAAATGAAGAAAGTGGCACCCCATGTAAACTACTAGCATTATGGTCAATCTGCAAGTTGGGTTCATAATAATGGGACCTTTTTCAAGTTCCAAAATGCATGGAATATTTATTTCTTTACCTTTTTAGTGAAGTGAGCTACCAAAAAAATAACCAATTTTTTTAGCAAGTAAAAAGTGATCACAATTAACTTTTATAGGTTCAATTTTGAACACTGGGGTGAAGTTCTATGTTTTTGGTCTATTGTTGCTCGAGTGCATTTCTATTTAATTAGAATTTTGAAAAAATAAAAATAAAAATAAAAATAAATTTCGGGTTGTGAATTAATTCAAAGGTGACACGTTTCCAAATGTGATATTAAATAACATTTTTTTTTTTTTTTTTTGAGTATTGGAGTCTGTACAAGAAAACTTCAAAAAAAAAAAAAAAAAATAGTGGGGGTAAATGCATGTATGTACACTTCTACGGTTTACCTGAAACTTTTGTTCTGGTGGACCACGAAAACCAAATTCAAATAATTCATTCACCTTTTCCTCTGCAAAGAATCTTTGCAGGGTTTTTTTTTGTTCCTTTCTTCTTTCCAAATGGGCCTTTCACTTATTCATTTATTTTCTTCTTAAAAAAAAAAAAAGAGTAGAGTACAAAGTATTGCATGCCCTACATGTATAGTTTCAAACTGTGAGCAAGCATTTAATCAAGTTCTTTAAATTAACACCAGTTTTTTTTAGAGAATTTCACCGCAAATTTTTAATGTGTTGTGATTTTTATCATATTTATTGGTTAAAAATTGACTTTATTGATAAGTCAATTCACCGAAGAATATCTCATTTTATTGATTTTACTAAATTTTTATGCCATTTAACAATCAAGTAATATTTACTACAGATAGGGGTTTTTTTTTTGTACCCAATCAGAAAAACACTTTAACTTACAAATTGCGGGAAAAACAAAAATATATTACTGAGGGGCCGATCACCTTGCCAACTCTTCTCCTATCCAATTTTTTTTTTTTTTTTTTTTTTTTTTGCATGATTTATTTCCTTAAATGGCTCATGCATATTTTATAATAGGATCAACAGAGTCACCTCATAGAACAAAAGGGGTACTATTACATTGTTGTGTGTGTGTTTTTTTTTTTTTTTATGTAACCTATTGAGCTAAATATGAATTGCAAATTGTAACCTTTCAACTTGTTATTTAAAAAGCGTTTGGTTGGTGGATTCGTATCATGGTTCGGATTATAATTTGTGACTTACTACAGTATTTTTTTCACATAAAACACACGTAAATTGAAAATAATTTTAAATTCATCAACTAAACGTCCACTTAATCTCCACGTACGTATATATTGAAATACATGTCTTCTAGTATATATTCATTTCGCTTGTCCAAATTTAGGTTCTCATTATTTTCTGTTGAGCCCATAAAGACTCATTTGTCACATCAATTCTCCCCCGTGTACCATTTGACATAGTCGCATAAGTTGTTGTGTTGGGTGTCACATTTTTCTGGCCCTCTAGTAACAACACAACTTGTATGTATTTAATTATTTATAACCTCTCATTTAGTATTCCAAAAGTTAAAAAAAAAAAAAAAAAAAAAAAAAAACAAAGAAGGGTAAAAATGGTTGAGAGTGATCTTCTAGTTCCTAAAGAGAGAAATTGGAGGGTAAAAATCACCACAACGATATGTTTTGTCTCCATTTACAGTAATAGCACACTTGCCTATTCACGAGAAAGTTTATTGAGTTCAGCTAAGAATACGACACATTTCAAGAGTACTCCTATAAAAATAAATAAATAAAGTGAAAATATAATATTGTGATTAATTAGCAGTTAATCATGTAAATTAAACACTCCCTAAGATAGATGCTCTTCTTCTTAGGTGAAAATTTATAACAACTGAGCATCAGCGCTAATTAATGATGGACACAAAAAGTAAAATAAAAATGAAAGAATGGACAAATTAAAGGGTATGAGTGGTGAAGAGAGAAAGGAGTTGGATTTTGGGGTCAGAAATATCAGAACTGAGAAAGAGCAGGGAATGGACAGTGGGGGGGAAGATGTCAACCAGTCTGGCTCATCTCATAAATATTCTTAGTAGTCCCTGCTATCCTCTTGCACTGCACACACTCTCACATCCATTCCACACCCCCCAGCCTCTCTCTCTCTCTCTCTCTCTCTCATTTACCTAAAGAAAGAAAGAATAATTACGGCCTCATTTATTTTATAAATTTAAATTTTTAATTTGAATTGGGATGTGATATTTTAAGAGCTTTTTACTGTAATAAAAAAAAAATAGATGTGACATTTTCTAAGAGTTTTTTTACTGTAAAAACCTAAAACTCAAAACTCAAATTAATGAAGTGAATGAGGCCGTAGTCAATTAATATTGTTAATATCATGTCTAACAATAAATATAGAGAGTGACAAAAAGAATAATAAAAAAAGTGATGTTAACATTTTTTTTTTTTTTTATATTTTTGTTAAAGTTTGTTAAATTTACTGCTTGTTTTCTCTTAATACGATTTTAACATGATTTAACATTTAAGAAGATATTTTTTAATGTCAAAGCTAAATGCTTTCTTGGCCTTCCTAGTATCTTAATTGCTAATAATTGTAATCTCCTTTTTGTTGTAGATTGACTGCTCTTGTATTTTTGACCCCTGTTTTGTTAATGAAGTTCCTTGTTGATTTTCTAACGGTAACGTCTTAATTAATACGATTCCAAATTTATTAATAAAATATGAGGATGTGAGGTAATGAAGGGCCAATTGGAGGATTAATAAAAAAAAAAAATAATAATAATAAAGCTACATAAATAGGAAATAAGAAAGGCCAAGTGAGAAAGTCTACTAGGGAAGGTGAGCCAAATTCTTCACATTACTTTGACTGCTTCTTTGGAGACTGTGATGTTAATTAATACCTCCAAAGCCCTCACGCTTGCAAACACAAAATCTTATTATTTATGATATTAATCTAAGATTCTTATCATTAAAAAAAAAATTCATAAAAATTAGAGAGATGGTAGCAAACAAACAAAACAAACATAGTTGTTTGATGTGTTTAGAGATTTATTAAGGTTTTTGGATTGCAGTTTCCCATGTTTCGTGTTCCCCAACTCCAGCCTTCTATATGCCTTGAAGTGCACGTCATCACTCTCACTTGCTTTATTCAAATACAAACTTCATTTTTACATTCCATGCAATTTAATATACCTATAATAAAATTTAAAATAATTATAAATGCTAGCTTAAACAAGAATTTTATCTAAAAATATAAATAATAAACAATGTTATAAGGTTCTGCGAGTACTAAATATGCTTAAAATATAGCTATTAGGAATTTGATTTTGGAATTGACAATTTCACTTCAGTAACAATTCATTGTTAAATGAGTGGGAAGTGAAGTGATAAACTATCAAAAACTTTTCTCTCCATCTTAGCTTGTATACTTCTTTTACATAAGTTTCTGCTAAATATTGCTTGTAATATGGAGTCAATTAATAACATCCACATTGTACCTTTTTCAGCTAAGCTAATAGCTAATGTGTATAACCTTTCTTCAGTGACCTTTATATATATATATATATATATATATATATATATATATGTGTGTGTGTGTGTGTGTGTGTGTATTGCAATATATATATATATATATATGTCTATTTGCAAGGTGGCAAATTTGTGGTGAATAATACCTTGAACTCATCACACTCTGTTTAACAAATCATATAAACTTTGAATGCGTGAACTCAAAGGCTTAATAATGATAATAATATTCCTCTGCTTAGTGGCTTTGCCCACTTCAGTTTATATATATATGAACAAATAAAGGAGAGGAATTAGTCAAAGTGATTTTTCTTTTTGGTGTTCAGCTCTCGGTTGTTTTGCATTGAAGAATGGTCAAACTTCACGTCCTTTAATATGGGTTTTTAATGTTCAACAAATATAAAATATGATTTCAAGTGTTTATTAAAATGAGGAAAGAAAGTTCCAGTGTAGTCCAAGCGGGGTATTAAAATGAACCACTGAAAGCTTGCAAAATTGGGAAGCCGCACGAGTAACATTGACCCCACCAAAGATCAGTGGCCCAAAATATGCCACGTGAATAATCAAGGACTGTGGTGGTACGGACATAGTGGATAAACGGAGTGCAATCACCAATTTATTGGACGAAAAATGTTAGGAGACACCGGTTTTTGTGAGCATCATACATTAACAAATGCTATCTCCAAACATCTTTTTTTACCCAATCATAGCACTTTTTTTTTTTTTTTTTTTTTTTTTTTTTTTTTATCAACTAACCGTTATTTATATTCATAAAAAAAAAAAAAAAAACTAACTAATTGTTAGTTTTTGATCATTTTACAGTGAACAATTCTCCTTTGTCTAACAATAGCAATTATTGTTGCAGATTTTTAATTGGATACATAATGGCATGTAGGTCACGTTCGTTTTACAAATTCGAGTTGAAATGTGACATTTTTTTAAAATTTTTAACTGTAGCAAAAAAAGTTATATGTGATATTTTTTAGAGTTTTTAATTGTAAAAATTTAAAACTAAAAATTCGAATCGGTTAAATGAATGAGGCCTTAAATTGTGTACAATTTTATAACTGAGATCTAAAATTTAATACGTAAATTTGTGATTGGTTGAAAAAAAATTGTAGCAACTATCACAAATGTTAAAATGTAGTAAATGCTCTTTGGTTAATTGTACGGAGAATATGTGATTTTTTTTTTTTAATGTTATAGAGACAAAAATCTACTAAAAATATAAAGTAATAGATCGCTAAAATAGTTCATACTCATATCAAATTAATAAATGTATTACAATTTAATAAAACTTTGATAAATTTCTTCCGTTCAAAATTGTGTTCACTAGTAGGACTTTTTTCTCCAATACCCTACGAGTAAATTCTTCTAATTTTATTGCATTATTTTTTACCGTAAATACTAAATAATAAAGTAAATAAACGAGCGGTGGTCGGCCGGGCAGCTGGGCAGCAGGGACGGGCAGGCTTGTAAGAGTGACGTCATAGGGTCCGTTTAGTGTTATATTCTTTTTGGGCCTTGGAGAAGTCGTTGTCAGGTCCATCAGGGCAGCCCACTGGCTGTCCCAAACTTACCCACTCCTCATATATAATGCCTCGCCGCTTCTCCACTTTTCACATTCTTTTGCTCTCACAATTTATTTCTCTTCTCTCTCTCTCTCTCTCTCTCTAAGAATGAAAGAGCAGGAAAAACTTTGGAGGATGAGAGCCAGACACAAGCTTCTCCAAGGTATAAAAACACACGCACACATACATCTATACGCATATATATATATATATATATATGTATATTGATGTACTCATATAATACTTAAATGATGACATATATGTTGCACCACGATATATAGATGATCTTTAGAGCTCCTCATTTCTGTTAAAACAATCCTATAGTTGTCAATTACTTGTATAGTATTTTTTGTGGATATCCAATTCACATCCAAAATCATCTTTCTCTATTTATTTGCATCTTCCCAAACTTTTAATTATCCTTTCAATGTTTTTTTTTTTTTTTTTTAGTCTCAAGAATTTGCCGTTTCTCCCTTTCAAAATTTAGTGCCATAATATGTTTTATTAAGCTAATGATCATATTAACATTCACTTATGCAGGTGATCAGCTTGGAAAGGACAATATGATCACCACCACCATGACCAATAACTCTTCCCATGTCATCACAATCCAAGGAAGAGAAATCCACTTTAGGGGATTTGGATTTGAAAGTGGGATTATTACAATTAATCCCAATTTGGTTAGTACTGGATCATCTTAGTTAATCCGGTGCTATCCTACCTGAGCTTGTTACTCCCTACTACTTTCTTCTTCAACTCATTCTTGACCATTTTCTTTCTTCATCCTGAATCTTCTTGACCTTGTAAGACCTTTTCTTGACCTTGTAAGACCCCACTTCGTGTCGACTGTCTTTATTTTCTCTTGGACCGCAAACTCATTATCAGTATTCACTGATATCGAGTTTCGCTACCATTTCTCCCCGTTTCCGACCAACTCATCTTCTCCTTCCTTGTCTATCCCTCCTGAGCTGTTTGAATTTAGCCTAAAATCAATCTCTACTAAAAGAAAATATCCAAAACCCTAAAACCTAAAACCATATTTATAATATCCATATGTATTTTGAACTCAGTGACTCTCAAGGCTTCATGCAAAGCTGCAAGTGAAGAACTCAAAATTTCAAGTTGGGTTTATTATTATTATTTTTCTTAATTTTAATTTTGGGTTTTCCTACATATGTAACATTTTTTTAGAGGAAGTGAATTAAGAAAAAAAAAAAGTATGCTAGTTGGTGGTCCTTTGAGCCTAGCTAGGGTTGTAAAAAAGTTCTCAGAGTATTAATGACATAAATCTTGTTTTTCACTTGGACGAAAGAAGAAGAAAATTTTGAAAAGAGAAACTGTCTTACTTATTCTGTTAACGCAATCAATTTCAATTGTATTATTCTGTGCAGAAATATTCAGTTACAGAGAGAGACAGAGAAGGCATATGTATGTATGTGTGTGTGTGTGTGTATATATATATATATATATATATATATATATATATATCTGTGTGTGTATCATCAGTCTCGTTGTTTTATATGTTGTTGTTGTGAGTGAGAAAGCATAAGAGAATATTAGTATTTTTCTTTCAGATCTGTGAAAAGAGTTCCCCTCGTGACTGCTCTTCTGTACCAAATATCCACTGTATTATTGGAGACTATCTTTGCCTCTCTTTCTCTCTCTTGCTTAAGACTTTTTTGTACCCCATAAAGTTTTTCATACAAAAGCTGATGGCCCTTCTTGAGAGAAATGTTCTTTCTTGCACACAATGACTTGTATGAACAGATAAGAAAAGAAAAACTACAAAGAGAATTCTGTAGCAGTAGGACATCGAAAAAAAAAAAAAAAAACAACGATAATAATAATAGTAATCGGTAAGACACAATTGTAAACCGCAAAATCTTTAGAATAAAAAATGGTGAGAATTTATACATTGTTTTCTTACCTTAATAGAGACTTCTCCGAAACTAATTAAAACCCTAAAAAAAAAAAAAAAAAAAAAAGAAGGAAAAAGAGTCTAAAATTAATTTGATTCTCTTAATTTTGTCTTTCTTTCTTTCATGTTCTTATCTTTCTTTGTCTGTGACATGCAACCAAGATAAAACCTGAACAAAACACATTTTGACAACCACATGTAGTACTGAGCTTAATTATTATTACTTTTTTTTTTTTCTTTTTCTTTTATCTTACAATACTGCCCGCCATGGTTTCAATATTCTTTTCTACAAGCATCAATTATCTTAAATATGGTTTTTTTAAAAAAAAAAAAAAAAAAATTCAACTTTGTAATAAAGAGAATGTACAGTTAGGTTTTATTTTGACCCAAAAGTAATTTGTGCATTAGTATTAATCTCAAGAATTTGCAACTTTCTTATTAGCAAAGTGAAAAGCGTAGTACATATGATGCTTAATTAAGCAAATTAAATTATACCAGTGTCTGTCAATTTTCCACCGAAACAAACCAGTCTTGAGAATCTACAAATTTGTTGAAATGTGTGTGTACGTATATAGAATATTAATGCTAACGACACCAATTTAAATCTCAACTTTTATGTACTAAATGATGTAGTATGTAAATTGTCATATTTTTATTAATATAATACAATCTCTTTAATTAATTGATTTGACAATATTTTAAATACCTACCAATATAAAAATTAAAAATTGAGATTTGAGTTGATATCTTTAGCATTACTCGTGTATATATATATATATATATATATAAAATATACAATAAAGTGATAATTAATTAAGCATGGATCTAGTTTCTCTGTTCAAATTTTGGTGTTTTAATTACTCACATCATTCTATAATAAGCACAAAAGAGTTTGTCATAAAGCAATTCAAACTTTTTACACGATGTGACGTGATATAATTAGTTAGATATTAATTAACACATTAAAATTGGACAAGAGATTTGAGTCCTAATTAAGCATAGCACTTAGTAATGATGCTTAATTAAGCAAATAAAAGTATATTATGAGGGATCCTTTTTGTGATTGGAAATTCGCAACGGTCAATTTCCCATCAAAGAAAAAGGACAAGTGATTGATGAGCAACAAAAGGTAAAAAGGAAATGGTGAATTTCCTTTCCTATGAAATAGCATCACATGGGTTTGGAAGAAAACACAAATTGGGGTGGTACTTATTTAGGACATCTACCTGAAAACACGGCCAAGTTCTCATGCAAAGGAATAGAGATAGTGACCTCTAATACATTTTATATATATATATATATATATATATATATGTGTGTGTGTGTGTGTGTGTGTGTGTGTGTGTATGATATGATGTGATATACCTCACAATCAAGCTAGAAATCATGATGACTCCAAATGAAAAATTGTGCTCTTTCTCTTTTCTTTTGTTTCTTTTTTCAACATGTCATATTATTGAGCAAGATTCCCAGATACTACGTAGGGAAGCACTTGTCAGCAAATATCACCCCAAAACAACATTTATGTGTTAATGGACAGATACGCGTTACACACACAAAATGCAAAGTAATTCGCATATCAATCATTTCAATATTTATTAGTCGCAAAGGTAAATTATGATACAAATAATAGTATAACTCTAGCTACTTGTATAAAGTTCAACATGAAAAAGACACTGAGACTGAGAGTGGTGATATATGTAGGATTTCCTGTGATAAAAATTTGTAACGCGTGACATAAAATTACTCTTTAATTATAATAATGATAATAATAATGTATTTTAACTGTAACAAATAGTGTTAATCGAAATATCTTATCTAAAAGAATAAATAATAAATTTGTATATATGTATGTATGTATGTATATACATATATAAACTTGTTTTTAATAGTTATATTTACATCGGTGATTATTATTAAAGATGAAAATTTTTTAACATCGCATAATAAAAATCAAATTTTATTAATTATTATTGATTTTTTTAATTATTTAATTTATTACCACTGTTGAATTAATACCGGTTAAAATAATAATTTTTATTAATAAATAAATATTTGAGTAACTATTAAAAAATATATATATAAATAAAAAAGATAAGTATTTTGGCAAAACAGTGATAGAGTTGTGAGGAAAACAATACTCATGAAAATTTGTATCTATAAAACAGAAAAAAAAAAAAGAAAAAAAATGAATAAATGATGATCAAGAAGGTGAGAGTGAGTGATAGGGCATTTTGGCAAAACAGTGAAAAAGGGCAATTCTAAGATCCACGCAATTTTGGTAGTAATTATTCGCAAGAGGGTCAGAGTTGTAGCACAAAAATAATGATGATGTCCGCAAGTGGCCATTGAAAAGCCAAATTCCTTTTTATCACATTTACAATTCCAATCTCTCTCTCTCTCTCTCTCTCTCCCGTTGTTAGGTGTCAACAAACATTTGGGCCCACTCTTTTCTTTCAACTCTCTTTTTCTCCCATATTCCTTTACCTTTCTTTTTTACTTTTCACCTTCCACAGCTCTAACCTATACCATACTGCAGTTATTGTCTTACATCTATTTTTGTACATGTATATATTAGTAAGATCATGGGCTCCATGATCGGAATTTCAATTTAAAAGGTTAATTAAAATTCTGTTTATTTTATGAATTTTAAGTTTTTAATTTGAATTAAGATGTGACATTTTTAAATAATTTTTTAATTATAACATAAAAAATTAGATATAACATTTTTAAAGAGTTTTTAACTGTAAAAATTTAAAATTAAAAAATTAAATCGGTAAAATGAACGATGTCAAAATAAATAGAGTAGTCACTCTCTTATAAACTCATCATAAATCTCATTTATTGCCAATATAAGATTTGTCTTGCACCTCTAAAGAAATACCACGAACACTCTTTTAAATGATAATTCATTCTGTTTAGCGTATTCTCCATCGCAACTCTATTGCATTAATGACATAGATCTCACCACAAGGTGCTCTCCCTCCCATATTATTGTGGTTGAATAATACGAGAAGATAACCTTACATACATACACACGTAAATATATATATATATATGTATGTATATATTTTATTGAGTAATTTTATAGCTAAAAAAACTCATAAAGATAGCTTAGATATGTTGGCTGTTAAGATACTGGCATATCATATATAATATTGGGATTCCAATGTTTGGTTATGGCTGAAATCATTATTCCTTTGACGTGGTTTGAAAAGGAGCCTGAATATTAGTATAATTTACAGCAAAACGCTTTTAGAGTTTGACATAAAGTTCTTCTAGTTTTTATTGTTTTGGTGTCATATCAAGCATATTTGGGGTCAAGCTATTTATGTCGAATTATGCTTTCAAATTTATCAGAAACACACATGTCTAGTTGTCTACAATCCACTTCCCCAAAAGTATAAAAGATTTATACAAAAAAAAAAAAAAAAAAAAAAAAGCCTATGTATACTTTGGGGGTCAAGTGGGCTTGACTGGCTAAAGGAAAGTGATAATGGGCTCCATGCTTGCTCTAAGCCTGCCACACATATAGACCACAAGACTATGGAGGCCTGAATTAGAAATGGGCCTTATTTACAGCCCAACCAACTTCTCCAAGGCGAGGGCGGTTCTTAAATGGGAAAATGAGGGCCATTTGGAAAATACTTCCAAATAGTTTTGTTTTTAGTATGAAAATAAAAATAAAAAAGTTTTTAAGAATTGTGCAAGAATTATTTTAAAATTATATTTGGTTGTTTTATTAAGATATTTTTTTAGTATTAAAAAAATTGTGTTTGGTTTATACTTTTAAAAATCTTTTTTTAATACCTAAATTAATAATTTCTAATTAATATATTAAGTAATTACCAATTGATAATAACTTAATAAAAAATAATTTTGTAGCCAAAAAATAATTTTGTAGCCATCTGTTGACCGGCATGAACCACTGTTGATCGGAGCGTTGATGGGAGAGGTGGGTACCAAATTGGAGCTATTGGCAAAAGGAATACCTTCCTGATGGTGGTTTCTCATATCGGTGTCCGATTTACTAGAAAAATGTCAAAAACGTCAAAATTTGGTGGCGGCCAACCCAGACTTCTCCGGCGACGATCGAGGCTGAGATTGGTTAGGTTTTTCCCTCTCAATGGCGGGAATACAACTGTGTTACTCGCCAGGCAAACGGAAGTCCGACAACACCAGAATCTCAAGTTGAAGATAATGGCATGACTACTTCCCGTCGCAATTTCTAACAACCGGCGACGAGTTAGGCAACATGGTTTTGGCTTCATGAATTTTGGGGAATAAGGAGTAGGTTTTCCAACGGGTGGTGGCGGACGACATACGTGCGGTGGCCGATTGTGATGGCAAATGAGAGAAAGAGAGATGAAAATGGAAATAAAAAAGGAAAAACGATAAAAGACCATTTTCAAAAGGCAACGTAAATAATAAAAACGGGAAAGACCATTTTTTGTCTCATTTTCAATTAATTAATGACTAAATGTGTTTTGGGGATCAATTTTATTTTCGGCACCTTGATTTTCGTAAAAAATGGTTTCAAAAACCAATTCCAAATACACACGAGATCAATACCCCTTAGATTGTAGAGAAAATTGTTGAGCTTGTATGGGTTTGGATTTTTACTACTTACTCTTGATTAATACTCTTTTGATTAATATAATTATTTGACTAAAAATGATTTAAGCAAGAGTAATTGATAAAAATCCAGACCCATGCACATTAAAAGGGTAATTGTCTCCTTTCATAGTAATGAAGAGAGAATTACTGCATGTTTAGTTAATGAAGGGTTAAAAATATAGATTCATGTACTTCTCTCTTCTTTTTTTTTAAATACACTTAAACAAATTTTAATTTAGAGAGAATTACTAGACTTACCTTTAAGGCTCCGTTTAGTTGGAGTGATGAAGAGTAAGAAGGACAAAGAAAGTTGGAGAGATGGAGACTAGGAAGGATGAAGAGGATTATAGTAATCCTTCGTGTTGTTTGTTAAGATGGAGGGAGAGTTAAATGAAAGAATGATAATTATTTGTTAGATTACTATATTATCCCTTAAAACTATTTGTTAATAATTTGTATACAGAGTAAAATAGTCTTTCAAAACATAAACTTAATAAATTGCTTTAATCCTCTCCTATCCTTCCAAGAAAATAAAGGATTAAATCTCTCCCTACATTTCCCTCTCCACCCCTCTCCCTTCTACCAAACATACTCTAAAAGGGCATTTAGTATCTAGTAATCTTAAATACAGAAATGAGAATCTTGAAGATTCTCATGTTTGATACAAGTATTTCAATTTTTATACTCCCAGGAAAATAAATCCTATAGGATTCACTTTACCTCAAAATGAGGTAATCTGAGTAACACCCAATTTGTTTTATTTAGATGCCAAGGAATCTCACCAAAACACGCCACGTACACCATCATCACATCAGATCGTGACTTGACTAGCCCCCACAGACCTGCAAACCCATCCCCAATGCTCAGTCGTCAACAGTCGTCCGTCGCCTTCCCTGTGGCAACTGTCACTGTGAAAGACCCTACCATCATAGGCCCTCTTCCATCACAAGTTGCCCCAATAGTTGTAGACCCCTTCTGTCAGCCCGCCCCAAGGTCTCGTTTGAATAGTACAAAGTAATGCAATGTATTTCTTTCTTAAAAAATAACTTAATACTAAAAATCTTATTAATTTAAGAAACAAATTTATAAGCTGCTAAAAAAAGCTTAACAATTTTTTTAAAAAACTAAAATTTAAATAATAATAAAACAGATAGAGAAATTTTTTTTAAAAAAAAGCTCACGCTCTAATCTCTCTCTCTCTCTCTCTCTCTCTCTCTCTCTCTCTCTCTCTCTCTCTCTCTCTCTCTCTCTCTCTCTCTCTCTCTCTCTCTCTCTCAATCTCAAACTAGATGTGGACTCTCTCTCTCTCTCTCTCTCTCTCTCTCTCTCTCTCTCTCTCTCTCTCATTTCAAACTTTCATCTCAAACCAGATTCACAAGACGAAGATGGCACAACGCTCATGGGCTAGGCAGTGGCCTCAAAGGCGAAGAATGATGGGGCTGCAATGGGTGGGGATGGTCTGTGTTGCTCGGACTTCCGGTGAGGCTAGGAGGGGATGACCATTGATTGATTGGTGAGGAGAGGGTGTTCGGTAGCCATGGAAGGGATGCGCGAGCTCCAATGATGCGTTTGATAGGGGGTTGAATAGTGGCTATGTTGGAATTCTGGCGATGAGTGTCGGTGGCAATGAAGGAACTCTGGCGAGGAGCTCTGGTGGCAAGTAACAGTGACTGAGATGGAGGTGCTCGGCAGCTACGACAAGGAGGGAGGAGAATCTTACTGGTGATAGGCTATGATGGGTGTCTGGGTAAGATTCCAATGATTTTGAGATTCTTGGGAAATTTGAATAATACCATCTTAGGTGGTATTCAAATTACCTCAAAATGAGGGAAAATATTCACTTTCTTAGGAATTTAAAAATTACAATTCTTGTACCAAACATGACAATCTTGCAGATTATCATTCTCATTCTTAAGATTAATGTATACCAAATGCCCCCTAAGAGTGCATGTTTTGATTTTTACCCCTTACTCTTAATTAATATCATTTTTGCTAATATAATTATTTGACTAAAAAAAATTCAGTCAACAATAAAAGGTAAAAATAGACTCATATACTCTTAAAAAGGATATTTGTCTCCTTTCATTTTTTATTAAAGCACCACATTTCTTTTTTACACCTCACTTCATAACATTTAAACTGAAATAATAGTTCCGGTCCTTTCATATTCTTCACATTCTAATTTAGCTGTTCCCATCAGTAAGATTTACGTGGCCTAAGCCAGTAGTTCTGGTCTCGTTTTAGCTTAAAAGGCACCCTAGTAACCTTGACAATGTGAGTTGACACTATCAAGTATTAGAAATATAATCACAATGCTCTAATCATGTCGTAGTCTCCCTTTAATCCTATCCCCTCATTATGTCAAAGGCACAATAACTTTAAACACAGCAAAATGAAATTTACCCTTTTCACCTCACATGCACGTTCTGTCACATCCGTATGCTTTACCGAACTTCATTCTGGATTCCAGATCAGATAACAACTGGTGATGTTCACACCATTGTGTTTTAATCATAATAATAATAATAATAATAATAATAATAATAATAATAATAATAATAATAATAATAATAATAATAATAATAATAATAATAATAATAAATCACTAGTCACTTACGTACTGAGGTGGTCAGATAAATCATTCTCCTCAACAAAATCTTAGGTTTAAATCAGTCTCACTACGGTAATAAAGTATCTGGACAAAGAGATTCATATCCTTGGAGTTATCTGCGTACGCTAGTTTCTGATAATAATAAGAAAGAACTAACCAACATCATTATTATAGATATCGTGGCTGCAGGATGGGTACGATTTCTTTTGACTTGGAATAAGAAAAAACTAACGAGGAAAAGATGAGTGAACTATATATCATAAAATGAACGTGGCAATTGAAAAAACGAGAGAGAGGTTCCAATGTCATTATCATGGTTTTAATAATAAGTTCCTATGATGAAGAAAAAGAAAAACACTTAACAATGCATCTCCCAAGATCAACTTAACGCATGAATTATTTTGTTCCCTCCTATCCTTTTCGCTTCTATTAATATATTGGAGAATATCAAAGGAGTACTACTTATATATATAGTTTCTTTAGTAAATAGTAATGGCTTTTGGTTACCTTAATTAATTATTTTAACCTAAGTTTAGTCATGTTTTTTCTTAGGGAAAACGTTTAGTATTTTAAATGGATGTATACAATTATTAAAAATAATAAAACTTTGGAAATTAAACCTTCCCAGCTGTCAACCACCGGGTGACGCTACTCCTAAAAATTCAAATCCATATAAATTTTATATAGTTTGATTGCTGATATCATTCTGATATAAACATGTCTATAAAATAGTTCTACGCCAAAGTATATAGATTTTTTTTTTTACCAATATACAATTATGCATGCTGATACATATATTTGTAGCTATATACACCTCTCTCTCTCAGAGAGAGAGAGAGAGAGAGAGAGAGAGAGAGAGAGAGAGAGAGAGAGAGAGAGAGAGAGAGAGAGAGAGAGAGGGAGTGTGTGTGTTGATATTATATATCAGTATATAGATTTTTTTTTTTTACCAATATACAATTATGCATGCTGATACATATATTTGTAGCTATATATACTCTCTCTCTCTCTCTCTCTCTCTCTATATATATATATATATATATATATATCAAACATCTCTCACACTCTCTCTCTCTCTCTCTCTCTCTCTCTCTCTCTCTCTCTATATATATATATATATATATATATATGTACATCTAATATTTCATGTATTAAGCATTATCATTAATATATAACAGGACTCTTTCCTTCATGTTTCAAAAGCGAAAATGGTTTTATGTATCACTAGTGCTATATAGACGTAACAAAAGAATATTCCATATATATGATATATATATATATATATATATGCACAATTTTGATGAATGAACAAGTTTATATATATATGTGGTATATATATATGTATATATTATCCTTTCCATACATACATATAGATAATGTTTCCTTTTTTGCTGGCAACTGGCGAAAGCAAGGTATAGCTCATAATTTATTAATTTGTCAACCCTAGGAGACAAATATTAGATCGAAATACATGGAAGTAAATGTCAGATTCTTATATTATTATATTAGTATTTTATGCACTAAACTCTTATGTAATATCATTTTTATACCGAAAATGATCCTCAAATTAGTGCTGGAATTTCGAGCAGCGGGCATGCCTAATACCTTAATTTTTTAAGGTTCGGCGGGTAGGACCCTATGTCTGCCCATCTAGTCTCCTCGGTCAGGGCTTAGGGCTCAGACAGCCCGAAAACGAAAATGCAAATCATGCCCGCCACCCATTGAAATCCCTTGCGCAATACCCACTGATATGCCTACCCGGGTGCCCACCCGATAGCCTGAATCAATGGTTACTTTTTTGACTGTTAATGCCCAACCCGACCGCCACCTGAATACCCGACTTCAACGACTAGATTTGTGCCTGTTGCTCGGATGCCCGACCCACTACCCGAAGCCTAACATGCTGCCTGAAGCCCAACCAGTAGCTTGAAGCCCGACCCACCGCCTCAAAGCCCGACCCACCGTAGACAAAAAATAGCCATTGGAGGTCGAATTCTGGAGAAAAAAAAGATTTTTTAACCCAAAAATTTCCCTATAAATACTCTTATCCCCTAAACATTTCCTTCACAACATTTCTCACATTCTATCTCAATATCTCTCAATCTGTCTCAAAGCTCTCAAAACTCTTTTCAACTTCAAGCTCTCTTAAGCTCATTGTTTTTTTTTTGTTTTTTTTTTTGTGAAATTAATTTTAATTTATTTTTTATTATGGAATCCTTTAGTTATGGTGATAATCCTGTCAATCTCCAATGTCCAATTCCTACTAATATTTTTACTACGCAGGAATCGCAAACACAAGCACTAGAGGAACAATGTCCAATTCCAAATCTCGGTTGTGGTGGACGTAGCAGAGGTCATGGTCACAATGGTGGGCGTGGAGAGGCAAGTGATATTGTTAGTGTTGTAATCTCCAAGACGAAATGCAAGCGCACCTCCACAATTTGGGAGCACTTCGACAGATTTGAGGAGGTCGACAAGGATGGTAACACTAAACACGTAGCTCAATGTAAATATTGCTATTCTAATTTACAAGATGACACTATTCATGACACAACACACTTGAGAAGACACTCCGAAAAGTGTCTTCAAAAGCGTGGCTAAACCAGCGGATCCGAACTCCGCCAAACACAATTATCATTTGATCGCACAACCGGTGGTCCAACCACTTTGAAATACGATCCGCAAGTTGATTGTTTAGAACTTGCACGATTCATAGCAACATTAGATCATCTACTTAGTTTTGTCGAGCATCCTAATTGGCACCATTATTGTAATACCCTGAAGAATAATTGAGATTATTAGTGTGCTTAATCTGATTTAATTAATTGAGTTTAAATAATTCCAAGGTATTTAAATTATTTATAGTAATTTATTTTAATCCAGAAGTGTGTATGGGCGCATTTCTGGACTGTTATATTGCACATGTCATTTCCTTTTTATTTTTGTTTTTCTTTTCCTTTTTATTTTTGTTTTTCTTTTCCTTTTTCTTTTCCTTTTCTTTTCCTTCCTTTTCTTTTCTCTCCCGTGCGCTTCTCTCTCTCTCTCACTCTCACTCCCATACTCCCTCTCTCTCTCTCTCTCTCTCTCCTCTCTCTTTCATTTTGTCTCAAATCAAGACCGGATTCGAACCAAGAGTGATTTCAAAGAGTTTCCAACATCAAGAGAAGGATTCAAGGTAAGATTACTGAAAGAACCTCTCTTGGATTTCAAGTTTTTTCGGATTCAAAACTTACTTTTGGTTCAAAACGGATTTTGATGGATTTTGAGTAAAACTAGGGTAGAAATTAGAGATCTTAGGTTCTTTGGACTTGTTTTAGTACCTAGAACCCGGATCTAGTGGTTGTCCCTTGAGATTTTGTGATTTGGGACTGGATTTGCAGGTTTTTGAACTGTTTTCCGTGAGTTTTCACGAACTGGAGTTCTCCACCGGTCGACCGCATCGGTCGACCGGATCTTGCTATGGCCACCGGCCAACCGGTCCGGTCGACCGGATGCATACCACCAGCCGACTGGTGGTGATGCACTTCTCAGTCACCGGTCGACCGGTGTACACGGGGTTTGACTTGAAATTGTTGTTTTGAACCCTGTTTTCGGGGAGAATCCAAATTAGCTTCATTTGGGGACTTGGGATGAAAGGATTAGCATCTTTAATCCCTGATTTGATATTGAAAACCCTTGGAATGGAATTTGAAACATGAAAATTGATTAGGGCACACTAATTGGAAAATCTTGGTATATGATTGAGATTGGATTACTTTAGGAATGAGAATTGATCCTAAAGTGTTATCTTATATTAGTGATCGCTGAGGATTCTGATTGAAGGGGCTTGAGGAAGCGGAAGCCGGAAAAGACAACGCTAGTCCCAAGTTTGATTGTGCGAAGTAGGATTTCTATCCTTCTTCTTTGTGAGCCTGTTTTTCAAAAGGATTTTGGCCTTGCAAATGTTTTAAAGAAAGGGATTGATTTGTGAAAGAAAAACGTTTTAAAAACCGTGGCTTGTTAGTTTATGGAATTCCTTGGCTTGTCCTGTCCTTGGAATCCATAGCTTGTTTAGTCATGGAACCTCATGGCTTGCCCAGTCATGGGGCCCGCGGCTTGAGTAGTTCGTGGGGTCATATGAACGATTTCATAATGTTAAATGAATGATTTCTTCAGATAAGAGATCTTGTGAACTGGTAATAGAGTCTATTGTTGTAAGCTTAGATAAGATGCGGAGAGTGCATCCTCGGGGGCAGAACCCAAAACCGGTCCGAGTAGGCGAGGCACTTGGTGAGGTGAGTAATTTGTACTAATTACTCGCTGAAGCCTGTAATATGGATTATTTTCTGTTATATTTCCTTTGAGAAAAAGGATGTGAGGTTCCGGCTGCTCTGTCTTATTTAAGCTACTACGTGTCCGCCTTGCATCAAGACACAACCAAGCCCAACCCCCGAGGCGTCAGAGTACACCTCGTATGGCTCCTCGGTATTAGGAATCGTTAGAATCGGTGCACTTGTCAACCTTGCCTTCAATTCCTGAAAGACACGTTCACATTCAGTGTCCCACTCGAATCTGACTTCTTTCTTAGTCAACCGAGTCATCGGTGCAGCGATACTTAAGAAATCCTTTACAAAACGCCGGTCCGCGAGTCCGAGAAAGCTTCGAATCTCTGCCACATTCTTTGGCCTTTCCCACTGTAACACAATCTCAATCTTGGAGGGGTCCACAGAAATTCCTTGTTCAGAAATCACATGCCCAAGGAACTTCACTTCTGTCAGCCAAAAGTCACACTTCTCCTTCTTCGCATACAACTGGTGTTCACGAAGAGTCTGAAGAACAATTCTAAGGTGCTGCGCATGTTCTTCCCAAGTCTTCGAATACACCAAGATGTCATCAATGAACACAATGACGAACCGATCCAAGTATGGCCGAAAAACACGGTTCATCAAATCCATGAATGCAGCAGAGGCACTTGTCAACCCAAATGGCATTACCAGGTAGATCCTCAGGAAATACATCTGCAAACTCATCCACCACAGGAATTCCCGCACTATCTCCGCTCACTTCAGATTCACCTTCTAAGGCAAAAAGGGAGGAGAAACAGGCAAGATTCTGTTGGGAATTGTGTCCTGAAAGCATGAGATGTAAAATGATATTTATTATTTATTTAATAAAATAGTTTATTAATCATTTTATGTGCATATATTTATGAATATTTTATGAATATCAAATAAAATTCCTTGATTATTTATGTAACCTTAAACATAGTATATAAGTGTTATATACAAGAGGATAATGTTTAAGGATAATAATCAAAAGTAATTGTTCATAATGAATTTAATTAAAGTTCAGAATCTTTAATTAAAAATTATTAATACATGTCATTCCCATTTAGAATGGAACGGTGTTATCGGCACTGTTAATATGGCGAGATATTGAATGAGTGTATTTCGCATAATGAGATTATGTGGAACATGGACGCAAACACAATATGAATTTCTAATAATTTCCGTTAAGCATAGAAATTCTAATTGAGTCTACCGATGGTCATATATAGAATAATCTTAATCCTGAGTTCTTAACAAACTCCTATTTATGGATTTAGGTTTTTGATTTACTCGGTACGGATTCCGAAACCCTGAATCCTATTCCTTGTATTTTGGAGACATAATGAAGTAGGTAGCTGGGAATGTTATTATACGAGATGGAATCCATTCCTTCTTGAGAAAGAAACAGATAAATAATTCTCTTGAGTGTTGATTCGGTACTTGGATTACTAAGAGCGCTCTGGTTCATGAATGTGTTTTATGAATCACTATCCATTAGAGAATCAATGGTACTCAAGGATAAAGATGTAATTAGAGAGGTTAACGGATTCTACCCCGACTCTAATTATGAATTATTTATGGAGGATTGATCTATATGCAATGACTATATCAAATGGACACTTCACGGTTTAGAAGTAATTAATGTCTATAATTCCGAGAGTGCAATTCCAAGTTTATAGTGGAGTAACTATTGAAATTAATAGAATTAATTAATTAATTAAAGTGTTTAATTAATTATTAATTTTATTGGAGCTCGTAATTATAGGTTTATTAGTCCCAGCGTCGTCCTTGTAATTCTACCGGACACAAAGGGCAAAATGGGAATTTTAGAATTACGGAATTCTAAAATTAAATACTCGAAGAATAATTAATTGAGAATTAATTATTATTTAAATAATGAGATTATTTAAATTTGAATTTGAACATATCTAGATTCATCCATTTAAACTTATTTGATAAGTTGTTCAATTTAGAATTCAAATTAATTTAAGTTTGACTTAAATTCGAATTTGAATCTGAATTAAAATTGGACTACTGGATAATGGATAAAATATCTTCCTTCCCTATCTTATTTAGGTGCCACACACAGGGATAAAACCCCAGTGTGTGGCCGGCCACCTAAAGGATAAGGGGAAGGGATTTTTGTTCTAAAATTCAAAATTGGAGATAAGGATTTGATCCTATTTTGAAGTTTGATTTCTACTCTTTAAATATGAGATAGATAGAAAATTATAGAACAATTTTTGACATATTTTCAGCCCCCAAAAAAACCTAGTGGCCGAAATTCTCATATAGGGAAAAGAGTGAAAAATATTTTTCTCCAAAAAATCCACATCATGCATGCGTTGGTGTTTGTGGTAATTCGAGTGTTTAAGAAACCGTTTTGTCTCACGTGTGCCCACACACACGTCTACGTGGAATCAAGGAATTGACGTGGAAGACTTTGGTGTTCTAAACATAAAGCTTGGAGCTAGGACTGTTCGTGGTCAAAGAAAATCAAGATATCATCCGAGTCGGCTACAAGGTATTTTTTCGGTTGATCCTTGAATCTTATAAATTAATGAGATTAATTTATTGGTGCATAAATTAATATAATCTATAGAGTATCTCAAAATTTTTATGAAAATTTTTGTTATACACGATCCGCTATTCCGCTGCATTTCCGCCGCCGAATTCGATTCGGCAACCAACAAATTCCTCCGTCCCCCAACCTGTACTTCAACAGTCGTTCTTCCAAGAATGGGTTCATATCTTCCTGATAAGAAATCACTGTCCCAGAATCTGTTACAAAAGTCACTTTCATACGGTAGCAATCAACAATTGCACCGTGCCTTGGCAGCCAATTCATTCCGAGTACCACATCAAACAGGGTCATCGGAAGGATAATCAAATCTACTCTCAATCGCTCACCACCAATCATGATTTCACACGACTTACACACACTCATTACCTCCACACATCCCAATGGGGAGTTCAAAGTCATCGGGACTTCTAAATTCTCAGATTTCAGTTTCAAAGTTCGAACAAAAGAACTCATATAAATGAGTGTGTGGCACCTGTATCAAATAACACGTGAGCAAAAGAATGAGAGATTAGGATCATACCCTTAACCACCGCGTTGCTGGTCTGACCTCCCGAACTGCCTCCTGCCAGGGTATAAGCTTGTCCCTGTACTTTTTCTTTTCCTCTGTCACCAACATTAGGCTGCTGAGCTGGAGGCCTATACTGTTGTGGTGGAGGCGGTTGTGCCAGTCTCGGCGCTTGAGGCCGGAACTGTGTATACTGAGGCGGCTGATAAGTTGGCGCAAGAGGATATGACATCTGTTGCGGCAGATATGGTGGCATGTACTGTGGCGATCCTTCTTGGCTGTAGGAAGTGTCACTTTAGGCTTGTTGAGCCGGTGGCCGATTGGGACAATTCCTCCTAATATGACCCACCTGCCCACAATGGTGACACTTGGGCCCGTAAGGAGCACTTCTGTCACTTCCAGACGAACTACTGCCACCGCTTGCCATTTCCCCAACCATCTGCCCCTGATTGCGGTTTCTTCTATCTCTTCGCTGTGGCCCACCCGAGACAGAAGGTCTACCAGAGACAGAGACTCGACCCGCCTCTTCTTCTTTACTTTGGCGATAAGCCAAGTTATCCTATTCCACCCTTGTAGCAGCAGCTACTAAATCCTGAAAGTTCCGAAGTCTTAGAGCCACCAAGGATCTCCTCACAGAGTTCTTGAGGCCCTTCTCAAACTTAAGACATCTCACGTGTTCAGACTCTACTAGAGATGGCACAAACCGGGATAGGCCATTAAACCTAGCGTCATATTGCCTCACAGACATGTCACCTTGCTGCAGCGACATGAATTCCAGTGCTTTTTCTTTCCTATAACTCTGAGGGAAGTACTGGTCATTGAACAGTACCTCAAACTGCTCCCAGGTCATCCCTGCGACATCCATCCTCCTTTTGACCTGTTTCCACCAAGTGTTTGCTAATCCTTCGATCTTGTATACCGCAAATTCCACCCAGTATTCCACTGGAACTCTCATAGTACTCAAGTGCTTGACTATGGAGTCAATCTAGAACTCTGCTTCCTGGGGTCCTCCCTTACTATTAAACGAGGGGATAGGCGCTCGCCTGAATTCTCGAAAATATCCTTGTTTCTAATCCTCAGCTGGTCGCTCATTCCGAGCTCTAGTGGCCATGCCTTGAAAGGTAGCATACATGGCATCAAAGAACCCTTGATTCGGTTGTTCCGGCTCGTTGCCTAGTCTACGGCGCGACGCCATTTCCTTCAACTGAAATAAAACTAGATTGTTCAGTGGATAACAGATGTCACACATGTATGTACAATCCTGGGATTCTTAACCTAAGGCTCTGATACCACTCTGTCACGCGCCCCCCCCCCCCAACCGGGGTGGGTGACGTGGAACTCGATTTGGGATTAATAAAGCAGATTCTCAATCAGGTCCCACACTTAGCTGCATTAAAATATAAATATATTACATAATCCAGGAGCCTCTGACACACAGGGCTCCACCCCACAGGACATACAATATCGTACATACATGTTCATGTAAATAATCATTACAACAGACATCAACCACAGTCTAGAAATCCAAATATTAAATAAGTTTACATAACCTTTCTCAATTTCTTTACATTTATAACAGAGGATGGTCACGATCCTCACTCGGTCAATCCGTAGCACCTCTTAGCTACTTCCGCTACTGTGCCCCGCTCCTAGAATCTCCTGGGAGAGGTTTAAACATTTGAAACATGAGCGAAAGGCCCAGTAGAATATAATTTAAAATACTTAAAATAAATGAGTGCGTAATTAAATAAATAAATAAAATAAGACATTCAGTCCCGACAGAACAGTCGGAACCTCACATCCTTTTTCTCAAAGGAAATGTGACAGAAACTAACCGTATTACAGGCTTCAGTAAGTAATTAGTACAAATTACTCACCTCACCAAGTGCCTCGCCTACCGGACCGGTTTCAGGTTCTGCCCCCGAGGATGGACTCTCCGCATCCTATCTAAGCTTACAGCAATAGACTCTATTACCAGTTCACAAGATATCTTAAGAAATTATCCGTTTAACATTATGAAATCGTTCATATGACCCTACGAACTACTCAAGCTGCGGGCCCCATGACTGGGCAAGCCATGAGGTTCCATGACTAGACAAGCTATGGATTCCATGGACAGGACAAGCCAAGGATTTCCATAAACTAACAAGCCATGGTTTTTAAAACATTTTTCTTTCGCAAACCAATCCCTTTTCTTTAACAACATTTTTCAAGGCCAAAATTCCTTTTTGAAAACAGGCTCACAAGAAAAAGGGATAGAAATCCTACCTTGCACAATCAAACCTAGGACTAGCATTGCCTTTTCCAGCTCCCACTTCCTCAAGCCCCTTCAGTCTGAATCCACAGCGAGCGCTAATACAAAACACCACTTTAGGATCAATCCTCAATCCTAAAGTAATCCAATCTCAATCATATACCAAGATTTTCAATTAGTGTGCCCTAATCCATTTTCATGTTTCAAATTTCATTCTAAAGGTTTTAAATATCAAATCAGGGATTAAAGATGCTAATCCTTTCATCCCAAGTCCCCAAATGAAGCTAATTTGGGTTCTCCCCGAAAACAGGGGCCAAAACAACAATTTCAGGCCAAACAGGGTCAAACCCCGTGTACACCGGTCGACCGGTGACAGAGCAGTGCAACACTACCGGTCGACTGGTAATGTGCACACTAGTCGACCAGACCGATCGAACGGTAAGCCTGCAATCCGGTCGACCGCACAAGTCGACCGGTGAAATCGACTGCGCGAGAGAACTTGCGAAAATTGGTCCAAAAATCTACAAATCCAGTCCCAAATCCAAATATTTCAAAGGGAAAACACTAGATCCGGGTTCTAGGTCCTAAAACAAGTCCAAAGAACCCAAGATCTCCAATTTCTACCTTAGTTTTACTCAAAATCATCAAAAATCCGTTTTTGAACCAAAATAAGTTTTGAAATCCGAAAAAACTTAAAATCCAAGAGAGGTTCTTTCAATAATCTTACCTTGAATCCTTCTCTTGATATTGAAAACTCTTTGAAATCACTCTTGGTTCGAATCCGGTCTTGATTTGAGACAAAATGAAAAGAGAGAGAGAGAGAGAGAGAGAGAACGAGAGTGAGAGTGAGAGAGAGAGAAGCCCACGGGAGAGAAAAGAAAAGGAAGGAAAAGAAAAAGGAAAATAAAAATAAAAATAAAAATAAAAAGGAAATGACATGTGCAATATAACAGTCCAGAAATGTGCCCATACACACTTCTGGATTAAAATAAATTACTGTAAATAATTTAAATACCTTGGAATTATTTAAACTCAATTAATTAAATCAGATTAGGCACACTAATAATCTCAATTAATTCTTCAGGGTGTTATAACACCACCTTTAGCTTTAGGTGAACTTTTAAGAATTAGTATTTTATTTAGTGAATTTAGGGAGGACCCAATTTTATGAGTTCCTATCACTTCTATGGAGATGAAATTTAAAACATATTAGTCTCAATTACTAATGTTGTATGGTTTCGGTACTATTTTTGATCCTAATTAAAATGAGAAGGTTTAGAAAACTTAGGTGTACTTTTACAAATCGATTGTTCTGACCAATATCCTTTAATAAAGGAAAAAAAATACTTTCTTTATATATTTTTTGTGAGAATAGGTTTAGAAACACTGTGCATGGAGGAGAGGAACCGCAACAAAGAGATGCAAACCCACATTCATTCATGAATATTTTTGGGTTGAAGAAGAAGAAAACTCAATCAGAAGTTGGGAGTGGATCTTCATCAAGAGGTGGTGGGTGGCGGCGATGGTGACTTCAACGAGCTTATGGCGTACCTTAATATGAGCTTAGTAGTCGACGATAGTAGTGAATCGTTTGATTTAGTTAAATGGTGGAGGGCACGAGCATTAACTTGGTCAGTCCTAACTCGATTGACAATGGATATTTTTTCGATCCTAGTCTCCACTGTTTCATCTAAACAAGTGTTTAGTACGACAAGCTAAATAATATTTGAGGAATGCCGAAACGCATTGCAAATGGATATTGTTAAAGCTTTGGTGTACATTAAGGATTGAGATTATGCCGATCAACGTTTACAAGATATAATTTCACCGACAAGCCAAGAATGGGTAGATGAATTTAATAGGTTAACGTTTAGTTTTGAAGACGATCCTTCAGCTTCAACTTAAATTGTAATTTGTAAATATTTATTTGCTTTGGACACTATAATCGTAATATTGTATATTTAAACTTTGTAAGTTAGGAAAATTTTTTCCTTACCAAGTTTTTATCCCAATTGGGTTTTTCTTGATAAGGTTTTTAATGAGACAATCATGAATACAAATTTAAAAATTAATAAACAAAATTAATTTTTTGATCGTGTTAATAGTGTGTGTTGATTTTAATCTTAATTATAGTTTTTATATAATTTTTACAATAAATAACTTAATAATTATTTATATACAAATGCAATTAATAAACAATATTATGTATATAATATATATTACAATATTATAAAAATTAAAAAATATATAAAAATATATATTTTTTCAGGATTTTCCAAGCGAGCTCAAGCTGCCCGACCGGGCTCGGGCAGCCAAGACTTGCCCGAAGCCTATCCAAGAAACATTTCGGGTTCGGTCGGACAACTCAAATTTTTCAGACGGGTGGACTCGGACAACGGACACAAATTTAGTTTTTTCGAGCGGTTACGGGCGGCCTGTCTAAAGTTACAACACTACCTCAAATGCTCTCTTCTTATTTATTTATTGAACAAAAGGAATTCAAATTTAAAATCTGAAGTAGCTGTAGACATACCACTAAACAAGTCTAGATCTGTCGTTCAAATTTAACAATACAATTTTGACAACTCATTAATACTAAATAATTATCTAGTTATGCCGTTAAATGAGCTGTTATGGGACAATCAATGGGACATGAATTCGAAACAAATAGATCTAAACTAAATTCATAATCACATTCCTTGATCCTTTGTTTACTTTTTTTTTTTTCTTGATTAAATTGAATGGATTTTATCTGTAACTGGCAAGCTATAAAATTAGTTGTGTGGGGTGCAATCATAAATTTATAATAATGGTTTGGCCCTTTGGACAAAAAACGAAAAAATAAAATAATAATGAGGGGGCCCAAGATGAGCAAATACATAAGATGAAAAGCTCTGTTATTCATTTTAAAAAAAAAAAAAATTGTTATTCTTATAAATTCATTTCATAAATTTAAATGCAGCCGACAAAAGAGAAGGATATGAATAAATAAATAAATAAAATCTTTGGCTAATAAAATCATGATCACCTCTCTTTTCTTTATTATTATTATTATTATTATTATTATTATTATTATTATTATTATTATTATTATTTTAATCATGTCTTCGCTCGAAAGTCCTCTTTTTTTCTTTAATTTCAGGTGGGATATCCCCATCACTTTCTCATTCAAGGCTCCAACTCGTGAAGATATATACATAAGTGTGTGTATATCTATACATTAATTTATATTCATAGAGAAGTACGTGATAAATAATAAATATTTGGGAATACATATTAATTTGGTGGCTATAAATTATAAAATAAAGAGAAAAAAAACTGACCATCAAACATATCTTTTTAGAGTTCTATCTTTTTGTTGTCATAAACTACCTCTTTAATAATAATCTGTCAAATTACATATAATAATTTGTCAAACTACGCCTGACACTGGTAATTAAAAACATGCCGCCAACGTAATTTGTCAAATTATAAATAATAATTTATCAAATTACTTACTTCAAATGGGCAAAATTCAATAGATTGATATTGAGACTCAAAAATTTTAAAAATTATAAAATTACTTACTTCAAATGGGCAAAATTCAATAGATTGATATTGAGACTCAAAAATTTTAAAAATTATTAATAATATTATTTTAAGAAATATTTGTTAAAATTACTCTAAAATAAACCATTGGCTATCCATTGGACCGTAGAAAATGATACTTAACTGCCAACAGAAACCAAGGAGGGCCCTTTTGCTTATGTATTCATTGTTTAATCACCCTCACCCTTTGGGCCAAATGGAATCCAAAACCTAGATACACCTCAATTTATAGAAATAATGATGATGATGATGACCAGCAAAAAAATGATGATGATAATTATGATGATCATAGCAATAATACTAGAGTAATGTTAGAGGTCCTACATTTTAACTCAGAGTTCTGATATCAATTTATGTGGTAAGTAGTTATATTTTTTAGTAGTAAATATAATTTTTTTAATGCCGGTTTATATGATAATTTTAAGTATTTAATAATAAAAGAATGAGAATTCATATATCACGCCTATTAGTTATAAATTAATATATTGTAATAAAACTAAAGATTAATGTTTGTGATAGTGATTTTTTTTTTTTTTGAAAATATAATTACAAAAAATTTTTAAAAAAGAAGGATAAAAGTATGTCATGACTATGGTTGTTGATGGACCTACAGGAATAATGGTATGATTTCGTACATACCTACTTTATATGCAAAATAACATCAATGGGCGAAATTAATTATTTTATAAATGGTTGTTGGGATATCATAGCATCCATTCGTGGGGTGACTATTTAGTCCAATATTTATGTGATGTTACATCATTTTCTTGCCTATATAGATTCATTCAAAAGGAGTAGGTTCATTATAAAGGCAAATCACTCTTTAAACGTTATTTAATAAAAGCTCATGTAATTACCAAGAGACAATATTAATATTCCTAGTGGACAAGGCCTTTTTCCTTTACCAGCTTTTGGTTACTTGTTTGGTCCATACAAAAAAAAAAAAAAAAAAAAAAAAAAATTCGCAAAAGAAAATATTGTAATGAAAACTTATGAAATAAAAAGTTTATCTCTCTCTTGAATCTTAATCATAGTTCAAATCACGGCGGTTGTGTGTGAGTTTTCAATGGAAAAGGAATTGTGACATCGTAATCTCATAACTATTCAGTATGTACCACATTGGCTGATGGGCAATGGCATCTTAAAGAAGATGCACAAGTGTCTTATAATTTTCATGTGTTTAGGTACTATTGTACCAATGGGAAACACATACAATTTGACTGAGTAGTACAAATGTGATGGAGACTAATTATGGCTAGAGCTTTATTTCTCTCAAGGAAATTTCTCTTGTGTTTCTTTTTTAAAAAAAAGAATATTGGTATTTTTTGCTTATTAATCGTTAGATATGTATTATTTTTTTAATCTGATTCAATTTTTGACCAACTTTAATACAGATCTAATGACTGATAAACATGAAATATTGGTGCTCTTAAAAAAAGAGAGAACACTAGAGAAAGTCATTTTTCTCAATTATTGTTTGCCTTCCATAATAAAAACTTATACACATCTCTGTCTATCTAATGTATTATTGATGGGACCAAAACCATGACTAGTTGCAAAATATCAATTGCTGAGACTTAGGACAGGGACCGCAGTGTCCAGAGGGAGGACAGGTTCATGCATGACCTAAGGAAAAATAATACCATTACAACTTAATTTCAACACTTTTTTCCTCAAAAAAAAAAAAAATTTGTTGCGGCGTGTAAAATATACTGTGGATAATGATGTATAGATATTCTTATGTTGTGATTTAATGTGTGGTATGATATATTCTTTTTTTTTCATATCCTATCCTAAAATTTTCCTATTTTTCTTTATTTTTAATGGGAGTGACCAACATTTGCACGTCTTCAAAGAGAGCAAGCGGAAGTAAAAGTTTGACAAAAGAAAACGATAGTACTATGAGTAAATTCCCTGTTCGATGAGACAATGAAGTGAGAATTATGGAGGGTTGCTAGAAAGTGATGAGTTGGAAAAGATCAAAAAAAGTGTATTCATTATTATTATTATTATTATTATTTCTATTATTATTATTATTACTATTACTATTATTACTATTATTATTATTATTATTATTATTATTATTATTATTTCTATTATTAGTACTATTATTACTACTATTACTATTACTATTATTATTATTATTATTACTATTATTACTATTATAATTATTACTTTTATTATTATTATTATTATTATTATTATTATTTTGAAGCAATTTAGTAAAAGTTGGCCATTGCCATTGAAATGAGTGCAAGACTGTGGACTTTGCATGGGAATCCAAACTTTCTTTCCTTGCTTCTTTAAAGGTCAACAAACAAGTTTTCTTTATTTCCATAATTATATCCATTTTTGGTGGGAGGTTAGGTGCTCCTAATTAATATTCTTTCTTTCTAGAAATTCATTCCCCTCAATATGGTTACCACATAAGGATGAGCACGTAATATAGTATCTTTACAACTAGATTGGTGATCAATTTATTGATTCATTTGTTGGTCCATAATCCTCCTACTTTATTCATTTATTTTTAAAGGGAAATGTATATACTCTTTTTTTTTTTGGTATGCAAACTTCATTATACCAAATCCCATTAATGAAAAAAAAAAAAAAAAAAACTTCATTATAAGAAAGAAACATAGCTTCTTTTATTTATTTGGTAATCTAGAAGAAACATGCATATACATTTTTTTTTTTTTTTTTTGGTAATCAAGCTTCATTATTAAACCAAACAAGGAATATAATGCAAATCCTTTATGTCCATATTTTATCTTCTTTATATGCACAACTTTCCGACTTTAAACACAATTTTGACATTTCGAGGACATGTTGGAGAGATTGGTCAATGTTTCTTTTTGAGATGGGAGGTGAAGTTGGTACACCTAGTAATATGTGTACTAAAAAAAGCTTACCTTTTGATTTCTTCATGGAATGTCGTGCTACTCTAGGACTCTCCTAAATCAAGCTTCTGTAGAAGGGAAAGGGGAAAAGAATAGGAACACCAAATTTAAATTATAGTAAACGTTTCTGACGAGCTAGTACTCTCTATAAAGGTGAAGGTGAGAAATTGACAGCAGTAAAGTGTACCGTTATTTGATATAAAAAGAAAGGATAATTCTGTGGTAAGTCATAAAACAAAAGAGAATTATGAAAAGATAATAAATAAATAAAATCATTCATAGGTACGTATTTTTGTAGAGATGTAAAAATGGGTCTAACCCGACCCATTCTTCTTAGGTCCACGTGGGTCATGGTTAGGCCGGCTTAGTCTATAATTTTGTTAGGTTGTGTCAGACTGACTCATGAAATATTAACCTTTAACCCAGCCAGTTCCATGGATCAATTATTTGTGGGTCAGGTTGAATCGTGTCATAAGTCATTACTGAATCGGCTTATATGAGCCCATCTATGAGTCAAAATGGCCTGACCCACCTTAGCCCATCATAGGTTTAGATAAGTCAATCCATCTTGACATGTATTTATCAAATTTTTTATTTTTTTTAAAATATATTTATTTTTAAATTTCTTAATAAGTTAACAAATATAAAAATTTAAATGGTTAATGAAAATATAAAGAGAAATATTTTATTTATGCATGACTCATTAAAAATCATTTCAAGAAGAACCCATTAATGGAACAAAATGTAGATGAGAATAAAAGACTATAATCGTAACAATTGAACATAAGATGTTTATAAAATTACTAAATGAAATTAAACAAACAAAAAACATATAAAGAAACATAAAAATAATTTTTTTTTTTTTTTTTTTATAATTACAATGTACAAGTAGTGACAATATCATAAATATCTAAGATCACATCTAAACATGACTTGGTGTGTGTATATATATATATATATATATATATATATATATATATATATATATAACCAAGGTATTATACTATGTGTATTATACATATATATATATATATTCAAAGTGTTGGTTTCTGAATCAAATTCGAATGCGGAAGCGTAGAAACATGGAACTTTTAATAGCGCTATAGAATATATTAATTTACATAATAAGAAATTAATCATATTAATTTATAAAGATAGATACCTAGCGAATGATTAGGCGAATAACTTAAGGTCTTTGATCACGAAAAATCCAAGCTCAAAGCTTTCTCAAAGAACTTGAATCTTCCTCGCCTAGTGCTTGAAATCAGTAAGTCGTAGATTGTGGGCTCTAATATGGAACTATCAGATTATGATCACACACTTTTTTTTCTATTTTACCGCTATCAATGCATGTATGTGATGAAACTAGGAATTGAAAGAACTTTTCTTCTCTTTTTCTCTCTTGTTACACAGTTGTCACTAGAATGTTACACGTTGTCAAACAAAATGTTACACTCGCATAAGGCTACATTACACGCCTATCTCATAGGCAAATGGAGGAAAAATTGTATTCACTAATTTTCTATTGTCTCTTATTTATAGAACACTAGGAGGACTTCTTTACTTTAACTTGAAGACAAAGTAACATAAAATTGGTTATTTTAAATTTCATTTAAATTACAGTTTCCCATTTAATTTTGAAAACAAAATTCTCCCTTCCTTTTTATTTCATGGCCAGCCACACTATTGGGAGATCTCCTTGTGGTTGGTGCAAATAGCAGGTAGGAGAAAGGAAACATTTTCTCCTTAATATAGTTTCCACTTTTAGTTCAAATTCAAATTTAAATAAAGTCAAACTTTACATTCCTTTAGAATTTGATCATAAAACTTATCAAACAAGTAAACCGGATATCTTGGAGACCAAATAACTGAATCCCTGTGGGATTCCCCCTATGCTACATGGCCCCTACACCTCCTTATACTGGGCGTGTGGCCCCTTGTGGTCCTTGTTGGGAATTGTGTCATAAAAGTATGAGATGTAATAGGATATTTATTATTTATTTAATAAAAGAGTTTATTCATTATTTTATGTACATATATTTATGAATATTTTATGAATATTAATGAAAATTCTATGATTATTTATGTGACCTTAAATATTTTATATAAGTATTAGATACGAGAGAATAATGTTTATGGATAATAATAAAAAATGATGTTCATAATGAATTTAATTAAAGTTCAGAATCTTTAATTAAAACATTATTAATACATGTCATTCTTATTTAGAATGGAACGGTGTTATCCGCACTATTAATATGGTGAGATATTAAATGAGTGTATTTTGCATAATTAGGTTATGTGGAACAAGAACACAAACACAATATGAATTTCTAGTAATTTCTGTTAAGTATAGAAATTCTAATTGAGTTTACTGATGGTCATATATAGAATGATCTTAATATCCTGAGTTCTTAACATACTCCTATTTATGGATTTTTATATTTTAATTTACTCGGTACGAATTCTGAGATCTTGAATCATATTCCTTATATTTTGGAGAGACGACGATGTAGGTAGCAGGAAATGTTATTATACGAGATGGAATCTATTCCTTCTCGAAAGAGAAGAAGATAAATAATTCTCTTGAGGGTTGATTTGGTACTTGGACTAGTAGGATCTCCGATTCATCAATGTATTTTATGAATCACTGTCCATTAGAGAATCAATGATACTCAAGGATAAAGATGTAATTAGAAAGGTTAACGGATTTTTCATGACTCTAATTATGAATTATTTCTAGAGGATTGATCTATATGCAGTGACTACATCACATAGTCATTTCACGGTTTAGAAGTAATTTATATCTATAATTACGAGAGTGTAATTCAAAATTTATAGTAGAGTAACTATTAGAATTAATAAGATTAATTAATTAATTAAAGTATTTAATTAATTATTAGTTTTATTAGAGCTCGAAATTAAACACTCATGGATAATTAATTGAGAATTAATAATTATTTAAATAATGTGATTTGTTAAACTTAAATTTGAATTTTGGATCACTTATGTGAAGGTGTTCACATAGTGTGAATGCAAGGCACAATGTGAACACACAATGTGAACACACAGTGTGAACACATGGTGTGAACACATGGTGTGAACACATCGAGAATTATCCATTCAAAACTTATTTGATAAGTTGTTCAATTTAGAATTCAATTAATTTAAGTTGGACTTAAATTGGAATTTAAATTCGAGTCAAAATTGGATTGCAGGATAAATGATGATTTCTCTTCCTTCCTTATCTGTATTTGGTGCCTAGCACATGGATAAATTTCCCTATCTTGGCCGGCCATTAGTGGATAAAGGAAAGGGAAAATTTGTTCCAAATTCAAGTGGGAGATAATTGATAATCTTTATCTTGGAGATAAAGATGAGACTTCTTCTAGAAGTCTAACTACCATTCTATAAATAAGAAGATAGTAGAAAATTGTGAGACACAATTTTTGGAAACAATTTTGACACAATTTTTTCTCCTAATTTCCATATAGTGGCTGGATTTCTCTAGGGTAGAGAGAGGAAAAACTTTTTCCAAAAATTCCACATCGTGCATGCATTAGTGTTCGTGGAAGTTCTTGAGTCTTTTGTTAACCCGTTTTGTTTCAAGTGTGCCCACACACACGTGTTTGTAGATTCAAGGAATTGACGAGAAAGGCTCGGGTTTTCTAAACAAAGCATTGGAGCGAGGATTGTTCGAGGTCAAAGAACTCATGTCATTAATAAATTAATGTGATTAATTTATTCATGCATAAATTAATATAATCTATAGAGTTATCTCAAAGGTTTTATGAAAATTTTTGTTATACACTATCCGCTACCCCCACACTTCCGCATCCAAATTTGATTTGGCAACCAATAATCCTACCATAGTGTGTTCTAAAATTAATTTAATTAAATAATCACATTATTTATTTCGAGTGATATTAAATCCCAATAATTCATTTTATCTTGCAAAGTTTACAATGATGACGCGGGTACTCATAGACCTATAATTCGGAGCTCTAATAAAATTAACAATTAATTAAAATCTTTAATTAATTAATTATATTAATTTTAAAAGTTACTCTACTAAAAACTTAGATTTTCACTCTTGAAATTATAGACATAATTTACTTCTTAGAAGTTGAAGTGTCCATTTGATATAGTCACTACATATAAATCAATCCTCCATAAATAATTTATAATTAGAGCTAGGTGAAATCCGTTAACTTCTCTAATTACATTTTTATCCTTGAGTATCATCAATTCTATAATGAATAGTGATTCATAAAACACATTGATGAATCGGAGCTCTTACTAATCCAAGTACCGAATCAATCCTCTAAGGTATTATTTATCTGCTTCTTTTTCGGGAAGAAATGGATTCCATCTCGTAATATTTGCATTTTCATCTACCTATTTCTTCATGTCTCTAAGATACAAGGAATAGGATATAGAATCTTAAAATATATACCGAGTAAGTGAAAAGACTCAAATTCATAAATAAGAATTTGCTAATAACTCAAGAGTAAGATCATTCTAGATATGACCATCTATAAACTCAATTGTTATTTCTATACTTAATGGAAATTATTATAAATTAATATTGTGTATGTGTCCTAGTCCTATATCATTTCATTATGCAAAATACACTCATTCGATATCTCTCTATATCAACGAGGCAAATAAGCTCATTTCATTCTTAATGGGAATGACATGTATTAATAATATTTTAATTAAAGATTCTGAACTTTAATTAAATTCATTTCAAACTAATTTCGATAATTATCCGTAAATACTATATTCTAGTATATAACACTTATATACCATATTTAAGGTCACATAATAATCTTGAAATTTTCAATGATATTCATAAAGTATATAACTAAACATGCACATAAATAATGAAATTTCTATTTTATTAATTAAATAATTAAATTCAAAATCAATGCTTTGGGACACTATTTCCAACAAAAAGTTGGTCCAAAATAGGCTTTGGAAGGGTCGAGATAGGCTGGCCCATTGTAGGCCCAAACGAGCGTGCCTGGCCCAACCTAAATTTGTCATGGCCCATGACTTTTTATGGGCCATGTCGTGCCAGACTGCCAGTCCATGAGCTGAGGTATGCCGATCTTGCCCAACCCACTAATATTGATGGATTAGGTCGTGCCTTAAACAATGTCGTATGGGCCCAACACTGTATCAGGATAGGTATGAGTCTTGGCGCGGCCCATAGTTTCATCTCTAAATTTTTGAGCTATGAAATTTTCATAAAGTTATATAAAATTGTCACATTTTTTAACCTAACTTGATTATGGTGTAAACTAAAATCTTAAAAATTGTATCGTATTGGTATTTTTTTTTTATTTTTTAAATTTAAAAGTGTGAGAATTTAAACTATATATTTTATGTTGACTATTCTCTTTTATTATATATTTTATTAACCTCAGTAATCTTTTTCTCATCCTTTACTGACGTAATATTTTCTAAGAGAAATAGATAATTTTGTAGTAATAAAAGTGTAAAAAAGACAATGTTGGTATGATAAAGTTATAAGATCATATTAGAACCACATTTTTTTTTTCTTTTTAGAAAAAAATATGAGAATGAACTTGATGAACGTATGATGAATATTATTAGTGGTGCAATACATAGATAAAATATTGCCTTAAACAGATTTATATTTATAGAGAAAAAAGAAGAAAAAAGAAAACTGTATTCCGGATTGTAGAGTTAATATTTTTCCTTAAAAAAAAAAAAGTGTAGAATTAATTAATGCGGGTAGATAGGGAGAAGATAGTTGAGAATAGTCAACAAAAGAAAAATAAAAATTGGTTACTTGAAGATGAAGCATGGAATATATTGGGAGAGGGAATAGAAAGGAGTTAATTCAGAAAAGGCAAAGCATATAATAAAAGGGAATTTAAAAGTGAGGTAGGAAGAAAGGAAAAAATTCTAGTCAATATTTTTGAAAGTCAACGTTCTTGTGAGACAGCAATCCGCTACTTTAATTGCTAGTTGTACTTCACTCAAAAGTCTACCATTTCAATCACTTCCAATACCCCTAAACCCAAAAACCAAATAAATAAATAAGTAAATAAAACAAAAAGAAGAAAAACCCCTTATATCCCTTGTATTCATTTTAATTTTAATATTTTTAATCCCATCCCTTCACAAAGATTCTCTCTCTCGCTCTCTCTCTCGCGCGCATAAATATCCATCATCACTTCCAATCACCCCAAGCTCAACAAAGTTCTTTTCACAAACTTGTCTCTCTATCAATCTCTTCTTTTTCAATTACTTCTCTACTTGATCTATATAATCATATTCTACATAGTACATAAAAATATATTTCCACCAAACTCTCTCTTTCTCTCTTATAGCCCTTAATTGTAGTTCATAACCTTGCCCACTTTATATTATATCATCATCATATATATATTATAGCTATATATATAGATATAGATATGGTGGTGCCAACTCCAAATTACCCAATTCACAACGAGAAGATCAACGATGCCATTGAGCTTCCCACCATTGATCTTTCATGCCCGGAGAGATCAGAAGTCTCGCGGTTGATCGTCAAAGCTTGTGAAGAGTTCGGTTTCTTTAAGGTTATAAACCACGGTGTCCCAAAGGACATAATAACCAAAATGGAGCAAGAGAGTTTGAACTTCTTTGCCAAACCAATGGCAGAGAAACAGCTGGCAGGCCCTGCAAAGCCTTTTGGTTATGGCTGCAAAAACATTGGCTTTAATGGTGATACGGGAGATGTTGAATATATTCTTCTCAATACCAACCCTCTCTCTATCTCTCACTGCTCCAAAATCATCTCCAATAACCCCACAAGCTTCAGGTATTTTATTCTATATATTTCTCTCTCTCTCTCTCTCTCTCTCTCTCTCTCTCTCTCTATATATATATATATATATATATATATATATATGATATGTTTTTGTTTGAGAGATATTTTTGCATTTGTAATGTACATGTGTATATATTGGCCTCTAAGTTTCAGATATATTAGAGAATGTAGTACTTTTCATAGATAATAGTGGTAGTAGGTGCATCCGTGCATGCATAAAAAAAAAAAAAAAAAAAAAAAAAAATCTCTTAGGGCTAATAAGAAACTTTATGATATAACCCGCTTATAATTATATTGGATCTGTTTGACCATGTATGTATTTTCTTCTTTTCTTCTTATAATATGTAAGTTATTTTTTGATTGGACTTGCTCACACAAGTTTCTTGACCCAGCATATTATAACTATATAGTTGCATGCTTAACATGGTGTCGGAACTATTTTATATACATGTCTGTGTGTGTTTATATATATATATATATGTGTGTGTGTGTGTGTGTGTGTGTGTGTGTGTGTATGCATGCTTGATTAATGAGCTCTATATAGCGTTCTAATCAAGTGTTCATTCATCTTTTTGATCTGATATACAGCATAATTTATCATGTCGCAAAATGTTTGTCAAAGTTTAGTTTTGGTGTTAGCTTTTGTGCATGAAAATGACAAGGTCGAAGACAAATTTTATTAATGAAGTGAATTAAGTTATTTAAGATCCTAAATACCTAATTTATGAACCGAAAATCAGTTAAAACCCTAGATTTATTGTAGAGAGACATTTTCAATGCAAAATAAATCTACTATTCATGAGGAAGAGCTCAATTATGTCCACGAACTCAATAGTGTGAATTTTAAAGAATTTTTTTTTTCTTCTAATGAATATGTTTTTTTTTTTCTTCTTTTTATAAACTTGTTTTTTGATTGAAATACATCAGAAAGTGAGATCGGAGTTCATAATTTAAATCCAACAAACTATGAAGTCAGGTGGGGTTCGAACTTGGAAGTTGTACAGCGTACTGTCACATAATTAACAGATTGAGAATCTGAATCGACAAGTCAGAGTTACATCAACAAGGTCCAATCAAATCAAAAAAACTATTTTTCATAATTAGAAATATTTTTTTTTAAATAGACATAATTAAACGAGATATTTTTTAATACGTCAATATACTAATAAATTAAGTTGTACGTCATTTGAAGTTGCATAAAATTATATAAAAGTAAAAAAAAAAAAATACGCAAATCTCATAGTTAAAAAAAATTTGACCTACTAATACCTTAAACGTACTAAAAAATCTCCCTAATTAAAAATCTTGAATGAACAAAACCACACACACATATATATATATATATATATGCACACAAAGTGACCATATATATTACCTCTCTTCAGTTCTCTCCCTCTCTTATTATCATCATATCATGACTTCACATTGGTGGGTCATTCTTGGACCCTAGCTCTCTGATGGGTATATTGCCAGTTTTTATTATTATTATTATTTCTTTAATTTTTGCTAGTTAAGATAGCAATTACAACATAATATATACTTTTGTATTGAATTTAATTGCTTAGTCTTTAATTGTGTATTGTAGTTCAATATGTTCCTAAATTCTAAAATAAATTCACTTAAAAACATCCCCTTGGTATGAAATTAATCGTCAATTTTATAATATTTCTGCACAATTTAAGTTAAAAAGATTCAGGGTCCGTTTGGTTCAGGGATTCGAATCATGCGATTTGAATCATTTTCGATTTACGTGTATTTTTTATGAGAGAAATCACTGTAGCGAACTACGAATCATGATTCAAATCAGGGGACAAATTCCCAACCAAACAGACCCTGAGTAAGAATAAAAAAAATATATATATAAAAAAAATATTAATTCTGTACGTACTTTGGACAGCTGTGCAGTGAGTTGGTACGTAGCAGCAGTTAAGGGATTGGCATGTGAGATACTGGATCTGATGGGTGATGGGCTTTTGATGTCAGACAGAAAGCTCTTCAGCAAACTCATTAACCATTCTGACAATGACTCTCTCTTCAGACTCAATCACTACCCCAACCCCAACATCAACACTGATCACCATGATCATCATCATCATTACCATCATCATCACAGCTTCAAGGTTGGCTTTGGAGAACATTCTGACCCTCAGATCTTGACCCTCCTCAGATCCAACGATGTTGGTGGCCTCCAGATTTCCTTGCAGGATAAGGTGTGGGTCCCTGTCCCCCCTGACCCCACTGCCTTTTTGGTTAATGTGGGTGACGTGTTACAGGTTGGTACTACTACCCTCCACTTATATATATATGCGTATATATGTATATTCTAACATAACACATGTAACATATACTAGAAAGTTTTAGGTTTAGGACACTTTGATTAATCATAAAATAAGAATTATTTTAATTTATATGTATTTTTCATGTAAAAAAATATTATAATAAATTATAAATTATAATTTAAATCTCCATTAACTAAATAAAACAAAAAATATTTATTTATTTATGTATCTTTGATAATTGAAAGGAATCTGTTGTGTCATAAATAATAGTGATGATAACAAATTCTAAAAAGTGACCTGGATAAGGAGTTTGAAACTGACTGAAGAAATCTACGTGAAAAAGTTGTGTGTAGTCAGAGACTGAGTAGTCACTGCCCAAAAACACTGACTTTACCACTTGAAGCTGGTGGACCCCACTCTTGTCGATCTCAATTTCTCTCTCTAATCTCTATCCAAACCAATAGGATCTCTCCTCTTAGGATCCGTTTGGTTGGGGGATTCGTCTCCCGATTCGAATCATGATTCGTAATTCGTTACAGTAATTTCTCTCACAAAAAATACACGTAAATTAAAAATGGTTCAAATCATATGATTTGAATCCCTAAACCAAACGGACCCTTAATTTGTTGGGAACTGGAATTTTTCGTTCTTTGATGTCATGACCAACTCAACTATCCTTTCCTTGCACCCAATTTGGGCCACGCTTAAAAAACATCCTTTTGATTCCCATTTCTGATTGCAAACTATTTCAATGACAACATGAGAGCAATACCAAGGAGAAATTTGTTCTAAAAACAAATATTTTTTTAGTAGACGTTATAGATTCAGAATTATTCTCGTTTTATGTATGTTTTTTACGAGTGAAAATAATTTAAACAATTATGAATTATAATTTAAAATTAAAGACAAATATAGAAAACAAACATCTCTTCAATAACCAAGATCTTGTTAAATATGATTTTAATGTGATTTTTTTAAAATAATTTAAAATTATATAATATATTAATCACATGTTACCTAATGATAATAATCAGCACCTCTACTGATCGTCATCATACATAACTCGTAGTTTTAACGTATTGACACATAGTTATCATTTTGTAAAATTCTTTGCTTCCGCAACATGGAATATTGCATGTGTGTGTGAAATATCACTATTACTATTATATGTGCGTCATTTAATTATTATAAATTTTTTGTGGTATTAATTGCAATGACTATTTATAGGCAATGACAAACGGAAGATTTGTGAGCGTGAGACACAGAGTAACAAACTCATACAACAACAACAGCAACAACAACAACAAGTCGAGAATGTCAATGGCATACTTTGCGGCTCCTCCTCTAAATGCATGGATTAGGGCTCCCACAGAAGTGGTTGCACAAGATAAGCCTTGTCTTTTTAGGCCTTTCACTTGGGCTGAGTACAAGAGGACCGCCTACTCTCTACGCCTTAATGAGAATCGTCTTAACCTCTTCATAGTGTCTAAAGACTGTGATGACATTATCAAGGAAACAATATATAATATATAATATATATGTAATGTGATCATAGTTTTCCTGTTTTGATTAGTTTGCTTTTATATATATATATATATATATATATATATATATATATATGTTTTAGTGGAGTTAAGAGTGTTTGGGGGGTCTGTTTGATTAGTTTTGTGTAGAGTACTACTCCACTGATTTTGATGTACTATCCTTTCTGTTTGGTTTCTGCTTAGATGAAGAAATTTTTTTTTTTTTTTTTTTTTTTTTTGTTGTTGTTGTCGGAACGGGAAAAGATCGATGCTTCTACTAGCTGTTTAATAGAAAATTATCGTCTTATGGTCTAATTAATTACACTTTTATATTCTCTTTCAATACAAGCACTATTGATTTCAGTATTGTCGTGCTTCAAACAGGGACAAAAATAAATTCATCAAAGAGAGGCTTTTCTAAAACATGGCTACAGATTGTTCCTCATTTGAGTCATTAGTCAATGCTTGTGGTGGTTTTAATTACAATTACTTGGTCTCTTTATTCCTTTTTCACTTGTAAAAGATATGGAACAAGATCCCTTTTTTATTTTGTTAAAAGGTCTAACATACAATGCTATATCATAAAGTTTACGCATTGCTGTGTTTGCTTTCTTAAAAAACAAACAGACCCGTAGTTCTTTATCTTTACATGTTTAAATCTCCTCAGTTTAGTTGCAATCACTTCTACAAGTTAAGTAATTCAATAAGTCGAAGTCATTCACAGATGGGTGAAGCTTCTAATTAAGATATTGTTTGTATTCTCGAGTTTTATAGATATAGTTCCACAGTAATTTCTTCCTGTAAATTTTTGTGCAAGCTCTATGAACAAACACAACAGAATCTTCATTTGATTTCTGTCTTCAAACTAATATAATCAAACACCTATAAATCAAATGGTCCGTTCATCAATATTGTTAATGAAAAAAGTATAATTGTGAGAGAATAACAAAATAAACTCAACTGATAATGGTGGGCTGGTCATTTATATTTAGCTAATTGGATTCTCCAGATTGTCATTTTCTACTCCGTCATGCCCGCTTCAAATTGCCTACCGCATTTCTTACTTGTCCGTTCAGAGAGCTTTTACTTTTACTTTTACTTTTAGTCAGTAGAAAAGATATATAAAAATTGTGGCCTTTCAGTACATTTTTTAAAAGAGTTTAATTGGTCAAAACAAAGTTTAAACTTTCTACTAATCAATTAAAGTGTTTGTGTGAAGCTTATGCCTTAAGGGAACTCTGGTATGGAAGCCAAAAGCAGTTTTTTAGAAGCTCTTCAAAATCAGCCTCACTCTTACTCTTACTCCTGCTCCTTTTTTTGTTTTTTGTTTTTTTGGTTATGGTTGTTGCATGACCACATGTATGGCATTACAATAAAACACTTTACTAAAACGCGGTTTGATTATGTGCCAATCACTTTTAGAATCTTTTCTTGTAGGAGTTGCTTTGTGGAACAACATATTATTAATAAAAAAAAAAAAAAATAAAAAAAAAATCTGAAGAAAACAGAATAAGTTCACCAGACGCGTGTGCTTGCTAAAACTTTCCCATAATCAAGTCGATAACAACAACAATCCAAAACTCACAAGCCAACTGGTCTACATTAATTGTCATCGGGTCAATCAAAACAGTTTCTGCATTACATCAATGGCTAACAAGAAAGTAGAAAGTTGAGTTGCATTTTTGAGTTACAGTTATTTAAGTGTAGATTTTAATTTAAATGTGAGTTATAATTTAAGTTAAAATTATAATTTGAGTTTGTATTTAAATTTGCATATTTAAATTATAATTTAAATTAAAAATTTATTTGAGTTTGTATTTGAGTAAGTCAAAACTTAAATTTATATTTAAATAGTATTTTAATAAAAACTCAATAGTGATAAAAAATTTTAATAAGGTATATGAATGAGATTTTATTCGTCTCTTCATTGTGAATGCATAGAAAAAAAATCATCTTAATTGAAATTAAAATGAAAAAATTATGACCTTTTTTAGAATAGAAAAAATATTATTCATTAACTTAAGTTTGAATTTAAGAATTTGAGTTAAATGAGAAACTTGAACTCATATTTTAACTTTAAACTCAAGTTACAACTCAAATTCAAACTCAAGTTTATATTATAAACGAACATAAATTTAAATAAAATTATAATTTGAATTTAAACTTTTTTTAAATTTTACTCTAAAAAAACAAATCCCAAATTCTGTAAAACCAAATTAACCACTCAGTTTAGCCCCTATTTATCAGCCTGAAAAAAGAAGAAAGTGGAAAAGAAGATTATTATACTCGCACAAGAAGACAGCTTAATACAGTATGTTACACAGTTAATACATAAATGAAACTGTTCTTCTGATAATTAGATGGTAATCCCAAATGGGGCAAAAAAAAAGAAAAATACAATTATAGTCCAGACAAATCGGTTAGGAGGCTTCCCTAAAACATAGCCCTCTGAGTGGAATTTGTTTGTCACTTGCAAGAGTAACAACAATCCCGAATATACATTTTAAATTGCTTGGTCAATTTAAACCTGGAAAGCATGAATTAATGTTTCTGCTTGTCATAGAAGGAGTCACCCACAAAACCTGTTCTTGAGCTGAGTGTTCTTCTAGAACTTTATTCATTTTAATTATATGACCACGGGGTATCGTTAGACCTGAATTTGAGATCTCGAAGCAAAGCGTGAACACTTCCTTCGACTAGTTTTGTTAAGCACGCAGACACAAGTCTCAAGCAGCTCGTAATCCTCTTCCCACAACAACAATGATGCCTTCTCCGGGTTCTCCAAAAGCATCTTTGAGGCCAGAAAACCAGCGATCGTCCACGTCTGGTTAAGCCGGGATTGCTTGCCTATAAATCTCCCGCTTTTTGTGTCGTAATATTCAGGCCATTGATCTACAGCAAGCCTTTTCTCTGCCAAATCAACAGCCTTTTGTGCCAATTCTGGCCTCCCCATCTTGATGCAGGCCAATGTGAACTAACAATCGAAAATTTGGCAATTACACAAATCAGTTTAATGGAGGTACTATCATATGACACCTATTCAAAAGCACTTTCAAAGCCAAAGAAAACAAACAGGAGACTTCTTTTTAGATGAAAAGATCTTTACCTGCCATAAGAGTGTAGGCCAGGACCCGCCATTGTGGTATGACCATGGGCTGTGCAAGCAAATTAGAGTCTTATCGTAAGATAAAAATATTTAACCAAACAAATAACAGAAATTAAAAAAAAAAAAAAAAAAAAAGTTCAGGTCATAAAACAAGAAAGTAAGCCTAGAGAAGCTCACGTATTCTTTGGGTCACCGCCGGTGGTTATCCTCCATTCTTCATACTCCAAAGCAGGGTAGCAAATCTTAAGAGGCATCTGCCCCATAAGATCATCCCATTTGGCCTCGATCAAATTCAAAATTCCCTCATTCTGTTTCTGGGTACCTAGGGATGAAACAATAGCCCAAAGATTTCCCAACGTGAAGAACCTAAAATCCATATGAGCAGGCTGAAGATTGCCAATAAGGTAGCCACCTTCCTCCGGAATCCAATCAACCAGCCATGAAGGTATCTGATCAGGGTAGATATTGAACTTGTTGATAGCATCTGTAGAATATTCCTCCGTCTTGTAACGATAAATCTCATTAATCTTTTTCATATCAACCCAATAGTACTCTCTGATGTGAAATGAAAGTGCGCTAAGGCGATTGTTGATTGCAGCAACCAGATTTTTGGAACTATCATTCACAATGACCATCTCACGGGAGCATCGTAAAGCTGCATAGAATAAAGCCTGCACCATGTACAATTATGTGAGAGATGATACATAGTTACAGGAGTGACAAAGTCAAGAGGTTCAACGTGTCAGCATACTTGGATTTCAAGAGGGTGTCCATGGATCCCCATCCGTCTATCGATCATGCAGGAACCATCAGTGACCAAGAGAGTGGGAAACATGTCAAAGCCATCACTCAAACAAAGGTTAAGGATCAGTCTTATGCCTGTCTGAACATCCACCCTCTCTTGCAATGCATAGTCCCCTGTGATCTTTCCATATGCCCTCAGCAAGATGATCCACCATAACCCTGTCAATGTGATTGAAAATCATCTCAGCTTCTTCACTTCTACATCATCATATTCTACTTCTATCATGGACACACACATAAACCAGCAAGATGATCAATGATGCCATTGTGCTTCCTACTATTGATCGACAACAGATCAGAGGTCTTTGGCTGATCATCAGAGCTTGTAAAATGTTCAGTTTGTTTTAAAGTTATAAACCATAGTGTTACGGGAGAGGTTGAATATATTTTTCTAAAAATGAACCTTCTCTCTCCCGCTTAATATTCCAAAACCACCGCAAATAACTCACAAGCTTCAGGTATTTTATTCTACTCTACATACCTACTTTTATTTGTTAAAATTTACAGTCTCTCTCATCTCTTTCTCATTTCATTAAGTACTCTTGCATGTTGTAATGTACGTGTACAGAGATTGGTACAGAGATTGGCCTCAAAGTTAAGATAAAATGTAGAACTTATATAGACAATGGTGGTTGGTTCATGCATTAAAAAGAAAAAGCAAAACAAAACGAAAAGAGGAGCCTACGGCTATGTTGGAATTTTCTATTACTAAAAAAAAAAAAAAAAAAAAAAAAAAAAAAAAAAAAGAGGGAGAACAAGAACAAGAAAAACCACACCCAGTAGGTTCACTGGGAAACATTATGAGGAAACCATGCAATTAACCATGTTGGTATTTTCTTATTACTATTATCATCTTTAATTGGACAGCCTCAAGTTTTTATTAGACCAGCATACTAATAAGCAGTAACTTGTTGCAAGGTTCAAAAGAACAAAATAAATTAAAATGGTGTTTGCAACTTTACTCGAGTATGTTATCATGAATGAGGTAAAATATAGTGGATATCAAGATATAGAGTGTTCATCACCAATAGTTAACAATGAGAACAATGAAACAAAGATATAGTTGAAAATTTACCAGAATCAACAGGTGCAACACGGCCAATGGCCGATTCGCCAAAGTCAGGATCTAGAATTTCCTCAAATGCTCCATCACTTCCGTCAAGGGGCACGGTTCTAACTTTGAAACTTGCTGGCATTAGCCCTTGCCCAGGGCTGTGGCAGTCCACAGTTTTCTCCCAACTCTAACAAAAGGATCAGAAAACAAGCACCACTTAATATTACATCAAAGACGTAATAAAGAAAACCAAACGGTAATCAAAGTAACCAACGCAGTCAATGAACCACAAAGGAACTGTGAGATACCTGTAATTGCAAAGTGTGAAGCAAAAAATTCTTGACGATCTCCGGTTCTCCATTGAGCAAGAAAGCAAGTGCCGATGGAACGAAATCCCGAATGAACACCTGATCATAATTGACAGGCTGCTTGTCCACCGGATTATTCGCAGCGACAGTTCCCACAGGATGACCGCAGTACATAACTACAGAGTCCCATAGCAACTTCCACGCCTCCTTCTCAATCTCGGACACCTCTCTCTCAACCTTAGTCTCATTCAAACTCTTGGAACTATCTAAGTTCACACTCGAATTTAGAACTTCCTCTAATCCAGATGCATCTTCTTCCTTAACCACGTCACTCGGACCCGTTTCGATTCTCTCAATCACCAAAGGCTTCACATTCAAGCCTCCTTGAACATAAATCCTCTCAAAGCTCTTCTCATTAACATGAGCATCCACCGAAGTCGAATGGTTCCGAAAATCGGATGCTACATTCCTTACCATCAAATGACTCCTCCTACTCCTACTACTTCTACTACTAACCCAACTATAACCACCATCCCCAATGCAATTCCTCCTAAAAATCTTAGATTTGACCCAATTCGAATCGGAAACCCTAAAACCCTTCCGATTCCGATCTGACAACCGTATGTACCCTACAATCTGAGAATCAGAGCCACCGGATCGGCCATCAAAGGCCGATTCCGGTTGAGATTTCGACAAATTTCCGATGTTCGATCTCAAAGGCGAAAATCTGAAAAGCGAACAACTTTCGCAACCAACCACTAAAATCCTACTGCTGGGTTTCATCGTGGAAATTCCAATACAACTGCTGGTATTCATTCTCAGAGTATCAAGAAAATCACACTCAGAGATTACCCAAAATAATTTTTTTTTTCTTTTGATAAAATTGATATACACAGCTCTGTTAATCTCGGAAATATTAGAAAAACAGAGTATACAAATACCTATTAACCTATATATATATATGTGTGTGTGTATGTATAAACGATCTATATATATAGAATCAAAGGAGGAAGATTATATATGTGTATATATAATTATGTATATGAATTTGAAGGAAACTGAGAAAATAAGAGAATAGATTTCCTTACGGTTTTTCTGCGCAGAAATGGTTTGAATGATGAACAGTTTACAAATGGCTGCGAAGAAGCAGAAGCTTTTGGGAATTTTATAGTCTCGGAGGAAGGAAAGTTCAACGAACGTCTTCAAAAAATAAAATATTGAAAAAAATGATACTTTAGTTTAAGATTACAGTTCTGTCCCTGCACGTGCAAGGCGCTTTAATATCTTGTGCTATGGAATTACGGAAATAGCCCTGCTCGTGCAGGGTGTTTGTTGGAGACTTGGCTGGGGATAAATACGGTAATTGGGATTAAAAGGAACGGGTAAAATGGTCACACGACGTGGAATTTGGAAATGGATAAGATTTGTCGGTGGGGGACCATAACTTTTGCCGGGTCTTGAAAAATGTGCGGAAAAAAGTCCCAAGTTTTGCTCTGTCTTTTTTCTTTTTCCTTTTCTTTCTTTTTTCTTTTCTTTTCTTTTTTTTTTTTTATAACTTTTTTCAATTATAAATGTGGAAAAGAAGAAGAAAATAGAAACCGTTGCCGTCAGGTTTTCGTATATACACGTGGGAGTTTTTAATTGGGTCCACTTAGATTTCTACGGTTGGAATAATACTAAAATATCTATAATGAGAGAAACGTGTAAAAAAAAACAAATCCCTTGTCTTTTTGTGTTGTGGTCATATTTCTCAAAATTTTCATTTTAAACAAAAATAAATAAGACAAATAAAAATATCAATTTCATTTCTTGAAGGAAAAAAATATCATTTTATTTTTTAGGTAAAAAAAAAAAAAAAAAAATCTGAAAAACTTTTTTTATGTGACATTTTTTATTTTAGACGGAAACGCGTGGTTGACGAACTCTTTGTCGCAAAGTCATGGGCGTGTCTTTGCGGATGACCTAGGAGAGTACACGACACGCTCCAATAACAGATGTCAAAACTGCCACGTCTTAATTATTATTATTATTATTATTTTGCTAATTGTCTGAATTATTTGTCATGGTTTCAGACAGAAAGCCAGATTCCTCATTCCTGGGTGGACCTACCATGAATTGGGCTTAGAAACTGTGTCCACTACTTAACTTTGGGCCTAAAACTACTGAGGCTTAGAACTGGGTCAGGATGAAGCAATTAGGATTCTGTAAAGTATCATGGTAGGATACTAGCGTACTATCAGGCTATCATGGGTTGCCAAAACTTTAATATCAATGTAGAACACCTCTAAGTATTATGGTAGGATATCGATGTTCACAGTCTGACTATTGTTGGTGCTGAAATTTTTCGTATCACAGCATGATACCTCTATGTATCATGATAGGATACCAAAGGTTATGAATAAATGGTGTAAAATGTCAAAGTCACCATTCTCATTAATTAATCAAAAATATAATAATAAATTTTAAAAAAAAATTCTGAAATTTTTTTAAACATTTAAAAATAAAAAATAAAATAATGCTTTAAATTAAAGAACAATTTTTTTGACTTTTTTTTTTTCTAAATTTATTAGTTTTTGGTAAAATTATGATAAGGTAAATTTGACATTTTATGTCCCAAAAAGGACTTGAAGGTACTAAAAAATAATTTTCTAAAACATCAAGGTACGAATTTAAAATTACTAAAACCACATGATTGTAAAAGACAATTATGTTAAAACACAGGGTACCGATATGAAATTTTTCCTTTTACTAATCATAAAAAAAAAAAAAAAAGATATCGTGGTGCACTTCATCTCTCCTAACCCCTACGGCTATAGTAATAATTTAAGAGACTATTGAGTATGTAGAAAAGACCTGAACTAATTTACTACTGACTATCCACTCAGTTTTCATTCTCCTCACCTAAAGTGTGACCCACATGACCCACTTAATTTCTCCAAAGAGGCTGTGCAATCTTGGGAATAGAGACTCGAACTCTTAATAGATAGATACAAAAAACCTAGTAAAGACATTCTTACCATTACACCACGACCCTCGTAGTCAACAACTCAACTTGAGTGGGCTTCTTTCAGCTCATATGCGGTAAAGATTTTTACCATTCATGCTATGTGATGTGAGCAAGTTGTTGTTTTAAGAATAAGGAAGAAAAAAAAATAGAATAACAATTTTAAACAATAAAATAGGTTAGTCAAAGTATTTGTGATAAGATGAAACCGCATATCATAGTTTTTATGAGGCCATTAGGGTATCTTCTCAATTTTATTTCTCTTTAGAGAGCCATTTATATATTTTTAAAAACTACTTCACCTGTAACTATATCATTATTATTCGCCCAAAATCTCCACCGATAACCTAATATAAGACCTATTTTTATTGCTTATATGTGTGTTGTCTTAAATAATTGAGGGATGAATGTACCTACTTTATTTTCTAAGAAAATGAATTGGTACTTTTATTGCTTCAATTATGCAAGATCGCAGCTCAGGCTTAACTAACCTGTTTATTACACACAATTGGAATAGATATATTTAGCAAAAAAAAAAAAAAAAAAAGAATTATTTTATTGCTTTATACTTGGGGACTTAATTTGTATAGCGATGAAATGCAATTATATCTCTTAAATATGATCAGCAATAACGAAGTTGTTGATTAATATTCCATAGAAAATATGGCATCTGGTAATATGTTTAAAATTTGCCCTAATTAAAATTCAAACTGCTGTTGCTAGCCCATTAAGTATAATATAAGTAATTCAATTTTTAATTATCAGGAAAGCAACGGAACAACGAATTGTTACTCTAAAACTCATTGATTATATATATATATATATATATATTTAATTTAATGGTCAAGACATCCAAGTTATGATTATAATTAGAATTTTACATATTTGCTTCATTTTTTTTTTTTTTTATATGTTCTGGGAATTCTTCATCGCTTTAAAGCAAAGAGGTCAAATGTACGTTTTATATAGAGGAGAAAATAAAGCATGTAAATAGTTTGGTGAGCACGTTCTATCCAATTCTCGAACGACTCTACATGTATGGGAATATGCCGATGCTCCCGCATTGGGTGTAGCTTTCGAGCTTGGTAAGATTAGAGTTGAAGTGGAGTAAGTTGCAACTTGATCCGCTTGAATCTCTCCAAGCTTTGCCCAATCTAGTACGGTTAGAAAATATCCTTCAGTGAAAATCATCACATGAAATCTAAGAAACGTTCATGTTGGATCAACTCGGGATGTTTAGTATGAGGATTCGTGTTATAATTCGAATCATAGTTTGTGGCTCGTTACAATATTTTTCTCACAAAAAACACACGTAAACTGAGAATGGTAATGAATTTAGGAACCAAACATCATGTAAGAATCAATAAACTAATTAGCAGAAACATACCTGAATCCATGACGATAAATTACTCTCTAGTACAACTCATATTCTACAAATTAGCTTATGACGAAGAGGAGCTGTGTTTCAAAGCGGGAGGATTCAAAATGCTCAAGCATTTGACATGTATAGATTTGAGGAGATTGAGGCGAGTGTAGAAGAAGGGGCTATGCCGCATCTTCAAGAGCTATGCTTTGAAGACTGCAAGTTACTAAAGAAAGTGCCATTAGGGATTGAACTCTTAACTAACCTCATAAAATATGGGAGATCTATTTGTGGAAAGGATATGTTCAAGCAATCTTGGTGGACATTTGGTATAAATTCATAATCATGATTCAGAACCATTCTCGATTTATGTGTGTTTTTTTGTGAGAGAAAATATTATAACGAGCCACAAATCATTATCCGAACCATAACACGAATCCACTAACTAAACGCAGAGTTAGAATCGGACATTTCAAGAGTGCAACATGTGCCAAAAGTTTTTGTTGGTTCTCGAGATGCTAGTGGAGTAGTGAAAGGATATAAGCATCACAGAACTTGAGAAGCAATGAGGTAACACCTCGTTTATTATACAATATTCATGTTAGTATTTATTTTTCATCAAGTGTTTACAAGTTCACCTATTTCTTCGCTCCATGTAATGAGATGAATTCTTTATATCACTATCTTTTAATTTTTCTTCTTAATATATATAATGAATTCATTAATTTCAAGATCATAGAAGAGGTTATTTAAAAGAACCAGACTCCATTTATCACAAAAGAATGTATAAAAATCCTTCTTTTAATATATTTTTTCATTCTTTCTTACTGCACAATGCATTGAATTCGTCATATATTAAGGGTGGGTTTGGATATTATATTATATTCTGACAACAAAATGAACATTTAGCACAGTGCTTTAAGTAATATTAAAATTAGACTGGAGCTTGTTCCTTGTGAATTCTAATCTAACTCTTAACAACTAAAAATTGTAGCCAAAAAAAAAAAAAAAAAAAGAAAAAGGAAAGAAGTGCTTTTTCATCTATGATCAACATTACCAAACTCTCCTAGTACAATTGATGGATGTACATTTATGTACTAGTCTTTGTTATTTTTTCTGTGCTTCACTCCTATAATATTGTAATCTCTCATAAATTAATTTGAAAAACGTTTTCTTTAAACACTCAAGTCCAAGTCACCAACTTCATATATATTTTCTATAAATTGGTGTTCACTCTTGTATTTAAAGGATACGGGACTCATGTTTTTCTTTTTACCCATTACATATTTCCCCATCAAGTGTTATCAAAGATTATCAAGTATTACATCCTAAACACGTTCAACTTTTAGTTTTTAACGCGTAAAAAACAAATATTAAATTTCATAATCAAGCAAGACTAAAGATGTTAATGGTGAAGTGTCATGCTACCTCAACCAATAATTAATTTGCCTCATCTGTGCTTGTGTTGTGCTTAGCTAGACCACTCACTGAAACTTCAAATTGTGCTCGTGTAATTCCAAAATTTAAAATCATAGAACCAGCCCGACCTATTAGCCGGACAAATCTCGTGCTAGTACTTTTTATCGTGTTGGGTATAGGGCCACCCCATGGCAATAAAAATATAATTCTTTAACACTTTGCAATAAAAATAATTCAAATAAATATAATTTCATATTTTATTATAAAGAAAAAAAAAAATTTGATGCCATCATAAATACTAATTTTTACATATAATTTTTCATTTTATTTAATTAAGAGAGTAGCTAGCTAACATAAATGGATTAGGACATCCTACTAAGTAATCACCCATTACAAATCTAACACTACATGAAGTGAATTAATTATGTTTTTGTAGATACATATATATATTTTTTTTAATTATTGAGAAATGTGTTATGTTAACATAAAATTATATAATAAAAAAGAAAAAGAAGATATACTTATCATGTCAACCCATTATACTAAATATATCTTGTCTTATTGTGTTAGTGCGGTCAGACGAACATGCGTAAAATTATGAGCTCGGCACGGCCCATCATTTCATATTGTACTTAACTCAATCCATTATAATCTCTGTAGTGCCATTTTATGGCTAAAATTTTTCATATCGTGTCATCAAGGCAGCTTGGCCCACCATTAAGGTGTGGCAATAAGTAATATATGTATGATAATACTATAATAGGCAGTAACCTGTACATGATCATGAGTGATAAATTCCAAAATTTTCAACTAATGACTGTCTCATTGGACTCCCAAATACTCGGTCTCTTTTGGACTAATCAATCATATTGTTCCCACGAACCATGAATGTAGCTACTTTTGAAACGTCGAACGACTTTGGACATTATACCATGCTTACTTTTACTAGACTTTGCACTCTTTAAAAGGTGAAATTCCATGACTCTGCACTTTGATCTTAATACAAATCCAGTTTCACCAAAGTCCTTTATATTGAATTGTTTGACTAATCATCTAACTGATGACAAAACATCTACATCACTCCATTGAGTGTACTGCTATCAAATCGATTTCGGTGCCTGACTATGACAGATGACAAGATGGATTACTCTGGTGACTAGCGTTGAGGATTACCAGTGCTCATCCTTCGATTTCTACGACCAACACTAACAGAACACTTGTGGTCACTCAGTGGATGACCTCTACAGACATCGCCACGAATGCTGCGATCAGGGGCCACTCTTTTGATCAAAGATCAATCAGTACAGATCACTTTGAATACTAATAACGAGATAATTTAGGCCCGTTCGTTTTGTTAGTTCGAGTCACAACTTAAGTTGTTGTTACAGAATTTTCTCTCATAAAAATTTAAATTTAATTATACTTTCTCTCACATAAATTTACTTTTTAACTTAAATTATTAACTCAAACGAGCAAAACAAACAAATAAAGCCCTAAATGCTAATAGTATTCTAGTTAGTACATATGCTAGATGGGCATTCCGCTTGTTCTCCCTCGAATATTCTGCAACCACAAATCTACTCTCAAGCACAACCGTATTGGATCCGCAACTTGAACTGGATTGGATGGGGGCCCAATATTTGACCCATATCTGGGCTAGAGCTATTGGTATAGGCGTATAGCGAACTCCTCAAGAATTTATTAAAAAGAAAATGGTGGAATTGGATGACTTTCCACAAAGAAAGCGCGTACACAAATGGAAAATACAAAGTAGACGTTGAAAGAGAGAGATAATTCATTACTAATTAGAGTACTACTCTTGCTCTTGGAGTTGAAGCTTTAAGGATAACTTTGTTTAATCAGATGTAACAACCCTCATAACCCTTTTGTGTTTAGCTAAGTAGTTAATTAATTAACTAAACCCCACTAATCGAGGTTGAAACACGGTCCTCCTCAGGTGGCGTAAGCAGTGATTCCATTACTATGCACTCACCGGCGGGGCTTAATGATTTTTCATTAAAAATTAATCAAATTTAGCTGCTTGACCCCGTGTTTTTCGTGCTTTCATATATGATATATGATATATACATATGTGTGTGCGCGCGTGTTTTTCTTTTAACTCTTACGATAAGAAGAGTTCCGGTCAAATGTAAAAGGCTGCTAAACCTCTCTAATTAATAATAATTTGTTATTAAAAAATATATAATTCTCATTGTTTGTCATTTCCTTTCAGTGCTATCTTAAAAAAGTATATATCTTTTGTTGAAAACGTATGGATAACCTCATCGGCGTTTGGTAATGTTTTTAAAATAATTTTGTTTTTAATATAAAAAATTAAGATTATTTTAAAAATTATTTTAGAACCAATTTTAAAATTACATTTAATGGTCTTTAAAAAGATTAGTTTGAGTATGATAAAAAATTAAAATTGTGTTTGGTTATATTTATATTTGTTTTGAGTACATGTAATTAATAATCTTAAATTAATATATTAAGTAATTAATAATTGATAATTATTTAACAAATAAAAATTTATATATTAATAATATAATAATAATGAATAAATTATCATTATTGAGTACAGAGTAATTAAACTATATATATAATAAATTACTATGCAATTAATTACTAATTATCAATTATTAATTATTATTGATTAATATATTACATATTGATAATTATAATTTAATATTAATTATTAATTGAGTAATTACTATTTATTTTTTATTTACTAACTATTTACTAATTAATGGATTATAATTAACATTATATACGATTGATATATTAATTATTAATTATTTATTTAATAACATATTATTACTTGGTTTATTGTTAATATTTTATATAATTATTTTTTGGCAATTAATCTTTGACTAAATAATTAATTATCATATTATTTATTATTTTATTAATAAAATTAAAAATTAAATAGTAATAAATTAATATTTAATTAATAATTAAGTAATTACTATCTATTTATTAGTTATTAACTTTCAATCATTTTTTACTTTCTTCAAAAAAAAAATCACTCTCATTATTTTTTATTTTCATTTCTATTTTCAAAACTTTTAGTAAACAAACGCGATTTGTAGACTGATTTCGTTTTCGTGCCTCAAAACATGTGCAGAAACGTTTTCGAAAACAACTAAAAAACAATTCTGAACGCACCCCATGTTTTTGAATGTTTATTCTGATGCGAGCTTCTCTCTCTTTTTTTTTTTTTTTTTTTTTTTTTTTTTTTTTTGAGATCCAGTCAAAAAAAACAGTAAGCATAATTTCATTTTTCTGATTAATATTTTTCAAGGTAGAGAAAGTAATTTACGGACTATAATTAGTAATTTTATGTTAAATAAAATTACTAATTAACGTGCATGGACGGACCACTGAGACTCCATTTTATATATGTAACCGTGTATTATATTACATTCACATATGGTTAGCCCCATTAATATTAATCTTATAACTCTCCTGAAAGATATTACTTTCTCTAAAAATCCAATACACATAAAAACAATAAATTCAATCTTCAATAATCTTGATAATGAAATTTATATACAATATTTTAAAGGCATGAAAATCTGTAGGGACAATTATAGTGCATTAATTATTTTTGATTAAATTTTACTTTAATTATTAGGCGTAACTAACGTGCTCCATTATTGTCAACGTGGTTCAACAACGTGTCTCTACGGATTAGAAAAATAGAGGAAGTTCACGAGTAAAGATCATTATTAAAGGAACTGCATATAAATTAACATTAAACATATAATCGTTTACTTAAAATTAAAATCAAGCGATTGTCTAATATGAAAATGAATACAAATAAAGTCAAAACTATAATAGATATTGTAACTTTCTGTAATACACACCTATAATTATATGGTTACAAGCAACATTGATCTTATCCACTAATTATTAGTGTTGGGAATGTTATATATATTAGTCAAAATGCATATATATTATGTTTGCTCGCTGTCGTAATTAACACATTATTACGTATTTCTCTCTTAGTGATCGTTAACTTTTGCAAGCCTAACAATGGAGATGAAGATGCTAAACTTATATAATTAATTAGCTACTGACCTATTTCCAATTAATATTAACATACATTATACATGTATATGTATATGTGTCTATATATATGTATATATATATATATATATATATATTCTAGTTCTGATCAAAGTGAGGACCATCAAGATTAGGAAAAAGAAACATCAACTTACTATATGTGTGTGTGTGTGTGTGTGTGTGTGTGTGTGTGTGTGTGTGTTCTTGTCCTGATCAAAGTTGGAGGATCAAAGTTCATGTCATCATCAACGTCAATTCATTGATTGATCAAAACTATATGTATTTCGTGGATCACATGATACAATGAGTGTCCGTACGTAGTACAATCTTTATAATTGGTTAAAGCGTACGTGACTCAACTCTAACAAAACTTGGTTTTGTCGTGCCCATGTCTAAATACACAAACGCATTGCATCATGTCATGCTTCCATATAACGTTTTTCAGGTTAACTTTGGAGGATATTATTGACTTCCTTTTGATTATATATGTATGAATTCTACATCCATATATTAATTAATGTTCTCATAAGTATTTATAAATGACATCTCTAAGATCATGTAAAGTTATATATATAGTTTAAGATAGAGTTTTTAATAAATCACAAGACTCTCATACCCCTAAATCTCTTTCAAACTACGAGAGATTACATTTACACCTTATCAATTAGTAAAAATTTGACGATATATATATGCATCTAATAACGAACCTTATATATATGGTTTCAATTACTCTAATGCCAATTACTTTTATAAATTTATACAGCTGTATATATATATATATATATATATATATATATATATGTATGTATGGTGTATGTATGTGCACCAAAAAAAAAGGTAAATAATGTGGTTCCCTATAGTCTATTTGTTCTGAACTTTACATTTATTGAGATATATATATATATATGTATAATTATATATATATATATATTAATAATTGTGACTCTAAAATAAACACGAGGCCTCCTTTTCATTTGGCCCTAACCCTAATCCTAAATACAGCCTCAGCCTCTCTTATCTCCGAAAACCCATCATTAATTATGGAGAAAATTAGGTTTTGAATTGTGATGGGATGGGATAAGGATGATTGATCGGGGGAAGGGGCAATGTGTTCATTCTATTAGTGGAATGCAAACATAAGCACTTCCTCTGTTTGTTACGCCTTGGAAACATCTTCTACGCATATCAAGTTCAATGACACACACACACACACACACACACACACACACACACACACACATATATATATACTTATAGTAATTCAAAAGGAAAGAGATCATGACTCTAACATTACTATATATATTGCTTGTGTTACAGACACTTAATATAAATATAAATCCTCCAAAATTGAAACAATTACTTGTGGTCACTAGGGCTTTGACAGCCTAAAAGTTGCAATACATACACCACATGTATACATATACATATATATATATATATATATATATATATATATATACTCGCATTAATTAGAGGCCAGAGGAGTGGGGGACCCCCCTTTGATCAATCGTTTTCGTTGCAAAGCTTCACGCAAGTATGTGTGTTTGTGATTTAATATGATTAATATCAACAACAACAAAAAAAAAAAAAAAAAAAAGGAAATAGTTAGCGTGGGTACATCAATCAACTCAAATTGGTGCTCCAAACAGAAGAAGAAAAAAATGAGATAAAAAGTGCACCGGACGGCCATGTGCTTTTTCGATGTGTTCCATTCTTTTTACTGAATTGATGTTTGTTAATAATTGTGGTGTTATATATATATATATATATATATATATATATATATATATATAAAATCCAATGAGAGAATTATTGGTACTTCATATTCGGGTTCATTGTACTCTCTCCCCATGTACTGCTCCTGACCATAGACCACCTTAATAAGGTTGCCACCAATCAGCGATATATAACGTGTGGATGTAAGTATAAACAATGTTGTTGTCCTAAATGATCAGTACGAATAAAAAAAAAAAAAAAAAGAAAAAAAAAGGGGGGGTCTATTTCTATAGCAAATTTCAATATTAATTTGTGAGTCACTAATACAGACTCTATTTCAACCTCTTTATGCGTCATCAGTTAAAATGAGGAGTGACGTTCTTCTAAATCTATATATAAAAAAATGACTTATTACTATGTGTGTTTGTTTGAAAAAAAAAATTAAAGTAACACGTGTTACAAATAGCAAGTAACATACGAATAAGAATCTGAAATACCCCTTTAATTTGTTTTCCTAATTTTTTTTCCTATGTGCGGGTAATCTGAAACATGCGTGTTGCAAGTTTAAAGGTACAAAGATATATATATATATATATATATATATATATATATATACACATATATATATAGAAGGTATTCATGATTATTATCTCCATTTGAAAAAGTGCCGTGAAATGGAGAATAGACCCCACTTATCAGACTGACACAATTAGATCAATTTGGCCTTCGTCTTTCTCTCTCGCATTTTCATGGTAAAGGATAATTTTCCCGCAAAACGATCATGATGAGAGGGCCTCTCTCATTTAACTGATCGGAATCTAATGAGGAGTATAAAATCAAGTTAATTTATTGATTTAAATTTTTAATTTAAATTTAGATGTAAATATTTATAAAATTTAAATTTAGATGTAATTTTATGTAAAAATATTTTATTATATTAAAAAATTAAATGTGATTGTAGAATTTTTTATTATAATAAAATTTAAATTATTAAAATAAATGAGATTTAAATTTTTTTATAAACACAAACTTAAATTAACGTTGACATGACACGTGTATGGTTGTGACACATATAAATGACAGTAACCCTAACACTAGCTAGCTAGGCCAACTTTTTCCCCTTTTTTTATCAGGAAAAGAAAGAAAAAACCAGCCACCAGCTAATTGGGTCCTACACCAAGAGTATGACCATAGATATTTTTTAAAAAATATTTAAGTCTCATTTATTTCGCTTATTTGAATTTAAAATTTGAATTTTGTTATAGTAAAAAACTCTCATAAATAATTACATTTAACTTTTTTATTATAATAAAAAGCTCTCACATAAAATCAAATCTCAGCTCGAATTAAAAACTCAAATCAACGAACTAAACGGACCCTTATAAAATACCGTTGATGTTAAACACTATTATTAATAAATAGTGAGTCGACTCATTTTTTTTATTAAGTCCCGTTTATTTTATTAATTTTAATTTTTAATTTTAATTTTGTTATAGTTAAAAAATTTTATAAAAAATTATATCTAATTTTATTATTACAATTAAAATTTTTTATATAAATTATATCTCAATTTAAATCTGTAAACTAAATGAGATTTAAAAGATTTTTAGTTGGAGGATTTAAATTATATAATTCGAATAATTTTTAATTTACGTATATTTATTATTAAAAAAAATACTATAATAAATTATAAATCATAATTCAAATTAAGAAACGAATTCTTATACTAAATATTAATACCACCGGTAATATGATTATAATATTGTTAATATTTTTCTTTATTGAGTTGCCTAGTAGTTGTAGTTTTGGGTCCCACTATCTTGACCAAGGAGTCGTCGGTAGATCACATTTGTCTTGACCACGTTCCAATTGAATAAAAAAGGAATTGGAAAACTCGTGACATACGTATACGTAGTGGAGTCCAGTTGTACGTGTACATGAACTCTTTATACGTATATATACCAAGATTATTATATATAAATATTAGTCTCTTTTACGTTTAATAAAGTTAATTCACAACAAAAAATAATTATACGGAATCACCTAAAAAAATCGTCTGTATTATATTTTGTTATATCTAAATTTAATATAGACACTCACGTTTATGAATTATTTATACATGTAAAATTATATATATATATATATGTATACGTATGTATATGTACTGGTCATACGTGGACTTCTCAATGCATAAGTATTAATTCAAGGGTTTCGGCTCTCAGTGCCTCTATCTAGCAGAAAACTAAAAGAAGGCGGCAAGTATTTTCTTTTCCTTTCTAATTTCACTTGCCTTTTTATATTGGATGATAACACGTGGCAGCTTCTCAACACCTCACTTTCATGGGACCACTTTGGTGGCTTCTCCAATAGGCACGCGGCCTACAAAGATTCGGCGCCGCCATGCCCGTCTCTCTCTTCTTCTGATCTTTCTCTCTCTACATACTATTCCGTCACGTTTTGCTTCCAACTTTTTTAACTCTTTTTTCTCTTTATACATTCACGACATTTTCTTCCATTCTTAATTTTTCTAGGGAAAAATACTTTCTTTCACTTCCTTCGTTTTATTAATTTAAATTTTTAATTTTTAATTTTTATAATAAATTATTTTTTAAAAAATATTACATTTATTTTTTTTTTATTACAAGAAAAAAAATTTTAAAATATATTATATTTCAACTCAAATTAAAATTTTAAATCTACAAAATAAACGAAGTCTTTATTTCTTTCACAAGTTCACAATAATTAAAGAGAAAGGTCTTTAGAAAAAAAAAAAATTTACAGTGAGAATTATTTTTTTACCACGAATAACTGTTATTTTATTCGTTGAATTAATGTTTTAATGATTTGATCTATGAGCGAATGCAGTCATATTTCGCACACTACAACAGTTTTTATTGATAATGAAAATGATAATTACCGACATTAAAAATTCTGAAAAGAAAAAGAGACAGGAAGATGAATCTATAATATCATCAAGATAGGTTTTGGAATTATGTGGAGCAAGCTTAATTATAATGCATAAATTCTTTGTCTTCTCAAGTGGGTTCTAACTAAGCACTTTGTCCGTACGACATCCAACAAAAAAGAAATAAAAAAACCTTGGAATCGTACTTAGGTGGGCTTAATGACTCTAGAATCGATAATTAAAGATGATCATTCATTCTTTTTTCTTCCCCTTTTTTAAAATTTTAAATTCGTAATATTTGTCCCTAATGGTTAACTAAACTTGCAAACCCACGAATGTTATTGAGCCACGTATGGAAATCATTATAAATTACCTTTTAGCAATCTAGAAACATTAGACTTTAATTCTGGTTCAGGCCCCATGGACAAGGTTTTCAAAAGGAGCATTATAATTAGTACTTGTTATAATAATATTATAACTATATATAAATAAAATATATATATATATATATGTGTAAGTGGATACATGATATATGTGTGTGTAGGGATGGTGGAACCAATTATATACTCACACACTTTATATCACAAAATTTATCTGGAAACATGCTACTATAATGCAATCACTAGCGAAAAGAAGATGGAAATAAACAAAGAACCAGTAGTACAAAGGTCATTTTCAAAGAATGAAATAAAGAAAATAAAGAAATCAAATTTCCCCACCCCAAAAATAGAAAAAAAAAAAAAGAAAAGAAAAGGATAAAAGTACAAGCTGAGTAATAATCCACAGTTTTGGATATGATCTCTCTGTCCTTCACATGATGAACTTCTCTATATATATTTATCCTAGATTAATCTACTCCATAATTTTCTTTTTCTGGCTTCTATTTTTCCCACCAAATATTTGTGGGAAAATATTTAACATCTCTACACAATGAAAATTAAATACCATGCATGCACTAATTTAAAAATGATTTCACCCCCCACAATTAATTATCCAATATTTTTTGTGACCTTATTGTAAAAACCACATGTCTTGATCAACATTATTCCACAAGTTGTCCACTTCCTCTATCCAGTACTGATTGTTCTGATCCATAGAAGCTTGGAAACGATCATCAATATTTAATCCTTCATGACTGAAGCTGCTGTTATTCTGATCATAAGTTGTACACATTGAAGGATGATAATAATAAGTACCTCCAGCCTGTTGATGATGATCATGAGTAGTGCTTGGTGCCGCTTGGAAATACTGATGATGATCATGAGGATTTGTAGTTGTTGTGGTGGTATTAGGGTTGTTATTAACTGGAAGAGTAGTAGTAGTAGTACTGTAGTAGTGATCAGTCAGGTCGGAAACAGGCGAAAATTGGGCCCCAAATGAGTCCGAGGAGGCGGCGGTGCTTGAGTTCTCAGGAGTGTAATTAGCGCTTCCCACAAAGTCATTGGAGATATTAATAATATTGCCAATTGGCAAATTATTATTGATCATGTTGTTGTTGAAGTTGTTGAATTGGTGGTGATGAGTACTTGGGGCGCCTGCGGAGACGGTGGTGATGTTGGCGGTGGTGGTGGCAGCGGCGGTGTTGGCGGCTTGAATCCTCTCTACAAGCCTTGGCATCCAAAGGTAGCGCATGGTGTCCTTGAATTGCTTGCTGTTGACGTCACATTTGAGCTGCTTGGCATGCTTCTGAACCCTTGTTCTCCAATAATTCTTTATTTCATTGTCCGTTCTGCCCGGCAAGTGCTGCGCAATTTTGGACCATCTGCATGACAAATTATATGAACAATATTATTAGAAAATTATTATAATGATTCATATTGGAAAATTATCAAGTAAAATTAATGAAAAGTATTGTAAATGTTATTTACCGGTTTCCCCAGCGAGAATGGAGCTCGAGAATGAGAAGTTGTTCTTCAAGAGTGATGTTTCCACGTCGAACATCAGGGCGGAGATAGTTCAGCCACCGCAATCTGCAGCTCTTTCCGGTTCGCTTTAGGCCTGTGGGAAAATTAACAAGATTAATTATTCAGCAAATTTAATTATTTGTTAAGATATGCAGAGAGATTTTTTTTTTTTTTTTTGGTAAAGTTGACTGTTATATATCATCGTGAATAACAAACACTAAAGAGGAAGAAAAGAAAAAAAAGAGAGGGAAAGGAAGAAATTGATGGTCATTTTCACTCCCTAACTTTTTTCGTGATTTCTCGGACAATATTTGCAAGTAAAAGAGAAAAAAGAAAAGAAAAAAAAAAAAAAAAGAACAATCATCTTGATCATGTGTACTATATATAGACATGTATAAATATATGGTTCACATGTTTCATCATATGATCAATCAATTTTTATCTTTTGCCTAATATCGCCATAACAAATTTATTCTTTCAAACATTATAAGTATATATGTATATATGTATATATGGAGTAGTACTAGCCCACACGCTTTTCTTTCCTTCCCAAAGAAACGTCAAACCCCTCTTTGTAGATCACTACTTATCCTTTGGTATGATCCAAAGGACATCATGTAAATATTGGTCATCTAATCAAAACTGTTGGAGAATAGAGCATGATCAGAAAGAAGATACATATCATTAACACCAGATCTTTCATCAAAAACCTAATTTATTATCATATATACTTTTATATTTTGTGTGTGACAATATATATATTGAAAATAACAAGGCCAACCCAAAAAAAAAAAAAGACCAGAAAAAAGAGAAAAAAAGATTCAATTATTCATGATTTTAGAAACTACAACTTGTTGTGTGGCTCTATCAAAGAACAGTACAACTAGTGGGGAAATAATAAAAGTGATTATAGTGGGGGGTTTAATATATGATTAACACAATAGTACTATATTTAAATAATTACCGGCGCAGCGAGCGAGGGAATTCCAGCGTCCTTCGCCGTGATTAGCAATGTAATTGATGAGAGTAAGATCTTCCTCAACCGTCCATGGCCCTCTTCTAAGGTCCATCATCAAATCTTCTTGATCACTTAATTGTGCGGAAGAAGATGATGATGATGAGTTAGTACAGCTTGATCTCCCTTTCACAACTACTTCATCCATTTTAGTATATATAGGTGTGTGTGCATACAAATATATATAAATATATATATATATATATGTATATATGGACAGACAGTATATATGGCAACTTGGGTTTGGCTTATATATGATGATGATGAACAGATGAATAACTAGCTTGCTTTGCGTGTGATAGGTTTTTAGAGAGAGAGAGAGAGAGAGAGAGAGAGAGAGAGAGAGAGAGAGAGAGAGAGAGAGAGAGAGAGGAGTAGGAGGAGGAGGAGGAGGAGGAAAGAGATAGAGTTGGATTAGTACAGGAGAGAGAGGGGGTTGGCTTTTTATAGAAACATAGATGGGGTTTGAAAGAGAAACATGTGAGAAGAGAGAGAAAGAGAGAGAGAATGACAAAACCGCAATAGGGGAACTCGGTGGGAGTTGTGTTAAAATTAATTTTAGTATAATAGTTAATGAATCACTTAGTCCCGTTTATTTTACTAATTTAAGTTTAAAATTTAAATATTAGTATAGTAAAAAGTTATAAAAAATAGTCACATTTAATTTTTTTGTTACAGTAAAAAGTTCTCACATAAAATCACATATCAACTTAAATTAAAAATTTGAATCATCGAACTAAACGGGTCCTTAAACTTATTTAGTGAATACTAATAAGGCTTAGTTTGGTATTGCTGTAGATTTTAAAAAAATTGCTTTTAGTTGTGTTGAAAGAAAAAATAGTTGTTACAAAAAACAGCTGAGTGTATGGTAAACTATAATTATAATAGTTATGTTCATTCTAAAATTAATGTAATAATGTTTGATAAATTATGAGTTTGAAATGCTGTGAATAGTTAAAAATTATGACTCTACTATATTATACAATAATATAATATATATAATTACAATATAATATATATTCATTATTATATTTAATATAATTCAAAAAACTATTATTATATAATATATTATATAATTATGATATAGAATATAATAATATTATTAAAATAATAATTGAAATAATTAAAAATTCTGATTATATTATATTATATATATAATTACAATATAATTTATATTTATTATTATATTTAATATAAACTATTATTAAATAACATATTATATAATAATGATATAGAATATAATAATATTATTAAAATGATTAATATATTTACAATATTAGAAAACATATTATAATATTACATTAAAAATAATTATTTCAGTTATAATATAATTAAAAATTACAATTATATTATACTATATTATATTATATTATAATATTATATTAAACAATTATATTATAATTAATATATTATATAATATATTATAATAGATAATAATATTACAATTATAAGATTATATTAATATTTAATTATATTAATTATTATATTAGCATTAATATAATAAATATAACTATATCAATACTATATAATATATAATAATATTATTATATTATTATAAAATAATAATTATAATATCACATTATAATTATATTATTATTATAATGTCATATTATTAAAATAATTATAATATTATTATAATATCATATTATATGATAAAATAAAAATATTAGAGTTATTAATATAATTATGATATTATTTATTACAATATTACTATTACATTATATTATATTATTTTATATTATTGTATTATTATATTATATTATATTATATTATATTATATTATATTACGAGTCTGAATTTTAGATTGAAAATACTATAAATTTTAAATTTTATTAGGGGTATTATGAATATTATGAAAATTTCATTAATTGTACTATGCTGATTTTTGCATAATCTAAAAGCTAAAGTTGTTTTCGAGCTGCTTCTGATATTGGCTGTGGATTCTTTAAAAATTCTTCAATAAGCACTTTTGAGGAGATTTACCAAATATTAAAATTAACTTTTACTATAAGCAGAAACTAATTTTAGGAGCAAAAATCAATATCAAACTAAGCCTAAATTAGTAAGAGAGAGCTTTGAAGTTTGACCCTTTGACTTTCCACACACACATGTAAACAAGACATCTTCTTCTTTCTCTCTCTCATCGTTTGGAATGAATACTCGAATCATGATTATTAATTCTTACATTTAAAATTTAAATTTTTTATAAGAAAAAAATATTATAATAAAATTAATGATTTGAATTTGAGTGTATGAAACAAAAAAGTCTTTAAATTCAATTTTTATCTCAACTCTCTATGTGTACTGATGAGTTTTCAACTTTCACTCTCCCAAATGCTTTTTTTTCTTCTTTTCCTATTCGAAAAGTGTGTTGCAAAATAATAAATTATTATTTCCAAGAGTACTTGTAATTGGTTTTCTTTGCTTTTGCTTTAATTTTTATTAATGGGGTCTCCAATGTTACATTTAATTAATTATTGAAATGGTAATTATAATCGATATATATATATATATATAATTTGTGTGTTAATGAATGTCTCTAATTTTTTATATATGCCGCATTGTTAAGACTTCCTAATAGAAGCCTTAAATCAGTAAATAAAGATAGGTAATTTTGACAAATACTATTTAAAACGGTATCATTAAATATTTTTAGATCTCAATATTAGTCTATTTAATTTTACTCTTTTGGAGTAAGTATAATTTAACAGATTATTACTGATAATTTAATAAATTATTACCGATAATTTAATAGATGTCGGTGGTGGGCATAATTTAACTGATTATTGTCTAAAATTTGACAAAATATTATCTATAATTTGACAAATTATTATCAAATTGATAACTTATCACAGTAAAAGAATAGATCTCTAGAAGAATGTGTTTAAGGGCCAGCCTTCCTAAAATGGCACCATTATTAAAAGAAAAATCACGGGTATAACTATTGTAGCACAAACAAATAAATGAGTCTAAATCAAAGTGAAACTTGCTATATCGACATTTTTGTCCAAATTAAATAGGTAGTTTATATGTTTCCCTTTTGAAAGATTACACGTGATCTACCGTTGAATGATTATAAATTTAAACTATACATTTTAGAATACCATTCAAATTACAATTCTTTAACAAAATCTGATGTTATTTAATTTTCAAATGGCGTTTTATATGCATTTATGGAAATTGAGTGAGTGAGTGAGAGAGTAAAGGAGTTTAACTTGATAATAAAAAGATGTGAAGAAAAATATGGTTAGCATACGTAAATGTTAATTAGTAAGAGATATAAAAACCGAATTACAAAACCATGCCAACTTAATTCTATGCAATTAAGAGTGCGTTTATTTTAAAGATTACATATGGTTCAAACCATGATTTTTAGGTCTATTACGGTATTTTTTTCTTATAAAAAATTTAAATTTAAAAAATCAGAATCAAAATTATTAGTTTAAATTTCTGAACTAAATAGACGTTAAGCTTCCTAAACTCAGAACCTTGGAAAGAGAGAGCACATTTACGGCTCTCTATTGTCCACTTGCAAGGATATTGGCGAAGTTATTAAATATTCTTGCACTTGATCTTTTTAGTGCTCAAATAAATACAACTTGTTCTTCCACCTATATATCTAGATCCTATATATCTCCCCACCATTTCCACAGCCTATCATATATTCTTTCGCTAGGTTGGCTTAGTTTCAAACACAATTTATTTCGTGATTTGTTTAATTAACCACATGACACTGCAAGACATATATATATATATATATATATATATATACATATTAAATAATTGGAGTGAGAATAATTAATCTTAGACAAATTTCATATATCCCAACTTAACCTCTTCTCACTGCAGGTGCACGATAAGAATCAATGCTACTTCGACGAATTTCTACAATTCTAGTCCGTTTGAACTCCACCACACTCATATCCTAAAGACACTAGAGTGGGAAAGAATTTCTGGAATTTTAGTGTGTCAAAAATGAGAAGTGGAGGGTCCTTTTTACAGATTAACAAATGCATAATAAATTGGACCAATATTAAGTGACGAAAATTAGAGAACAGCTCAACAAATGCATAAAAAGTTGGGCTAATATTAAGTGATGATGAAAATCAGAGAACAGACTAACAAATGGATAACAAATTAGTTTAAAGTATTAAAATTACGAAAGAGATGAAGAAATGCATAACAAGTTAGATTAAGAATGAGAGATGAAAATCTCATAACAGATCAAGAAATGCATAACAGATGAAATTGAGAAAAGAATATCATAGAACAAAATAAGAAATGCATTAGAATTAGATGTACAAATCAAATCAAGAAGAAGACTCTGAAATTCTAGTGTTTCAAAAATGAGGAGTTGAGGCTCCCTTTTTAGGGCTTAGAGGAGACAATGGTTTGTCTCTTTCCGGTGTGGAACAAGAGATTTCCTAATTTCTTGAAAGTTTTTCTTTTACTTTTTTCTCAGTCTTATGGGAGCACTTTGAGAGTCAAATTTACATTCCTCTATTCACCATTTTGACCATATGAATATATTACTTTGATCTTCTCGTAGTGGAGAACACAAATCCAAATTAAACTATTACTAGCATGAAGTGAATCTGCTCAAAATCAAGTCTCAAACTGATTTCTCAAAAAAGAGTTTCCACGCCATTTTCTCAACAAGCGATACTAAGTTTAATCTTAATTTGTGAGTCAATTCTTGAGTTGTCATTCATTTTATATTAGTATGTATTTAAAAGATTATCACATCACCAAATAATAAAAGGTTGTATCTATTAATAAAAAGTTAAAATATGAAAAAAAAAATACAATATTCACCATGATTTTGTATATACTTATTATTTATGTCATTCTAAATAATTAAGTATTATTTTAACTTTTTATTTTTTATTAATTAATTAATTAATGATAATTGCTTATTTTTTTAATAAAGTGAATAAATAATATTTTTTACCGCTTAAAGTGATATTTTTAGTTTTTTCCCTCAAAGAAATACACATGTCTATATGATGTATACACACATAAGCTTCGACAATCTTTTTATTAATTTTTTTTTCTTTTAGATTTATCAACAATCTTGTGAGTTGCAGGTATCAATTAAGTTGCAACTTATCTTGCAATAGATTATATAGAGTGAGTAATGGTTAACTTTTTGGCTGATGGAAATTGGTTTAGCAACCAATAATTTTTTTAAGGAAATAAAATTAAATAAAGTGCGTGTTAACTATACCATTAAATATGCTAACTAAATGCTTTTAATTACCTATAAAAAGGTCTCTTAAGACTTGCATTTAACTGTTTGCATTCAATTTTTACGTCACAATAATTATAACAGTGTGGGCTACCCCACCAATTGATGGTCCAGAATCAGATGGCTATCATGCATTTAAAGGCACAGCAAGGCTGGCCTTTGAGGATATATATATATATATATATATATATATATTATACACACCCCTGAATTTAATTTTAATGATTACACTAATATTTATTTATTAATAAGTATTATTTTTTTAACTATAAAATATTAATTTAATGATTGTAATAAATTAAATAATTAATGAAAAATTATAAAAATTAATGAGATAATTTAATTTTTATTATGTGAAGTAATTAAATTACTATATTTAATAATAACTATCTATAAAAACGTAATTATTAAAAATTTATCCATATATGCATGGAAGTTGAAACTGCTTGCTCTAATATTTATATATTCATACACATAATTAAAACCCCTATATGTCTTGCTAGCCCTGTGTAGCACTGATCATAACCAAACTGAACCAAGAACTCCTTGTTTCTTTAACTTAATTCTCCGAGTTGATGGGATTCAGTAAAAGGAAATTTAATGGCATTGTACTTGTATGTTCTCTCTTTCCTCTTCTCTTAGAATATTCATAGGGTCCGTTTAGTTCGTTGATTTAAGTTAAGATGTGACTTTATATGAGAATTTTTTACTATAATAAAAAAGTTAAATATGACTTTAGAGTTTTTTATTATAACAAAACTCAAATTTTAAACTCGAATCAGTAAAATAAACTGAGCTAACTATGACATCTACATCACCTTCCACCCTTTAAATTGTCATATTGCATGTAATATGATATGATTATGTTTATTTTACGGTTAAAATAGTGTACTTTAATTTGATCTCATGGCTAAAAAGTATGACATAATTCATATCCTATCACAGAACTCTCATAATTAATTATGGGTATAATTTTCATATCCCATGTACTCTCAAGGCTTAATTTTCAGCTATTGATGATAATATCCATACGTCATGAATTGATCTTACTTTTGTATGGTCTTAAATTATATATATGTAATTTGTATCTATCCTCCAATTGGACCATTCATTAATGTAAGAGCAGAATCTATCAAAATAATACAAATAAACAAGAGTACTCATTTAAGAGAAGGGGGAAAAAAAAAAGTGGGGAAAGGAAATGAGAAGAAAGGGGAGTGTTAAATTTATTCATATTTGGACACATGTAGATAAGTATTACAAATAATAAAATTATTTAAAGGCATGAGGATCACGTGTCGTGACACATAAAAAAAAAAAAAAAAAAAAAAAAAAAAAAAAAAAAAAGGAGCCTTATGTAATGGCAAAACAAAAAAAGACAAAAAAGAAAAAGAGGTAGCTTTGTGACTATACATATTGCATATATATATATATATATATATATATATATATATGCAATATCCCTTGCTAATTTGAGTTTTTTATTACTCAGTATCCAATTATACTTTGTCTCTTTTGGTAGTAAGGGGAACATCTTTGCGGTTTCCAAATCTTTGTTGTTGTTTTGGTCGGAAGGGAAGAGTTCTAAGGTTTTTTTTTTTTTTTTTTTTTTTTTCTTGTTTAAATTATGTTAAATAGGAAGGTATCATGTGCGATTCATGTATACATTCTCACGACGAGTATCAAATGCTTCTATACCCCACTATATTATTTGGTTGCATCTCCTAAAAAAAAAAAAGATAAGGACCCAACAAAATTAGCAGTAAAAATAATATTAAACAACCGTATCTAGCATTTGTATAATGAAAAAAAAAAAAAAAGGACTTGGTTCCACGTGATAATCGCACACTTAAATACTCATTGTCATAACCCCTATCGATGTGTGAACAAGACCCAAGTTTAGAATCATAGGATATGATCAAATCCTATCAAAGTTGTGTAAGAGGGTATATGCTACACAAAACTAAAAGAATATATGTGTGTGTGTGTGTGTGTGTGTGTGTGTGTGTGTGTGTGTGTGTGTGTGTGTGTGTGTATTAGTTGTTAAGTGAGGGCTGCATGTGATGATAATGTTGGTTATTTTATATGGTTCTAATTTAGATACAAGTGAAAAGTGCTCACTTGTTTAATTAGCTTAGCCCATGGATTATATTTATATTATATAATTAAGCTGATACTTTATTTTCAATTGATCTCCTGAAATGGAACGTACACTTTGTTTTTGTTCAAGTTGCTCTTAAAGTAAAGAGAATATCTTTATTCTTAATTCACAGCTTTTAATCATGCCGTCCATTACACCAACCCCACCCTCCACCCCAATTAAACCCTTAAAAAATAAAAATAAAAAAACTCATTTTAGTAACTAATAAAAATTACACTTTAATTTCATGACCATTACTGATATAATCACCAGATATATATAGCATATATATATCAAAACTGCAAAACATAGCAATAAAGTATTGTTAAAATTGTCCCACATTATAATAATTCAGGATCTAGGTTTTACTAAAGTATAAAAAAAAAAAAAAAAAAAAAAAATTATTAAAATTAGAAAAGAAAATTCTTAATCGCAAACCAAAGTCATAATAACAAAATTAAACAAAATAAAAAACTACTGAAAAAGAGTGATATTGACAAAACATGATTATTTTTCTCAATTTGAATCTCTGAACCTTAAGTTTATAAGGTTTTTTTTTTTTCTTTGGAATCTTTATCCAATTTATTTATTGTCTCAAGTTCTGATAATTCAGCCAAAAATCTTGAAGCTAGCTACAATCTCAGTCTCTTTCTAAATAATTGTAGGATTATTAATTAAAGTGTTGTCTATTTCATAATGCTTCGAACTTTAGAAGATTGATACTCTATTATTATTCATAAAAAGTTATATTTTTTTTTTTTTCCGATATTATTATATATACTAAATGAGAGGTAAGATTCACTATTCATTGTATAGTAAATGAACAGTGTATTATCGGATTTGTCCCTTCTTACTGATGACTAAATTTTTTAATACCTGATGTGTCCTAAACAGTGAATTCCCATATTTGCCCCTCCTTGCTGATGACTAACTTTTTTAATGCCCGATATGTCTTGTTATTTCCAGTCCCATTTTCTTTTTGCCCCTTTTTTCTCCTTTTTTTTTTTACCCCGGTGTCTTTTTTTAGGTTGTTTTTTATTTGTCTCCTTTCCTTTTTGGTCTCTGTCATTTTACCTTCTTTGCTTTGCTTTATCTTGGCTTCTTCAATCCTTTGTTGTTTTTTTCTTTTTTTTTGCCTTTGCTTTGGAGTTTTTGTCTTGATTGTTTTTGGTCCAAAAATTTAGAAGTTTCAAATTTAGAGTTCTTTTTTTTCCTACGTTCTTCCATTTTTTGTTTCAGTTGTTTTTGCTTGGAATCTTCTATTTCCTCCTTTAAAAATTTTTCTTAATAATAATACTAATATTTTCAAAAAAATTTATTCTGCAGCTATAGCTCTAAAGAACCATCAGAAAAAGAAAAGTAAAAAATGTAATATAATATACAATCCTTTTTACCAGACCTTTAAACAAATATATATACAAATGTACATATGTGTATAAATTATTTTAGTAGGTCTTTAAACAAATATATATATATATATGTAAATGTATGTACATATAAATTAATATTGTAATATAAAAATTCATGATTTTTTCTATAATATAACAATCTTTTCGCAGTAACGCGCGGGCTAAAAAACTAGTATATACTAAACTAGATTGACACCCATCAAATAAGTTATTATAACTCCCCACTCAATTTTATTTGTAAGAAAAAAGAATACAAGTAAATGAAAAAGCAGGGAAACGTCATTAAAAGAACAACATTATAAGCTCCCAAATAAAACAAAAAATCTTAAGAAAACAGAAAAAGACGTACTGTGAGGGCTAAAAAGCCAGAACTAGTTATAAATATACTATTATGAGCAGGATTGTAAGTACTTTTCATGATCTTTTGTAGCTAAAAGAAGAACTGACGACGTGGTTTCAAGAGGTTCACATGCTCATAAATATTAAATATTGTCCAATGAACTGATCATCACCCAAAAAGCAAAAATTAATTAAATTTTATGAGTATATATCATTATCTTTTTGTACGTATACATATAGCTATAGTACATTCTATATAACTGCTGCTTGATCATCAAAGCGGCCCCCTGTTCTCTTCCCTTCTGAAACTGCAATATTCAGCTTTATTTTCAGACCAAAACTGTAACATACACGGTCGTTTCAATTTTCTTATGTAATACACATTGTATTCATTAATTAGTTTTACTTAATTTAATTTGCATTTATTTTTAACCCTGGACCCCTACTACTAATTTTGATAATTACTTTTTTTTTCTTTTTTTACGTGCATAGCACCTATATGACGATCCCTTCTTGAAGCTTGTACTTGGTAATTTATTACTATGTAACTTGAACATCCATTACCGTTACCTTCAAGATTTTACCTATTTACCATAGATAATTACAAATTTTCTCATAGTTTTTTTTTTTTTTAATTTCCACTAAGATTAATTAGTTGAGGGTTTTTTAACAAAGCATATTTTATGTTTGTTTATTTGGGAGCTTTTGCTTTGCTCGTTTTATATATTTACTTTCTTTTCATAAAATAATTGTATTTTTCTTTTCTTCGATAATACAGCAGTTTCTAATGTATTTGTTGTGTTAATTCATAGGACCACTTAATGTGTCACTGGAAAAAGAAGATCACTATATGTCTGCCATGCATCCACTTTATAAAAAGAAAAATCTGTGTCATAACATATTACATACACACATATTGAACCTTTTCCATTCCGGAAAACTGCATCTCAAAACCCCTTTTTCTCTTTAAGATAAAAATTTTGATTAATATGATTATTCCAAGACATTATTTAATCATTTTGTAATTAATTAACATGATTCTTGCTATATATGTTAAGTTGGATTATGGGTTAATCTAGGAAATTATAAAGGTAGTGCGGCATATTCAAAGAGTATAATAACAATAACAATATGAATATAGTGATATCTCAGATCAATGTATGTGACTCTTTTGGGTGCTAATTAAATTATCAAAAGAAATTAAAAAAGTAGGATGGGTCTAGAATATATAGATTCTTATAAAAGATTATGATGAGTTGCCATCTATAATGTGTATATATACCTCCTAAAAGGGAACTGGAGGTGGAAAAGCAGAACAAAGAAAAAGAAACCCACAATATATATATACACATATACATACATATATATATATATATATGTACACTTTGACAAGTGCCCCACCATATATACTTAAAATCTTTTTCTTCTGGGACTTAAACACCTCTATGATCTCTTGGCTGTCAATATGACCCATTAGCTTGATAATTACCCATGAAACCAATAATCCACAAAGGCATATAAATTATATTATAGGCTCATTTAATGGATTGGAGGCACCAACCTCCCCAAAGTTAATTAGTTTGATTAAGTACTTATTGTCTTTTACACAATCACTTTAAGTGCTTTCTTTTTCTTTCTAATTGCCAGTTATCATTGAAAAAATGCTCTCTTCTAGGAGGGTCTACACTATATGTATAAAAATACAAGATTGTTACAAACATCAATTCATCAAATTAGACACGTGGCAGGAATAATATTCCACATGCATGTTTAGATGATGACTTGCTATATGAAAAGATTATCCTAAGAATGTAGCACTCCAATTTTTATATTATTATGATGAAAACCAATTATATTGATCCAGCAATACATGTTTAAAACCTTCCAATCTTAACTTTTGTGATGATAAATGCGTGTTTTTGAATGGGGTTGGCATGAGTTTAAACCCTAAAATGGGAGTTGTGGATTGGATGAAAGCAAGCCATGAAATATGTATTGTTCTAAAATCTATTGAGGCAAAAACTATATATAGTCATTAATTAAAAGAAAAAAAAAAAGAAGTAATAATTATTTACATATCTCCTAATTTTAGCCCTCCAATATGGAAGCTCCAATACTATTAGAGCATAATTTTCCTCTAGAAATTCCTTCCTCTCTTAAATTTCACCTAGTGCATGGTTTAAATTAGTACACTCTATGACCGGCTAGCTATAGTTGGAACTGTAATTAATATAATTAAGCGTAGTTGAAGAGTTGATTAATCGCGCTGTAGCAACTAAATTTGGTCATTGGGAAACAATATAAATAATATTTGAGAAGAGGGAATCAATGGAAACTTGTGACAATGACACTCTCCACAGTTTTCTTGGTCTATTTTGTCAAAAGCTAGCCGGGTTTTCAGGGCTTATGGAGTTGACAAATTCAAGTGGCCGGTGTTCCTATTCGTCTCCTTAAATCTAATTATCTCTCTCTCTCTCTCTCTCTCTCTCTCTCTCTCTCTCTCTCTCTCTCTCTCTCTCTCTCTCTCTCTCTCTATTTACTACTACTAAAAATTAGATAGTTAACTACTAGTGTTCCTAGTTTTAAATATGCATTAGATAGTTAACTGTCACAAAAATTGTTCTTTAGCCTTTTTAGCCTTTTAAAAAATTTTATGTAAAATAAGCGTCTTTGACGGAAACATAATAATTTGGAAATTCGTATTTTCATCTCACCCTATTGTTGACCTCTTTGAGGGCATGCGTATTTTTCTTCGTCAGAAGTATACATTTGTTAGGTATAAGAATTTGTTTAATTGTTTGACGGTCTTGAGTGTATATATATGTCATATGTGATGTATATCCTACAAGAATAAAATGAAATGTATGGTATATAAATATGCACATAAATTAAGGATTAAAAAGGCGTGCCATGAAAAATGAACCAATACATTGTATCTTACTTAGTGCTTTAATATCCATCCTAACTATTCTTCTAAAGAGAAGATATCATGAAAAATTATCTTAAAAAATTGTTTTTCCACTCCCAACCGTAAAATAAATAAATAAGTCTCAACATACAAGTAGTATAAGCTCATTGACTAATCCATACTATTCAAAGTCTTCGAGCCAAGGATTTGTTTGAGAGATAGCAACAATACTAAGGAACGTTTCTTGATTGACAAGTTTTGATTTCTCATCATTAACTCAATTTAAAATTAATAGCATTAAGCATGTTCCTTCATATATATATGCACACGATATGGTATTTTATTTTATTTTTTTGGTTATTATGTTTAGACCCTAAACTATAAATAATATTGTATGGTCCCTAATTTATTTTATTTTTTTACAAATTATTCCTTAAGTTTTAATGTTTTAGCAATTGATTTCGTCCCTACCATAAAATTGAGGTTAGATTTGTGAAAATTTTAGTAAAAGTAAACATGTGTCCGTCGTGAGATAACTTGAAATTTTATAAGATTAGTTTCATTAATTAAGTACAAAGCCTCTTCACGGCAGTTAAAACCCTTGAAATTTAGAATATTTTTACACAGTGTAAGTATTTTTATAAAACCAATTATTATATACAAGCGATGGAGATGTGATTAGATTTGTATAAAATTTAAGAATTCGCAATTAATTTTACACGTGGAACCAAAACTGCCAAATAAGATAAGTTTAAAAGGAACAATTTGTTAAAAAAATAAGTTCAAAGACCAAAATGGTATAATGTTTATAGTTAAAGGACTAATAGTTTGGTGACCTCTTTTGTTTTATTTTTGTTTTATTTATTTATTTTTTAATGGACACCACAGATAGTATTGGAACTAGAAAAGAAATGTAGCATTCAAAAATGGAATTTAAGGGCAAAGCAAAAAGTTTTATTTAGCACGTCCATAATAGTAACCCAATTTTGACCCTCAGTGCAAATTTTGTGCAGTCTCATCAATATTGTTTGACACATTCAATCAAAAATTACACAAATTTTTGTGGTGTTGAAGAACGATAAATAAACATGGGTGGTTTTCTTAAATTAATATTCAAAAGGAAGCTACATTTTTCAATGTCAAGCTGGTCTTTCTTGCACCATTAATTTCCCATCCTTATCCTCACAAAACGGTTATATATTCATATTTTCCTTATATATATATATATATATATATATATATATATATATAAATTTTGGGGCGGCCAATTTAATGAAAGAGAAAGAACATACCGATTAGCAACCTTTTTGTTTTTTAAGCACGCTTTCAACGTTTGTCCTTGTTTTGTTTTAACAAACAAAAAATGGAAAGAAAAGGAAATCAAATTTGTATTTATTTTCACTTCACATATGAGTTTGCAGCTTAAATTCTCTCACGTGAGCTTAGATCATGTTAGTGATCGATCACAAGCTCATTACCATACATAATAGAGGCATTCATGCGTTAGTTATACAAATGAAAAATGAAACAAATTACTAACATATAATAGAGTATCTTTAATTAATATATATATAATTAATTACATGTATATGTATACAATAAGTACGTACATAAATTAATGTTCAATATTTCCTTGCATGAACCATACATTTCCTGTGTGAAAATGCACACAATAGAGACAAAGTGCTACACACACACACACACACACACACATAAATATCTATATATATATATATATATATATATATATATATATATATATACACACTAAACAAAATAGAATGATTCCATTTCCCAAACCACAAGAGAGAAATCTAGCAAATTAAGGGAACAATATTAATATATTATTAGTTAAACTAATCCAAACATGTTTTGCAGCTAAGAATGAATTAGAATTAAGGAGCCGCCAAAGGAACCCCACAGAAAAAGACAAGCAATGTCTCATCTAGCAGATGCACGCCTTGGTTTAAAAGCAAAAGTTTAATGTTTTATTATTTTAATTTTTAGAAAATAAAAAGAGAGAGAAGGAAATGATTAAAGTATGTCTTAATTGTGTCCCCTGGAGTCTTCTCCATTGTTAAGTATACGTAACTATGTTGGTTTCTAACTCTACATTCATAGCATTTAATATATTATATTATGGTACATTTGGATAAGAGTTTTAATTTCTTGTGGGATTATATATATAAAGCGGCATTAGTGTGTGTGTGTATATATATATATATATATATATATATATATATATATGTATTTTTGTTTTCTTGGGCAAGCGTGTTGTTGCACCACTAAGCACAAAAGGCCCCATGATGTGTTTTGCTTAGTTTAATGATTTGATTGTTCATCAATACTCTCTCTCTCTCTCTCTCTCTCTCTCTCTCTCTCTCTCTCTCTCTCTCTCTCTCTCTCTCTCTCTCTCTACTTCAGATCGATGTTGGAGAGATTTATCGGAATTTTTTTGTGGAAAATGGAATAACTTTTATTTGAAATTACATCTCCAACATTTTTCTTGGTCAGACTCGAGAGTTCACATTGGTGGCTATAGTTTAGATCTGATACGGTTGCTACTTGCTATAGTTTTTTGGTGGAAAATGGGTAAGCCCAAGCCTTGTCTTTAACACGTGTCAATTGATGGCAGTCATATACATGGTTGGGGACCATTCGATTTGTTAAAGATCTCATCTTGAATCTTAGAACAAATAGTAAAACCTCCACTTTTAGGGATGGTGACCTTTCAATATATATCAACAAAAATGTTTCGGCCTTTTTTTTAGCTATAGGGTTCATTGAAGTTGGTCTTTCATTGGTTAATGGTAGTTCTTGTATGATTAATTAGGGGATTATCAACTTATATTAAGGGTCGGTTTGGCATTTTACGTATTAAAAGTGATTTTGTACAAATGATATACAGTACAGTATATTTAAAAAGTACTTTGTACGAGCACCAATTTACATTAATAGTTATAATTAGGAAATTATCAACGTATATGTAACAAGGACCAATTTGATAATGTACGTACAACATTGCAGTATATATAAAAAGCGTTGTACAAACACCAATATGATTACATTTATAGTTATAATATGATCATGATTGTCATAATTAGAAAATTTCATTCTAAGTTTATTTTATTTAAGTTCATTTTCTTTTAAGTTTGAATTCGAGTTTAAACTCGAGTTTGGGACTAAAATTCGAGTTCAAATTTTCTCTTAAACTCGAATTTAAAAACTCGAATTCAAATTAATGAACAATATTTTTTTTATTCTTAAAAATACTATAAATTTTTCGTTTTAATCCTGATTGAGATGATTTTTTTATACGTTGACAACGAAAAAACGAATAAAACCTCACCCATATACCCAATTAAAAATTTTCATCACCATTGAGTTTTTATTAAAATACTATTTAAATACAAATTTAAGTTTTGACTCACTCAAACACAAACTCAAAAAGATTCTTATATCAAACCATAACTCAAATGTACACGACTAAATATAAACTTAAATTACAATTTTAACTCAAATTATTACTCAAACTCAATTTAAAAATACTTAACTCAAAAATTATAAAAGGACAGCTTTTTATTTTTAACTTTTAACTTTTACTTCTGCTCCTTGTTATAAGTAAAAATAAAAAACGTTTTTTTTTGTGCACAACAACCCAAATAAAGTAACAATACCATTAATGTAGGCAACTTGTTAAGTGTCTATATATGATTAGTCCACGTCTTTGCTTAGTAATTATTAGCTAGGGAGTATGTGTACATGATAACCCTTTTGGAGTTGATTTTCGTAAGATATTAGATGGAGAATCACAATAGTAAGATACGAGGATATATATATGTACGAAAGTTATTGTTTGGTTAACCGTCCAAAGTTGCGTTTTGATGCTGCCAAATTGACCAAAATATTTGTAACCATCAAGTTGTCATTCATTTGAGTGTGGCATCCCATGACCAAGTGCTACTAATTAAACATATGGAAAGGGAGTGAGAATGACATGCATGGGGGACTATAGCTTGGTTACGCACCATGGTGAGCTAATACATTACACGCACACACATATATATACACATATATGTATAGCTAGCTAGGCGCCAATCGTTTTCTAACCCCCCAATAACACATGCTCATAATCACATTTTGTTATCTTGACTTGAGAAGATAAAAGGGTATGTTTCTTGCAAGGTCAACTTAGATAGGATGGGAACGAACAGATTTAAGATAAGATTGAAAAGTCGACTGTAATTTTGTAACTCAAAGAAGATGATCAATGACGATGACGATAATGACGATGGTAATGACAATAACCATGACAAATTTTGTTTTATGAAAATGGTTTTGTAACTAAGTACAGTATCATATATATAAGAAAAGGGCAGACCAAATGTAGGGCATTTGATGGAGATATATGTGTACATGTTGTTAAGCATGATTTTGGGGCTGAGAAATATTATCACAAAAGGATAAATGAAATTAGATGCCTTTAGTCCAGATTCAGTGGCACCTCCTAGGTCAGTCCACGATGTAAAACGACATCTGTTTTTCATTTTTCATTTTCCAACACTTTTGTGTTGATTATCACTAGTTAGTTAACTTTTCTTTAATAGTATATATATATATATATATATATATATATATATTTATTTATTTATTTATTTATTTCTAAGACTATTAATTTAGTGCTCTAGTTTTCCATATTAACTTCATTTTTCTCAACTTTTGACTCAGCTTTCAATTTCTAATCTGCAAGATGAGAAGTAAGTAGTTGTTAATTAATTGGTTTGGGCGTGCTAATATTTGTCGTGTTTTGTGATGTAATGTTCGTGATTTATAATATTGATTGATTTTTAAAGAAAAACTAAGTTATTAATCCATTTTCAATGGGAGTTAGATATATAGTTGGTAAGATAATATAATATAGAGAGTGATTCGATCATAATTTAGACCGAACTGATTCGTGAAAATTCGTTTAGTTGCCGTATTTGTATCATGATTTAAATTATAGTTCGTAATTTGTTAAAGTATTTTCTAACACAAAAAATACACATAAATTGATAATAGTTCTGAATCATGATTCTTAATTTATGAACCAAACGTCACATGTAAAATATATAAGTGTAGTATTTACTCATTAATAAGATCATTATTTTAACCGTAAAATATTAATCTAACAGTTATAATAAACTGAGTAATTAATAAAAAAATTTATAATAACTAATAAAATTAAATTCTTTTCAAAATTAAATTTTTATATTTAGTGAGTATTAGTCCATTAATATATATATATATATATATATATATATATATATATATACATACACACACACACACACATATCTCATACAACAGAAAAAACAATGATTGCAATGTAGCGTAGGAATGACTTTTCTGAGACTTGCGTGATAACTTTCCACTTGGGATACATTAGTTGGATATCTTAAGGTTTTTTTTTTTTTTTTTTTTTTCTTCAGATAATGTGTTAAAATATTTGTAAGGAACTCATTATATTAAAAAAAAATGGCAATTATTACCCCCGTGACTATAAGCATGTAATTTGTCTTTTTTTCTGATTCCCTTTGAAATTGTTGCGTTGATTGTGCTACATATGTTCCATCATTTCGATATTTTAGTTATATGGACTTCCCTTTTTCATAATTCTCTTTACCATTATAAAATGCATAAAATAAAATAAAATAAATTGAAATTTATATCGGTGCTCCAAAACTTGGGCAGAGACATGAACCGGCCGGCCTCTATTTGTGACTCAGCAAAGCATGGTAATATACTATTATAATGGGAGATGAAAAAGAAAAAGTACTTACTTTTTACATTAACATGTTTTTTTGGGGAATTTCAACAATCCCTCCAAAGGGGAAATTTATATTAAAAAAAAAAAAAAAACACACAATAAAGTAATTCCATGTTTACTTTACTTTCTTGTTCCATATCCTTAATATCTGAGACATATTGTTGGCTAAAGCCCAACAACATAATTCATTAAGTTGAACAAAGCTCAAACACAAACTACATTCTGAATTAATTTATTTATTATGCTCATAGAAAAAGACTTAAAAAGTAATATGACACTACACTATAGGCTAGGATCATTAGCGCGATCAAACTCCATCAAAATGTGAATGTTACAAGCCGAAATATACAATATGCTTTGTGTTTAATCATTTAATTAGTGAGGAACCCATTATTTAATCTGAACACCATCATACTTATTGAATGTAGTAAAGCATCTATATAGTATTAAAAACCACATATAATTTGATCATTTGGTTTCTTAATTTTTTTTAGTGACCTAAAGTTTCAACTTTCAACACGGTGTATGCGATCAATATTTAATTAGCTAGTAAATTAAGTTAGTTTTATAACCCCATGGACGACAAAACCCACTCGTGCACTTTAATTTGCTTGAATTTGTTTATTGTCAACAAAGGAAGCTCAAATTCTACATAAAATAATACTACTGCTTGCAAAGAACCAGCGCTCACCCCATTATGGTTTCTTTAATCAAGTCATTGGGATAACTTAAAGTCTTAAAGCCTAAAAGTGTTGCCTAGAATAATATTCTCTAAAATATTCCCTATCCCTGCCTATGGTATACTAGGTGAAAAATAGGCTCATTTCTTATTGAATCTGTGGATTACGCATTAGATTATATCTCATGTTTCAAATTTCGTTTATACCTTTTTTTACAAATTTTGCCCATTTTATAAAATCTACCTAGTTAGCAAGTTGGAACCGTATTTTTTACTAGTCAAAAGGAAGGAAAAACAATTTTTTTTTTTTTTTTTTTTTTTTTTTTTTTTTTTTTTTTTTTTTTTGAGGAAGTAAAGTCAAAGCTAAAGGGTCAACGAGTATTTGTTTGGTCTTAAGAAGTCAGCTATAAACCTATTGTGTCAAACTCTTAGTGAATCAGATCAAGAAGCATTTGTTTTATTACAGCGATGATAGTTTTGTAACCGTCATGTAAAGACTTGTTAAAATATATATATATATATATATATATATATTTGTAGCTCGTAGGATTAGAACTGAGCACTTAAATAATTAAATGGTTTAATTAATTCCCATCTATGTAGTTATAAAGTAATGAAATTGCAGTGACACCTAACAAATTCCCATTTTGAACTTTTGGACTTTGAAGGACGGAACCTTGAGACTTGACCAGAGAGCTTCCAGTTTTGGTTGGTTTCTGTGGCAAAGACGAATTAGGATTCGCTTGTTTAGTACATGATGATGGTATGATGATGAACATCTTCATCGGCCGTTTTCGTTGGATGAATTGAAGATCTGTTTTCATAGTCCAACCTTCGTAGGCCACGTTTGGACAATGTGTCAGTTGAAAGCCCATTTGTAAGCCAGCTGTCAGTTTGACTTTGTAGTTGGAGCCCATTCACATTGTAGAAGTGGGCTTCATGGACATTGGACACTAGCAAGGTCACATGACAAAAAAAAAAAAACCCCATTGGGTGGAAGTTTTAAAACTCGTTTAGTTTACTGATTTAAAATTTTAATTTGAATTGAGATGTAATTTTATATGAGAGTTATATATTGTAATAAAAAAATTAGATGTGACTATTTTTAAGAACTTTTTATTGTAATAAAACTCAAATTCTAAACTCAAATCGGTAAAATGAACAGATATTTAATGCATCGTTGCATGTGCAATGATTGTGGTAAAAAATATTTGTTAATTGAATTATTATTCAAGGACATATTATTTGCAAAGCTAATATTGCTCATCTAGTAGAACTTCATTGTTCATGAAAAGCCTTGTTTGAGACCTAGTATTGCTCATCAAGGAAAATACATTACCAACAATTTACATTAATAGTTATAATTAGGAAATTATCAACGTATATGTAGCAAGGACCAATTTGGTAATGTACATACAACATTGCAGTATATATAAAAAGCGTTGTACAAACACCAATATGATTACATTTATAGTTATATAGATCATGATTGTCATAATTAGAAAATTTTATTCAAGTTACAACTTTATTTAAATTCATGTTCTTTTAAGTTTGAACTCGAGTTTGGGACTAAAATTCGAGTTCAAATTTCCCCTTCAACTCGAGTTTAAAAACTCGAACTCAAATTAATGAACAATATTTTTTTTATTCTTAAAAATGCTATAACTTTTTTGTTTTAATCCTGATTAAGATGATTTTTTTTATGCGTTGACAACGAAAAGATGAATAAAACCTCACTCATATACCCTATTAAAATTTTTATTCACCATTGAGTTTTTATTAAAATAATATCTAAATACAAATTCAAGTTTTAACTCACTCAAACACAAACTCAAAAAGATTTTTATATCAAACCATAGCTCAAATATACACAAATAAACACAAACTTAAATTACAACTTTAACTCAAGTTATAATTCAAACTCAATTAAAAAATGCCTAACTCAAAAATACAAAAAAACAATTTTATTTTTAACTTTTAACTTTTACTTCTCTTCTTCTTATAAGTAAAAATAAAAAAATAAAAACCATTTTTTGTGCACAACAACCCAAATAAAGTAACAATACCATTAATGTAGGCAACTTGTTAAGTGTCTATATATGATTAGTCCACATCTTTGCTTAGTAATTATTAGCTAGGGAGTATGTGCACATGATAACCCTTTTGGAGTTGATTTTCGTAAGATATTAGATGGAGACTCACAATTGTAAGATACGAGGACATATATATGTACGAAAGTTATTGTTTGGTTAGCCGTCCAAAGTTGCGTTTTGATGCTGCCAAATTGACCAAAATATTTGTAACCATCAAGTTGTCATTCATTTGAGTGTGGCATCCCATGACCAAGTGCTACTAATTAAACATATGGAAAGGGAGTGAGAATGACATGCTTGGGGGACTATAGCTTGGTTACTAATTATACATTATACACACACGCACATATATACACATATATGTATAGCTAGCTAGGCGCCAACGCCAATCATATCTACACATGATGATGATGATGATGATGAACATCTTCATGGACGTTTTCGTTGGGTGAATTGAAGATCTGTTTTCATAGTCCAACCTTTGTGGGCCACGTTTGGACAATGTGTTCAGTTGAAAGCCCATTATTAAGCCAGATGTCAGTTTGACTTTGTAGGTAGAGCCCATTCATATTGTAGAAGTGGGCTTCATGGACATTGGACACTAGCAAGGTCACATGACAAAAAAAAAAAAAAAACTTAGTGTCTGAAAGCTCGGGACTCGTTTAATTTATTAATTTGAGTTTTTAATTTAAATTGAGATATAATTTTATATAAAAGCTTTTTAATGTAACAAAAAAAATTAAATGTGACTATTTTTGAGAGCTTTTTAATATAGTAAAACTCAAATTTTAAACTCGAATCGGTGAAATGAACGGATATTTAATGCATCGTTGCATATAAAATAATTGTGATAAAAAATATTTATTAATTGAATTATTATTAAAGGATATGTTATTTTCAAAACTAACATTGCTCATCTAGTAGAACTTAATTGTTCATGAAAAGCCTTGTTTGAGACATTGCTCATCTAGTAGAGTTGAGATTTGATTTTGTTCATGAAAAGCCTTGTTTGAGACTTTTTAGTATTGCTCATCTAAAGAAAAATAGGCTTTAGTATTGCTCATCAAGGAAAATACATTACCAACAATTTAAGATTAAGGATGTTTTATTTTAACTCCTAACTTTTTCCAAATTATTAATGCTTCCTTTTAGAAAGAGTCTTTTTTTCTTTTGAAAGTTATCTTCTTAGCTCTCCTTTGATTTTCACCTGGGAATTAAATATATTACTTCCCATCCTCCCTGCTTCCCTCACTCATTCACATTAGTTGAATTAACTACATATGGATCTAATGTAAAATGATGTAACTATATTAGCTTATCAATTTAGATATGCTTTTTGTTGTTCGTCTCAGTGGTTATTTATTGTCGGTATATGGATAAACTAAGTAACCTTATTAGTTATTGTAATAGATTAGATTTGAATACTTGACATATTGCTTATCAGAGTTGAGTTTTCTCTCTAATTTAAGGATTTCCTCCTTTAAAGATTATCTTTAAGTAGATTTGAAACTTTAACTCCCATCATTCATTTGGGTTAGACTGTATGACGATTTAAAAAAAAAAAAAAAAAAAAAAAAAAACCTAAACAAGAAAATTTTATTAAAAGCAAAAGAAAAACGACATCAGAAACAGAGAGGCTGAAAAAATAACAAAGCCAACAATGAAAAGAAAAATAAAACATCAAGCCTTGAACTTATATCTTATAAAATTAGAAGCATTAAAACTAAACTCTCTAAGAACAAAACTCGGGACATTGTACCACCAAATGTAACAACTAGAAACTACACCAAAACTAGCCAAATAATTAGCAATAGTGTTAGCCTCTCTAAAAGAATGAGAAGTAACAAAATCCATAGAGTTAACCTTATCAAGAGCATCCATCCAAGCATTCCGAAAAGACCACTGAGCTGTGGAACTAGCGGTCCAAAAAAGATGAACTGCACAAGCAGAATCACTTTCTAACCAAATGTGCCTCTACCCTTCACTCCAAGCGAACCTAATGATCATAATAATAGTCTACATCTCAACTTCTATAGCAAGGCAATGTCCAAAGAAAACACTGAAAGCTCCTAAGAATAAACCTATAAAGTTCTGAAAGACCGCACCTCCCCCAGCTAAACTATTCCTCTTAGCGGCCACATCTGTGTCAACTTTAATCCAAGTTAGCATAAGAGCCCTCCAAACAACAAAATAGATCTTAGGAGTTTTCCTAGGCATAACCTCAAGACTAAAAGCTTTGACAGCAAGAAGCTCTTCAAAGGAATTTTTCGTAACACCAACTTTAACCTACCAACCTCTACCACTGCTTGCTTAGCTGCCATATAAAGAAAACAGAAACTAAGAATCACACCATAAAAAATAACCATATTTCTCAAAAACCAAATAGCCCAAAAGCTAGTCACAATCGCAGTAGACCATAAACAATAAACTTGAGAACCAAAATCAACTTCGGGCCTGTTTAGTTCGCTGATTTGAATTTTTAATTCGAGTTGAGATGTGATTTTATGTGAGAGCTTTTTACTGTTGTAAAAAGTTAGATGTGACTTTTTTGAGAGCTTTTTACGTTAACAAAACTCAAATTTTAAACTCGAATTAGTGAAATAAACGAGGCCTTCAAAAGCACAAGAAATCATCTCTTCAATACTACGAGCAAGACATAAATGCCTACTAAGAAGCTTAGAGATACGATCCTAAATTTTAACAACAAAATCACACTCTAAAAATAAGTGAGGAATAGATTCCTCCTCATGCTTATAACAAAAATGACAAACTGAGGCAAAATTAAATTCTCTCTCTTGCATAACAGTCTTTAGCAGAAGAGCACCATGAAAAGCCTTCCAAACCACAATCGATCTTCTAAGGAGAATATAGCCATGCCAAATCTTTCAACCCCAAGACCGCTTACACACGAACCTCCTCATAAGCCTGAGCAGTAGTCAAACCATCCCCCAGCGACTTAGTCTAAATGAGACGATCTTCACAAGCAACCAAAGTGCAACTAATAGCTTGAACAATATGTGGAAAACCTTCAACCATAAAAGAAAGACTAATCCAAGAAGAACCATCCCAAAAATCTGAAACGACAGTTGAAATATGAGCTCTAATGTGTTGAGGAATTATCTTTGAAAAACAATCCTTCAAGAAAGGAAAAATACCATCACACTCAGAAATGAGATTCTTAACAACTTGCGTAAACAAGCCTTATTAAGAGCTAAAAGATTTCTTATACCCAAACCCCCTTCACTAAAAGGTCTACAAACCTTATCCCAAGAGACAGAAATCATTTTTATTTTTTTTTATTTTCCACCGAACCAGACCAAGTGAACTTCCTCGTAGCTTTAGCAACAACTAACAGGAGAGATTTTGGCCAACAATACACCATAAAAAGAATGTAAAAGAGAAGAAGTAGCCACTGTCTTAACCAACTCCACTCTATCAGCCATAAAAAGAAGACCACCCTGTTGGATTTTTTCACGTAAATTTCGGTAACCAACCGAAACTTCCCTCTGACCGTGGTCCATTTGTTTCCCCACTAAGGAACATGATTAGTCACGTTTAACTTTCGTTTTCATTGTTGCCCATGATTGGTGCACGTCCGAGAAACACTCTGTGATGGGCAGAGTGTATAAAATAGGACGAAGCACAATGGTTTTGGGTCCCTAAGCTTGCTGTCTCTATTCAGATAAAATACACCATCAGTGAGAGATTGAAGAGGTTTAGAAGAGTCAAAACCCGAGTTTTTCTTTTCTCCCACCGGAGTTTCAATGGCCGGAGGTGTCAATGTCGTTTCGTTCATTTCAATTCCGCATTGATCTAATTGCCATTTAGGATCGTTATGAGCATGTTTAGATCATTTAGAAACTCCAACATTTGGTATCAGAGCCAGTTTTTCCTCTGCCTTGTTCTGCTCACGTAAAATACCGGGAAGAAAATTTTTTTTTGGCAACTCTTGATTTTGACATTTTGATGGAAATTGAGATTAGGTATCATTGGGTAATCAAATTCCTATCATTTCTGAGTTTTTAACATCAATTTTGGTCGTCAAAATCGAGAGAAATAGTCGGGTTTTTGTTCGGGTTGAAACCAGGTCGAAATGACCCGGCTGAAGGTTGAAGAAGCATCAACAGTATTGAAAAAATGACATTTCATTTTGTGCCCTTTGGGTATATAAAACGACATGTCATTTCTGTTGACTGAAATGCTGGCCATTTCAAAAAATGACATGTCGTTTTCATTTGGAAAGGAAAACGACATGTCATTTCCGGTTAACTCAAATCAGCCCATCAGGACCAAAACGACTTGTCATTTTGGATGAAGCAAAAAAAAAAAAAAAAAAACTGAAAATTAAAAAAAAATCATAAATTCAGTATATATATGGGTATTTAGTAGATGTTCACCCATTTTATGATTTTATGGAATTTTCATAAGTAAAACATATAAATGAAAGGTTCATTAATTTTTATGTGTTTAATGAATTAATTTGAATATTTATGTGCATACATTATTTATTTATTAGCAGTGTTATTACATTGATATTCAAACATTTTGGGTTAATATTGTATAGAGTTCAAGCAATTAAATATGAACCTTTATGATTTATTAATGTTAAGTAATCCATATAATTTTAATTAATTAGAGAGCATCCACAACATCTTTAATTACTTAAAATTTATATATTAAGTATTTTTGGATTACATTATGATATTAATTGTGATTAATCATATGTAATATAATAAAATTTATCTCACAGAAATTTTTATTATATTTGTATGATTAATTAGGATATAATATCAAATTAAATTTCTTAATTTACCCACAGGAATTAGGAAATAAAGTATAATTTGATAGTTTTATCATAAGGTCAAAGAATGATCTAATTAAGTTAAAACTTTTAGCCCTGTGCAAGTTTTATGTCACTAGATCCACAAAACATGATTTACATTGGTAAAACATAATATAAGTTTATGAGTCTCAAAATTTTAATTATAAGCATGTGTTTAATTTTTGCAGTTATACAACCTGCAAATTTCTCTGATATGAAGTGTGACATTCCTAAACTGAGGGGTGATAACTATAAGATGTGGAAGGAGAGAGTCCTTCTTCATTTAGGGTGGATGGACATTGACTATGCTATAAGGAAGGGCGAACCAGTCATTACTCTGACCAGCACCCCAAATGAAATTGCTCTTTATGAACAATGGGAGCGATCCAATCGCCTCAGTGTGATGTTCATTAAGACCAAGATCTCTGCTGGCATTCGTGGTTCAGTTGATCAGCATACCAATGTCAAGGCATTACTGAAGGCCATTGATGAACAGTTTGAGTCTTCAGATAAGGCACTTGCTATCACCCTAATTATGAAGTTTTCATCCTTAAGGCTCACTACTGTGAGAGGTGTGCGTGAGCACATCATGCAGATGAGAGACATTGCGGCTCAACTGAAGACACTTGAGGTTGAAATGTCTGACTCTTTCCTTGTGCACTACATTCTGAACACTCTTCCACAGCAGTATGGACCCTTCAAGATATCCTACAACACACATAAGGATAAATGGTCAATTAATGAACTTATGACCATGTGTGTTCAGGAAGAAGGTAGGCTGTCAATGGAAATAGGAGAGAGTGCATTGATAGCAATAGAAGGAAAGGATCAGACTCAAGCCAAAAGGAAGGGGAAAGGTAAGATACCGCCCCAAGGTGGAATCAAGAAGGAATCCAAGTGCTTTTTCTGCAAAAAGAAGGGGCACATGAAGAAGGGTTGCACTAAATTCCAGAAATGGCTTGAGATGAAAGGTATGCCAATCTCATTTGTCTGTTATGAATCTAATATAGTTGATGTTATTTATAACACATGGTGGATTGATTCTGGTTCTACAATCCATATTTCAAATACCTTGTAGGGTATGCAAAACCTAAGGAAGCCAGTGGAAAGTGAGCAGTGCATTTATTCAGGGAACAAGATGCGCTCACATGTGGAGGCTGTTGGAACATGCAGTTTAGTTTTAAGTAGTGGTTTTATTTTAAATTTAGAAAAGACATTTTATATTCCAAGCTTCTCTAGGAATTTAATTTCAGTTTCTAGACTTGTACCTTTGGGATATTCCTTTAATTTTTATGAAACTTCTTTCAGTTTGTTGTATAAATCTAATCTTATTGGAAATGGTACATTATCTGATGGTCTTTTCTCTATTAACTTGCAAAATAATATCACTTATAATGCTATGTATGTTCACACTGGCACTAAAAGAAGTGTTATAAATGACAATTCCTCCATGTTATGGCACCGGAGACTAGGGCATATCTTCATTCAAAGGATTAAAAGATTGGTAAATGAAGGAGTACTCAACACTCTTGATTTTACTGATTTTGAAACTTGTGTGGACTGCATTAAGGGAAAGCAGACTAAAAAATCCAAGAAAGGTGCAAAAAGGTGTATAGACATATTAGAAATTATACATACAGATATTTGTTGTCCAGACATGGACTCACAAGGTCCAAAATACTTCATCTCATTCATAGATGATTACTCATGCTATATGTATCTCTACTTGCTTTATAACAAGAACGAAACATTAGATGTTTTTAAGGTCTTTAAGGCTGAAGTAGAGAAACAATGTGGAAAACAAATTAAGATCGTGAGATCAGATAGAGGTGGAGAATACTATGGTAGATACACTGAAAATGGACAAGCACCTGGTCCATTTGCAAAGTTTCTTCAAGAAAATGGGATAGTTGTCCAATACACTATGTCTGGTTCTCCAGACCAGAATGGTGTGGCAGAAAGAAGAAACCTAACCTTAATGGACATGGTACGGAGTATGCGTAGCAACTCCAACCTTCCTGAATTCTTATGGACAGAAGCTCTTAAAACGGCTGCGTACATATTGAACCGAGTTCTAACCAAGGCTGTTCCAAAGACGCCTTTTGAGTTATTCTAAGGTTGGAAACCGAGTTTACAACATGTGCGCGTTTGGGGATGCCCATATGAAGTAAGAGTTTATAACCCACATGAAAAGAAACTGGACCCAAGGACCATCAGTGGATATTTTACCGGATATGCTGAAAGGTCTAAGGGATACAGATTCTACTGTCCATCTCACAGCACTAGGATTGTAGAATCAAGAAATGCAAAGTTTCTTGAGAATGACTTGATTAGTAGGAGTCATCAATTTTAGGACATTGTTTCTGGAAGAAATCATACTGATATTCAGCCTTCCACTTCAAGTGACAGATTGATTGTCATTCACAACACCCCTCAAGTTCAAACAGGTGTTGGACAACCAATTGTTGAAGCTCCACAAACTACTGATGACAATTCAGTAGATCAAGATGTTCAAGAATTGCCAGAAATTATTGAACAACCAGTTGCACAACATGATCCTCAAGAAAATGTTGATACAACTTTAAGGAGAACTACTAGAGTAAGGAAATCAGCAATACCTAGTGATTATGTTGTGTATCTACAAGAGTCTGACTACAACATTGGAGCTGAAAATGATCCTGAAACGTTTTCACAAGCCATAGATAGCAAAGAATCAAATTTATGGTATGATGCCATGAAAGAAGAGATGAATTCTATGACAACTAATGAAGTATGGGATCTTGTTGAGTTGCCTGATGGTGTCAAAGCCATAGGATGTAAATGGGTCTATAAGACAAAGAAAGACTCATTGGGCAACATTAAAAGATATAAAGCAAGACTCGTTGCTAAAGGATTCACTCAAAAGGAAGGAATCGACTACAAGGAGACCTTTTCTCCTATATCTAAGAAAGATTCTCTTCGTATTATTCTAGCATTAGTTGCACATTTTGACTTAGAGTTGCAACAGATGGATGTGAAAACGACATTTCTCAATGGAGAACTGGAAGAAGAGGTTTACATGAAACAACCAGAAGGATTCTCTTCTAGTCGTGGTGAGCATTTGGTGTGCAAGCTCAAGAAATCCATATATGGATTGAAACAAGCCTCCCGTCAATGGTATTTAAAATTTCATGATGTTATCTCTTCATTTGGATTCGTGGAGAACATCATGGATCAATGTATATACCAGAAGGTTAGTGGGAGCAAGATTTGTTTCCTTATTCTATATGTGGATGATATTTTACTTACAACCAATGATAAGGGTTTGCTATATGAAGTGAAACAATTTCTCTCTGAAAACTTTGACATGAAGGATATGGGTGATGCATTGTATGTCATTGGCATCAAAATACACAGAGATAGATTTCGAGGCATTTTGGGTTTGTCTCAAGAGACCTATATCAATAAAGTTTTAGAGAGATTTCGGATGAAAAATTGTTCACCCAGTATAGCTCCCATTGTGAAGGGTGACAAGTTCAATTTGAACCAGTGCCCGAGGAATGATCTTAAACGAGAACAAATGAAAAACATTCCTTATGCTTCAGCTATTGGAAGCCTGATGTATGCTCAGGTCTACACCAGACCTGACATTGCATTTGCTGTTGGGATGTTAGGAAGATATCAGAGTAATCCAAATGTGGACCACTGGAAAGCTGCAAAGAAGGTGCTGAGATACCTTCAAGGGACCACAGACTACATGCTTACATACAGATGAACTAAAAACTTGGAGGTGATTGGCTACTCTGATTCAGACTACGCTGGCTGCATAGATTCGCTTAAATCAACTTCAGGATATGTTTTTATGCTAGCCAGTGGAGTTGTATCTTGGAGAAGCGCAAAGCAAAGATTGATTGCTACTTCCACTATGGAGGCTGAGTTTGTATCTTGTTTTGAGGCTACCTCGCATGGTGTATGGATGAAAAGTTTCATTTCTGGGCTTAGAATTGTGGATTCGATTTCTAGGCCATTGAGGATGTATTGTGACAATTCAGCTGCAGGTTTTATGGCTAAAAACAACAAAAGTGGTAGTCGAAGCAAGCACATCGACTTCAAGTATCTAGACATAAGGGAACATGTTAAAGATAAAACAATGGTTATTGAACACATTAGCACTGAATTGATGATTGCTGATCCTTTGACTAAAGGCATGCCACCATTGAAATTTAAGGATCATGTAGATAGAATGAGACTTGGTTCCTTTATGTAAATTTCGTTGTAAGAGCGAATGTTATTTTTAATGAAACTTTATTTGTGATGTTTTCTCATATTCATTTTCCTTGTGTACACATTCATTTATTTCTTGAGAAATATCATTAATATTTTTGGACCTAGAATAAACATAAGGTTTATTCATTAAGTTATATGAGCTATTATGCATAGTAAAACATGGAAGATAATACTCGTTTTAGAGGACCTATCGCCATGATTCATGTATTTTATTTCTTACTGTGATGAACGATGGAATATATGGACCAAGTGGGAGAGTGTTGGATTTTTTCACGTAAATTTCGGTAACCAATCAAAACTTCCCTCAGAATGTGATCCATTTGTTTCCCCACTAAGGAACGTGATTAGTCACGTTTAACTTCAGTTTCTATTGTTGCCCACGATTGGTGCACGTCCGAGAAACACTCTGTGATGGGCAGAGTGTATAAAATAGGACGAAGCACAATGGTTTTGGGTCCCTAAGCCTGCTGCCTCTATTCAGATAAAATACACCATCAGTGATAGATTGAAGAGGTTTAGAAGAGTCAAAACCTGAGTTTTTCTTTTCTCCTACCAAGAGCTTCAATGGCCGGAGGTGTCAATGTCGTTTCATTCATTTCAATTCCACATTGATCTAATTGCCATTTAGGATCGTTATGAGCATGTTTAGATTATTTAGAAACTCCAACACCTTCCAAGAAGTAAGTTTACTGATCACTTTATAGGCTACTAGCCAAAGATGAGCACAATTTCGATTAACTTTAAAATTAAGGACTCCAAGATACTTAAAAGGTAAATTACCCAGCCTCATTCCAAACAAAGCCAAAATTGTAGCAGAACGACGAAGAGCAGATTTTTCAATAAAACACTACAAATTTTTCTTTATTGAAAATTTGTTCCAAACTCATACTATACTCATCAAGAACATCTAAAATCCTACGCAAATTCCGCATAGACCCATTATAGAATATCATGAAATCATCATTAAAAAAAAAAAACATGAGAAGGAGCACAAACTCCTCGAGGAGCAAAAACAGTAATAATATGTCGTTCCTTCACCAATCAGTTCAAAAAAGAATAGGCGACTGCATGAGGATCATTTCAAAAGGTTCTGAAAAAAATAAATAATAATAATAATAATAATGAAAATGCTTAGCATACATGTTACTAACCATATGTTCAATTTATTACTAAATCAGGCTTTTTTTTTTCTTTTTGTTAATTTGTCCAAGTACTTTTAACGATATGTTGTTGTAAATTTCTTGTTGTTTTTCTTTGCAACTTAAGTGTCACATAAGTCGCTTCTACGCACAAAACCTTCATCCCATTTCTGAATCACAAATATCAATTCACTGAGAAAAGAGACAAATGCTGCTTATGATGCATGAGTCTTGGATTTTTATTTTTTACATTTGATTAATACTCTTTATTCAAAAAATTATATTAGTCTAAAAATGTATCAATTAAAAATAAAAATTAAAAATTAAAAATTTAGAATAATGTATTCAAATGCTGAGTTCATCAATTTTCTCCAATTTTCATTTGCTACTCAACTAATAAACATGCGTTCATTGAAAATATCGCATCATCATTACGTAAAACATCACATTGTTTGCTTACTAACCACGCACGAGACGTCATTATTGTAATTAAAAAAAATGTGTTTATCAATATGACATGATGTTTGTCTTGTTTGATTTCTGAAATATCATTTATTGACGCCGCCTATTTATTTTGTTAATTTGAATTACAACTTAAATTTTGTTATAATATTATTTCTCATAAAAATTTAAATTTAAGTTTTTTATAATATATATTTTTTTATATAAATTCACTTTTTAATTTAAATTTTAAATTTGAACGAGTATATCAGAACGGGGCATAAATTACCCATTAAGCTTTTGTCAATAAATAAAGCATTTGTCACCTATTTCCCCGTCGTTAAGTTAATATGAACAACTCGTTGTTTTTGTCTTGGATGTGGATGACACAATTTGTTTTGTTTGTCCTGCATGTTCCTTTTCTTTTGAAGATATTTCTGCATATGTTTTTAATTATTAACTATTATTATTAATTCTTCTCAAGTAAAATGTTATTCCCTAAAATGGACATATGACGTGTCGTTGAAGGAGGTAACGCGTTCATGAATTAAAAACGACGTTTACTTTTCAACAAAACGACAATAGTTATTCATAATCACTTCTTTACATTGTATTTTTACAATCATTGTTATTTATGTCAGTAACTGGTTTTATTTAGTAGCATCACTTTCTTCTTTCGTCACCGTTTGCTGAAATTTAGTTTTGTGCGTTATAACTTTATTGTCCTTTTTAAATGGTAGTCCAGTTTAGTTTTATGTTGTTTTGATTTATTGTCGTTTCTATGTGTTATTTGAGGCACCAAGGCAGATTGCGGCCACGCTTGAGGGACTTCTTTCTTTCAATATCAATGCTTCAGGTCTCATTCGTTTCGCAGATTCGAGTTTTCAATTTAAAATTTTCAATTCAAGCTGAGATGTAACATTTTCTGAGAACTTTTAATTGTAATAAAAAAAATAAGATATAACATTTTTTAGAATTTTTAACAGTAAAAATTTAAAATTAAAAACTCAAATCCGTAAAATATACGAGACAATAGACATGCAGCGAGAGTCGTTATGCTAGATTGAGAATAATTTCTCTCTATCTGTCAAACTAGTAGATGAAATCGTTTGTTGTATGTTGTTGTTTCGAGTAATTTGTCCTTTTCTCAAATTTGTTGACGTTTGTAGTTTTCTACGTTTTAATTTGTTGTCACTCTTTTAGAATGGTGGGTTTCTTTCTTTCTTTCTTTCTTTTTTTGAAAGTAAAATGGTGGTTTCTAATATGCGGTCATTTTACATTGAAGTTGTCTATTGAATGATAAGTTGTCATTTTTATGCTGTCGATTTTGTAATTTTTCTGTTGTTGTTTGAGTATATATACTTCTGTAACTTTTTGTTGTTTTTTTCTTGAGTGGTTTCTGGCTTCTACACAGTGGAGACCACCCTGGTTTGACTCTTGTCTCTCACATTCTTACTGGTCCCAATTACAATACTTGGAGCCGCTCTATGGTCATGGCCCTTAATGCTAAAAATAAGCTTAGCTTCATCGACGGCAGTCTTCCGCAACCACAGTCAACTGATCCCACTGTAAATATTTGGTCTCGCTACAACAGCCTGGTCACTTCTTGGATGCTCAACGTCGTTAAAGGAAATTGCAAACAGTCTTCTATATCTCAACAATGCTCAAGCTGTTTGGTCTGATCTTCATGATCGGTTCCACCAGAGCAATGCTCCTCGGATTTTCCAGATTAAGCAACAGTTAACTAGGCTTACTTAAGGATCCCTCGATGTCAATACCTATTATACGTGACTGAAGATCCTTTGGGATGAACTAAAAAATTTCCAGGCGATTCCAATCTGCTAGTGTGGAGGTATGAAAGCTTGGATGGATTATCAGCAATGAGAGTACGTGATGCAATTTCTGATGGGATTGAACGAGTCTTATGCTGGGACGTGTGGTCAAATCTTGATGATTGATCCTCTGCCCTCTGTTCCGAAGGTATTCAACCTCGTCGTACAAAAAGAACGACAATGCACCATCGGATCTGGATCTCTGTCTCTTGGTGACTCTCTAGCATTTAGCGCTCCTTGCGCCCCCTCGTCGTTACCTATTCTTCCAACACCAGTCATTGCTGCTGCCTCATTCTCTCTGGGAAGGCCGAAGTGAGATCGCCCCATCTGCTCGCACTGTGGAATTACAGGGCATATGGTGGACCGCTGTTATAGACTACATAGTTTCCCACCAGGTAACAAGCCCAAGCCCAAAGTCTCACAACCTCAACAGGCACAAGCCCATAATCCTTTGACCTATCGCTCTCTTTAATCCACACCACATGCACATGTCAACTCCTTCGAACGACAGTCGTACTCTCCCACAGCTGCAGCGACCATGGCATCACCATCTGGATCTCTCTCCACTGACCAAGTCTAGCAACTAATTACTTTCCTTAGGTCGCAGCTCTACACTCAAGCTCACGACACACCTGAGATTTCAACAGCTTCGAGACCATATGTATCTCACATTTATGGTAACCCTCCTTTTGCCTTTTCTCTTTTTCACTCATTTATTTCTCGAGATGCTTGGATAGTAGATACCGATGCCACTCACCATGTTTGTTGCAATCTTTCCCTTTTCTCTCATTTCTACAATCACCGAGTATACTACTATAACTTTGCCTAACAGAAATACCGTTGCTATAAATCGAGTTGGTACTGTAGAATTGTCCGATTCTTTGATTTTGCATAATGTCTTGTTTGTTCTGATGTTCACTTTCAATCTACTCAGTGTCAGCGCCTTTACTTCAAGCCTTCGTTGTTGTGTTAATCTCCTTTCCACTTCATGTCTCATTTAGGACCTGAATCAGGGCTTGACGATTGGGAGGGGTAGGCGTCATGGCAATCTTTATTTTCTTGAACTAGGAGTTCCTATTTGTAATTTTGCTCTTTCCAAAGATGATGTATGGCATTACAGGCTTAGCCACCCATCTCCTGTAAAACTTCAAATTTTACAAAATGAATTGTAAATTCCTAGTTCTTTATCACATTTATCTTCACATTGTCAAATCTGTCACATGGCAAAGCAAAAACGCCTTCCTTTTGTTTCCCATAATAACTTATTTGCTAAACCGTTTGATCTAATCCATATAGATATTTGGGGAGCTTTTCATGTTCCAACGATTGTTGGACACATGTTTTTTCTTACTATTGTAGATGATTGCACTCGTGCCACTTGAATTTATCTTTTGCGTGCCAAGTCTGATGTTCTTACTATTTTTCTAGATTTTTACAACTTTATTTTCACTCAATATAACACCACCATTAAGTCATTACGATCTGACAATGCCCTGGAACTGTCATTCACTGATTTCTTTCATTCTAAAGGAATTCTTTCTTACCACTCCTGTGTGGATACCCTGAACAAAACTCTGATGTTGAATGAAAGCATCAACACATTCTCAATATGGCTCCCGCCCTTCTCTTTCAATCTTGTGTTCCTCTCGGTTATTGGGGGAACTGTGTCTTGACTGTAGTATACTTAATTAATAGAACTCTGTCCCCTCTTCTCTCTCATAAGACACCATTTGAACTTTTGAACAATAAAAAACCAACATATATTCACTTTCGCACCTTTGGCTTCCTATGCTATGGTTCAACCTCTCCCCATCATTGTTCAAAATTTTCCCCTCATGCTTGAGTATCTATGTTTCTTGGCTACCCCTTCGGTTATAAAGGGTACAAACTCCTTGACTTAGAGGGCAACAAAATCTACATCTCACGTCACGTGATGTTTCATGAGTCTATTTTCCCTTTGCAAAATCTCATCTACACTCTACTCTTCATGATTTCTTTACTGCTCATGTTCTTCCTACACCCATTTCAGTCTCCTCTGATGTCCTTTCTCCTCTTATTTCATCAACTCCTCCCACATCTCCTATTTCTTCCTTCCCAGTTTCCCCTTCTCGACCCCAACGGGTCACTAAACCTCCTTCATACCTGTCTAATTAACATTGCTACCTAGCAACACATCTTTCTTCAACTTCTGATGTCGTTCCTTCTCCTTCAATCACTTACCCGATTTCACATTTCCTTAGTTACCACAAGTTATCACCTCCCTTTAGGGAATTTGTTTTGGCCATTTCCTCACACACAAAACCTAAAACCTTCTCCCAAGCTGTTACTTCTCCAGTATGGCGTGATGTGATGAGTGTTGAATTATAGGCTTTGGTAAGTAACAAAACTTGGTCTATTGTTTCTCTTCCTTCTGGAAAACGCTTGGTGGACTGTAAATGGGTGTACAAGACCAAGTTTCGTTTCGATGGGACTGTTGAACGACATAAAGTCTGTCTTGTGGCTAAAGGATGCACGCAAAAAGAAGGTATAGACTTCATTGACACTTTTTTTCCTGTGGCCAAGCTTGTTACTATTAAGTTGTTGCTTTCTTTTGCTGCTATTTTTGGTTGGTCACTCAATCAACTTGATGTCACTAATGCATTCCTCTATGGTGATCTCGCTGAGGAAGTCTACATGACTCTTCCTCCTGGTTACTCTTATGGAAAGGGGGAGTCTTTGCCTTCTAATGATGTTTGCAGGCTCCATAAATCTATTTATGGTCTCAAGCAAGCGTCTCGGTAATGGTTCCACAAGTTTTCCAAGGTGTTGATTTCAGAACGCTTTACACAATCGAGTTCCAATCACTCTCTATTCACACAATCTCATGGTACTTCTTTTTGGCACTCTTGGTGTATGTTGATGATATAATTATTGCTAGCAATGACCAAATAGCCATGGACTCTTTGAAAATGGCTTTGAATAAACATTTCAAGATGAAAGATTTAGGCTCTCTTAAGTACTTCTTGGGGTTAGAAGTTGCAAGATAAGCTTCTGGGATCTCTATTTGTCAGAGAAAATATGCCTTAGAGTTGCTGGCTAATATCAGGTATTTGGGTTGCAAGTCAGCCTCTATTCCAATGGAAACCAATTTGAAACTTTCTCAATCTGATGTTGACTTACTCACAAATTCTACAAGCTACCGTAGATTAGTTAGCAAGCTCATCTATCTCACCATTACCTGACCTGATCTAAGCTACTTTGTGAACCGGTTGAGTCAATTTTTGGCAGCACCTCATATTGTTCATCATTAGGCAGCCATGCACATTTTACAGTATGTCAAGAAGACAACAGGACAAGGTCTTTTCGTCTTTTCAACATTCGCACTTCAGCTCAAAGCCTTCTCCGATGCAGATTGGGGCACATGTCCTGATACTCGACGTTTTTTCACTGGTTTTTGTGTTTTCCTCGGTTCCTCTCTTATTTCCTGGAAATCCAAGAAGCAATCCATTCTCTCACGTTCTTCTGCAAAAGCAGAATACTGGTCTATAGCTAACACTACTTGTGAGTAGTGCTAGAACTTTGGACGGGCCGCCCGCGACCGCCCGAAAAGCTCGAGTCTTTGACCGAGCCCGAGCCCGAGCCGCCCGAGATATTTGGGCCGCCCGGCCGAGCCCGAATTCTACCTTGAACGGGCCGCGGGTTGTATTAGGCGGCCCGAGCCCGCCCGAATTGCCCGAATTATTTAAAATTTTTTTTAATATTAAGTTATTTTGTGTTAAAATTTATATATATATATTACAATTTGAAATTTGAAATGAACACACAAACAATATAAAAAAATTATTTCTTTATTAATTTTTAAATTTATAATTCATGATTACCTCATTGAAAATTTTACCAAGAAAAATCTAATTGGGATAAAAACTTAGCAAGGAAAAAAGAGTGCAATCATATTGTGACAAATTACAAATTTTACAAACTTATAAAGTTATACAATTACAAATACAATGTCAAAGGTAAATACATATCTACAAATTACAAATTTACAATTTAATTTGAAGCTAAAAGATCGTCTTCAAAATTAAATGTAAATCGATTAAATTCATCGATCCATTATTGGCTTGCCTGTGAAATTGTATCTTGTAAATATTGATCGGCCCGATCCCAATCCTTAATGCAAACTAAGGCTTCAACATTGAGTGACTGGTCTTTTAAAATAGAGATCATTAAATAGCGATGAAGTTATTAAACCAAACCAATCATTGAGTGACTTTTGATAAATTATCAATTTACTTTGGTATGCAAGTAGAAAGTTACTTTGATATAGAGTCACAAAGAGTGAAGAAAGTTGTAGAAAAAAGAGGATAATTAAGAAGATGAGGAGATATTGTGAACAGAAAAATAGATAAAGATAGAAAAAAGAGTGATATAGAATAGAAAAACACGAGTATCTATAAGAACAAAACCGGCATTATATAGAAACAACACTTTTTAAAAATAAAAAAAATAAAAACGTGATGGTAATGTGTTTCTTTCCTTGTGTATATTGTTTTTTGAGGAATCCTTTTATCATGTAATTGATTATAAAAAAGGGTCAAGAATGTGAAAACTGAAATATTAAATTGCTAAAATAGGAATTTGCTCTTTCTATTAAGGAATTGTGTGTTTACCTTAATTAAAAAGTTAAAAATTTAAATAACAAATATGGACATTGGGTCTAGTAGTATGATTCTTGCTTTAGGTGTGAGAAGTCCCAAGTTTGATTCTTGGAATGCCCCAATTTGTAGCAATTAATATTTTTGGGCGGTTTTGGGCAGCTCGGGCTTCTGGCAAAATTTGGGTTTTTGGGCTTATTTTCGGGTCGAGCAATTCGGGCGGTCGGGCATGGTTAGAAAATTCAAAAAAAAAATTCGTTAGACGGTGGTATAGGGCGGTCAGACGGCGGCAAACAAGAGAGTCAGTGTCAATTTTGGACTGCCCGAGCCTAAACCTGAAAATCTAGCTTAGGCGGGCGGGAGATGGGCTTGCCCGCCCGAGCCAAGAAAAATTCGGGCTTCGGGCAGCCCGCCGACCCGAACTTCCGACACTACTTGTGAGATTGTTTGGCTGCTCGGTCTGCTTCAGGACTTGCAGGTCACTCATCATGGTCCTGTTCTTCTTTACTGTGATAATAAGCTGCTTTCCATATTATTGCCAATCCGGTTTATCACGAGCGCACTAAGCATAATGAGCTCGATTGTCATTTTGTGCGAGAAAGAATTCAAGCTGGAGTTTTAAAGACTATGCACGTTTCTACTAAAAATGAGCTTGCTGATCTCCTTACTATGGCACTCTATCCAACCTGTTTTCGGCTTCTATTGGGCAAGATGGGAATCCACAACTTATATTCTCCTCCTTAAGGGGGAGTCTTAGCATAGGACAAAAGATTAATTCTCCTTTTATTATTTCTCTTATTATAAGACAAAAGATTGTCTGAGTATTATGTAGGAAATTTGTTACAGAAAATTTGTTACGTAACAAATTTGCTCCTAGATTGCTGAGCCTCTTGAGCTCCTATATGTAGAACCTCTCTCGACTGTCAACAATGAATGAGAACGATTTTATTCATTCCTCCATTTTACCATTTGTAATAATATATATATATATATATATATTGATTGAATAAAAGCCCTCATATTGGGCTTGCAAAAAATACAGGGCCCAGATCTAAAACCAAGCATCCAAAACGGCCCATAATAAGGCAGCTTCCGTTGGTATATATATTCATCACTTCTCTTCTCTGGTGTCTGCTTCAGAGCTTCTTAGGGTTTCTCATTCCAGCTTCCGACATGGTAACTCCAGAACTCTTCTCTTTCGATCCAACATTTTTCCTTTGTTTTTGGTCTGTTTATAACAACTTAAAAGATTCGCAAAGCAAAAACATCATTAGACAAAGTTTGTTTTTTGTCTGTTTGTTGTCCTTCATTTTTTTTTTTTTTTTTTTTTTTTGGGTTTTTAAGGTTCTCCAAAACGACATTGATCTTCTGAACCCGCCGGCGGAGCTTGAGAAGAAGAAGCACAAGCTCAAGCGCCTCGTTCAATCCCCCAATTCATTCTTCATGGTAATTTACCACTAATTAATCATTAATTTGCCTTTTATTGTGATTATTAATCATTAAATTTACTAAATCCTGACGTTACTTTTTATTTTTTTAATTATTTTATGAAGGATGTGAAGTGCCAGGGCTGTTTCAACATGTAAGTTTGAAAATTTTTGGTCTTTTTGCTGATCTATTTGCTTGCTTATTTGCTAAAATTTTTGTTTTGTTGGCAAAAAAAGTCTAAATGTAAACAAGAGGAAGACAAAAAGAGAGCAAAGAATGAAATTGATACCCGCCAATGAGCTCTTTTTAGAAAACAATAACTTTCGACTTCGCAATGAGAAATTTGATAAAATGACTGATAATAAAGTGAAGTTAGGGAAATAACCTTTTAGTTTTATATAGAACAGCTACCCACTTTGTTTTATTAAAAAGTGGTAATCATCTTGCAAAATGAAAAAAAAAGAAAAATTAAAAGTTATTTTGCCAATAAAACTTTCTTATTAAGTTGCTTTTACAATTGACTCCTTGGGAATGATCATTTTTTATAGTTAAAAAAAAGGTTATTTTGCTAATTTCATAGTGATTTTAGCGAACTTGCTGTAAGTATGTGTTGAGCCCGTTTGGTTCATTTCATAGGTTTGAACAGAAAAGTATGAACATAAATTTAAATTTTGTGAGAAAAAAATACTGTATGAATCAAACACATTATTTCTTGGATTTGTTTGTTTGTTTGTTTGTTTGTTTGTTTGTTTTTATTATTAAATTTGTGATTGTATTTTGGGGATGCAGAACAACAGTATTTAGCCACTCGCAAACAGTGGTGGTGTGTGGGAACTGTCAGACAGTATTGTGCCAGCCAACGGGTGGGCGTGCTAGACTTACTGAAGGCTGCTCTTTTAGGAGAAAGGGAGATTAAGTAATTAATTAATTTACTTACTCTATTCTCAAGTTTGTTTTTCGTTATGAATTAATATTATGATGATCATATGGGACAGAGAGAGAGAGACATTTCTACTTGGTTTAGTTAGTTTATAAGTAATTTTTGTTTGATATTTCGATTTTGGTTATAAAACTTTTGTTTGTTGGACCGGATTGGATAGGAGGCTGGAGCGTTACAGTAATGGTTCAAAAATTATACCTTGCATTGAATATGGCATGAAAAAGAACATTTGCAAAAATTACCCATGTTTTTTGGTTTGATCCCACAAGGTTTAGGGTTCGAATCTAGGTACCTACATGATAAACACCATATAGTTTTCTGCTTTTGAAAAATTGTAGGGTTTCATGAAAGTTTCTGGTTTCCAACTTGAGCTTATAAAATAAGCTCGAGGATTTTTAGGTACCAAAAAGAAAAAAAAGAAAGAACATTCACAAAAAAATGTCCCATCATGTTATACTGTCATATTATGAATATTCACGTGGTACAGTCAATGACTCAAATCTGATCTCCTTACAAAAACTAACCGGCAAAATGTTATTGTCGTTTTTCTTTGCAACGTAAATGATGCACAAATCACTTCTAGGCACGTGACGTAACCGTGATTCCATATCCAAATCACAAATGTCCAAGGGTATGTTCTTTTTTTTTTTTAAATTTGAGTTATGAACTAGTGGTTATTACACGAGAGAAAATATTATAGTAAAATAGTTAAATTTAAATTTTTTTGAGAAATAATTGTAGTAAAAAATTTGTAATAAAAAATTTATAGTAAAAAGTTTGAGTTAGATTTGAGTTAGGTAAAAAAATAAAGGGTTGTTTTTTTGTTTAAAAAATTCAAAAAAAAAAAATGATTCTTATTTTAATTTTAATTAAGTTTATATTCTTTTAAATTTTAATTTTATTTAATTTTACTTAATTTTATTTAACTTACAATTTCAATTCAAATTATAATTTAAATTTAACTTAAAAATTATATTAAAGTTATACTTTACGTCGTTTACTCTGCAATCAATCAACAAATTTTGTCGTTCCTCCTAAATTTCACATTTTTTTCAATAACTTTTTGTTATACTTTATTGATTTTTTTTTGAGTTTGGTTACATTAAAAAATTCTTAAAAATAGTGAAATAATTTTCAATAAAGTCAATTTGTAAACTAATCGGGCCCTTACGACATACTTGTCATATATATCCGCGATTGATACGAATAACACATCGCTTCTTGTTTTGAATGTAGCAGGCGTAATTATTAAGCATGTGCTTTTAATTATTAAGCAGATACGTCTAGACGACATGTCGTTGAAGGATATATTGCGTTCCCAAATTGAAAACGCGTTTACTTTTCAACAAAAACGACATGATTGTTATCTGTAATAGTTTCTTCACACTATCCATTTTTGCAATCATTATTATTTCTGTTAGCATTAATTGTGTTTTGCTACATAGTTTACTTGGAAGTGTTAAATTTAAGTAACAATTAAGTGGAAACTGAAAACTTTGGTACGCAAATGAGGTCGTCTATAAATTGATTAAAATTTAATAAGAAAGTTAATTTTTTTTAATTACAAGTATAAATTAACAATAATTCTACACTTAATACGTTCTAAAAATGATATATAAGGGTCCATTTAGCCAAATTCAATATATTAAGGATTCGTTTAGTTTACTGATTCGAATTTTTAATTTGAGTTGAAATGTAATTTTATGTGAGAATTTTTTACTGTAATAAAAAACTTAGATATAACTGTTTATGAAAACTTTTTATTGTAATAAAACTCAAATTGGTGAAATAAATGGAGCTTATTAATCGAATATAAAGCTCGACCTCACTTTATTTATTTTCTTGCATTAAAAACCAATTTATTTTTCATATTTAGGACTATATATTATATTATATTATAAAATATCACCATTGAGTTGACCAAATAGCTGCTTTGACGTTGATTTTACAGAAACGAAACGTTTCTACCATTGTTTCGCGTGTCCCCAATTCGATTATTCCCGTGTCGTCAGAGCACTGATTCCACACGAAACGTTTCCTTCTGTCTCTCTCTCTCTCTGTCTCTCTCTCTCCCTCTGCGCGAGCAAGAGCTTCATTTTTCATTTGATGATCACATAAATAATTACACGCATTTTTCCAAAGCAAGCATTTTCATTCATTCACAGTCCACCTTAGAAGAAAAGAAAAATATAAGAAAAGCGAGACGAGCAGAAAATTAGAAACTTCCCCAATATCTCTCTCTCTTTCTCTTTCTCTCTCTATTTTCTTCCCTAATTTTCTCTGCGTCCAAACAGAATACTTAGGGCACACTCTATTGCTTAATTGCCTCGTAATAATTCGCAAGCCAAGTTGAGATTCCAAAAATTTGTCTCCGACTGTATACGTATATATATATATATATTTGTGTGTTGCTAGGGATTGTGATTGGCTGAGTCGACTCGGAAGGAAGGATGTTCTTCTCCGGCGATCCATCGAACCGGAAGCGAGTCGACTTGGGAGGCCGGAGCACCAAGGAGAGGGACCGCCAGAAGCTTCTCGAGCAGACCAGGTTAGAGCGGAACCGCCGCTTATGGCTGCGCCAGCAGAACTTAGCCGCCATTAAAATTCAGGTTATCTTTTTTACACATTCACTATTTTCTTGATCGTTCTAAGCAATTTTAGGCGTTATTTTTAGTTTTTCTTGAGGAAATTATTGGTTTTGCGGATGCTGTGAAGAAGATTGAAATTGGAGGTGTTAACAATGCGATTAATTGATTGCAATGGCTGTTTTTTTTCTTTTTTTTGCCAAGTTTTGACTTATTACTAGCTACAGAAATGCTTCAGAGGGAGAAAGGTTGTGGGAGCTGAACGTTCCAGGGTGCGACAAGAGTTCTATGGAAAGTATGGGAGGCTTTGCCAAAATGTGGACAGGTAATTCTTTTGGATCCTTGTTTTGTGTTTATAGTCATAGGTAAATAATTTCCAGTTTTCTGAAATGAAGCACCCTTCTGACTCTTGGTTTGTAATCTTAAATGGGATTTCGAATTTTTCATTTTGTTTTCGGTTTTTCTTGAATTTCATTGTTGTTAAATGCCCTTTTGGATCCTTATTTTATGTAGACGGATAGCTTTTTTGGATTACTACTTATTTTATATGAATATAAGCACAGATAAGTACGTTGCAGTTCTCTGGAATGAAACACCCTTTTGAGTCTTGGTATTTTTTTTTGGTAATAGTAAGCAGGTTTTCCCTTTCCCATTTTTCATTTTGTTGATACTTTTTCTTGAATCATGAACTGTTATTTTGGATCGTTATTTTATGTGGGAGAGATAACTCTGCTGGATCCTTTGTTTATGTTTATAAGAAAAGATAAATACTTTGTCAAGTTCTAGGAAAAAAGAACTCCGTTTTGACTCTTGGTTTTCTTTTATTGTATATAGTTTTTAAAAATTTTATGTTGTCGACGCTTTTCCTCGAATCAATGCATTGTCATTTCTCTGCAAGGATTTTCTTTTTTCTGTCTGATAATCTAACTCATTTGATGATTCTCACTGTGCTTTAGGAACTGTTTTGGCGTGCGCTCAGAATTTTTGCGCGAGTTACTTTATTTCTTTGACGCTCGAAATGCTGGTGATATTTCTGCCCTTGTGGAGACATGCCGATTGCTTCAGCAATTTGCCCAAGAAGACAGTGGTATATATATATATATATATATATATTTATTCTGGATTTCCTTTCAAGTATTTGACTAATTGTTTCACACACACATACACATGCATATTATAATATACACGCATACATTACACACATACACGTGTGTGTGTAATGTATCAAACTTTAGTTGGTAGGTTACTGTATCATGGTGTATATATATGGTGTTGACATTATTTTCCTTTTGGTATTGGATGTTTTGTGACCCAGGCAATATTGTAGGCCTTTTTGCCGGCATGGATTACTTATACAACCATGCTTTAGTGGATTACAGAGTAAAGCAACTTGCACACATTTGTCTCAAGGCTATACACCAAAACAGGTTGGTTGCACGGACACTTTTTTAAGCTATATATTGGGTTTGGATCAGATGGTGTTGTTTATGCATGTAGTTATGTGCCCCTGGCTTGGTTGCCTTTTTTGGATGGATAATTGCTGGCGTTTATGGGTCTCAGTCTCTAACGTCTGATGAATGTTGAACATTGATCAAGGACAGGCATATGGAATTCCATTTTAGACATTTTCTTATGTATTGTTGATATTTTGGTTTTGATGCAAAAGTTGTGTATTTTCTTTATCCTGCACAGAAATCAAATGAAGAATCAACTTTTTGCAACACCTGAAGAACCAAGCACATCTACAATGGTGTTGCTAGAAGCAGTAGTTCTTCTGATTAATCCAAAACTTCCATGGGTTTGCAAGACGGTTGGTTATCTGTTGCAGAATAAGGCATTTTCCCTGTTTAGAGAGATCATTCTAACAGGAAAGGTATGTAATGCATCTTTGGTTTCCAGCTTTTCCGAATAAAGGCAGCCTGCTTTAGTTTGTTTCTTCTCCGGGTCTAATATGCTTTGGTCATTGCATTTTTCTTTCCCATATATTCTGTCCTTTTGGTTTTCATTCATCCTTTCTTGGTGATTTGAGAATTTTCCAAACTTCGAATTCAAGTGCATGAGATTTAAAAGATATTGCTCCCATTTAAACTGCAGGGTGTAAAAGAGATAGTGATTGCTCTGTAGCGTGCTATATTGATACTCACTCATATTCTCTGGGTTTTTCAGCAGGAGAATATCAACTCTTATACTTGCAGTGGAAAAGTGTCTTCATTGGAACGTGTGCTTGTCTTCATGATTTCTCACACCAGCTTCAAACCCTGTATTTGCCCAAATATTGATTCACAGTGGAGTTTCTCATCTCAAATTCTTACCATTCCTTTCTTGTGGCAGCTTTTCCCATATCTGAAAGAGGTAGATTTGATGATGAATTCATAATAGTGTTGCTTATGTGAACAAGTTCGATGAGGGTGGCATGAAGTGCAACAATGCTAAACGTTCTATTCTTTATCTCTCTCTCTCCCCATAACAATTACTGTAACTGTAAGAAGTAACCTGTTCCCCATAATCTGCCATATAGGTTTTTGCGTCTAAGGGGCTGTTCGAAGCTTACCTTCATCTGATGGCCTGCTGTATTCAGAATGATGCTAATGTGCTTCCTAATGATATATCAAACGAGTTTCCTGGTTATGGTTGTCTCCTTGGAAATATATTAGAATCTGCAGGAGTTGCTTTATCTCTGCCTGATTTCTCCTTTGATATGGTGGGGAGTTCTTACAGATTTTAGTTCTGTTATTATTCTTTAAATTCCATCTAGCACTATAGTAGAAGTAGATATTTTTCTAACAGCACTGCTATGTCTTCTCTCTATATTGTTTCTTTGAAGAGATTAGCCATTAGACTATATTTTTTCGGTGTTGAAGAAATATATGTCTAAACCTTTGGATGTTGCAGTTTTAATTGGCTAGAGCTGCATTTAATTTGTTGCGACTTCTCCCCTGTAAACTTTGTTGTTTATAGATATAATGTCGCGCTTAAGTTTTAGATTGTAATATATATTCTTTGGCATTGGTGAAACGTTTTTCTGAAAATAATTTTCTTTAAAATACAAAATGATTTATTTTCCGTAAGGAAAGTATTTGGGGTGTGACAACGATTTCTCAAGAACTTGTTTATTGTATCGAAGTTGTTGTTGTTTTTTTTTTTTTATATAATCTTTTTAATCTTATTTTTTATTTTTAAATTCTCGTCCTTTTGAAGGCAGCTATTATTATATATATATTTTTTAATTTTAATTTTTGACTTTTCTTTAATCTGAGCAGGCTGTAGACCTTGCTGCTGTTGCAACGTTCTTGTTGGAAGTTCTCCCTTCCATGAAATCTTCAAATAGAGAAACTAAAGAAAGTATGGTTTCCTCTAAATCCTACTACTATTACTATACTTGTCACACACACACACACACACACGTTCACACGTGTATGTGTAACATATAAAAGAGTCTCTTCCTTTATGTTTGACTTTCTAACTTCTGCACTTCGAATTTATATATCCTATGAATGGCTTATCAAGATTCACTTGTTTGGCTATAGGTTCCATGCAGGTTGATGATGATGCTGGTGTAGGTGATGAATCAGTGGAAATAGTTTTGAATAGGGATTTGGAGCAACAGATTTGTGATGCTATAGATGCACGCTTTCTTCTACAACTAGTACGACACCGTTCATGATTCTCGTCACATTTCCCATCAATATAGCAGTCTTTTTTCCTTACACTGAATTAACGGGTTTTAAAAAAAACTAAGTGAAATAATGATTTTATTTTAATTAATTTTGTTGCATGGGAATTTATACAGACAAATGTTCTATTTGGAGGAATTTCAAGTGTCAACGATTTACATAATGATCCAGATGACAGAGAGGTTGCAGCAGTTGGTGCAGCTTGTGCTTTTCTGCATGTCACCTTCAACTCATTACCTCTTGAAAGAATCATGACTGTACTAGCTTACAGAACTGAACTTGTTCCAGTGCTCTGGAATTTTATGAAGCGGTGCCATGAGAAACAGAAGTGGACATCCTTGTCTCATCAATTCTTATATCTATTGTCAGGAGATGCGCCTGGTTGGTTGTTTCCTCTGGCAGTTTTTTGTCCCGTGTACAAGTAATTCCACTTCTCTTTAGTCCAAATTTATTTTATAATAGTATGCTATCCTTTTGGGCATGTGGAACGTCTCTCAATTATTTACTCCTGATATTGTAATGAATTATTTCTTTTGCTATGTTGAGGTTGATAGAAATAGACATGATTCTTTTTTATCCTTTCTTTGGTTGATCAGGCATATGCTTATGATTGTTGATAACGAGGAGTTCTATGAACAAGAAAAGCCACTTTCGCTGGAGGATATCAGATGCCTGATTATTATACTAAGACAGGTAATTTTAGTAGATAAGCTCCAGCTTTACTGCCAGGGAAAAAAAGGCATGCAGAAAAGAGCTATTATGGGTGTCATTTTCCTGATGGTAGGATTTTGATAGGAATGCTAGTTCTTCAAAGAATATAGAAAATAGAAGAATACAAATCTTGAATCAGAAAAAATAAAGAGTAAATAGTGAATACAAATCTTGACAAGAAGTCGAGAGACTTGTCTCTCTCTCTCTCTCCCTCCCTCTTTTAGCTTAGCTGAATATTTTCTTACTCATTCTCTGTTAACTAATTCCTTTCCCACTATTAATGAACTTTAATTGCTTCTAACTAGTCTGCATATGCATCAACCAACACGTTAGCACCAGATCTTCACTGAATAATTGTTTAACTAAATCCTAAACCACTTGTGCTTGGCTAAAAAAACTCAGCTAACCAAAATCTAACCCAAATCCCATCACATTTCTTAAAATGTAGCATAGTCATTGAACCAGATTCTGTGCAGTCATTGTGAGCTACAGTGGTTAATACATATTTTTGTTACACTTGGTTGTAGACAATTTGAGAACACTAATCAATATTGTTATGATGTGTGCATATTTATGCTCATTGAGGATTTCTCATCCTCTTTTCTTTGTACTTGACTATACCATCAATGAAAAAGTTTTCTTATAAAAAAAGTAAAGTGTGCATCTACTCTTCAATGCAGGCCTTATGGCAGCTTCTATGGGTGAATCCTACAACTTCAAATACTGTGAAATCTGGTACCAACGCCAACACTAAGGGACACACCGTGGAAGTCCTTCAACACAGGGTTAGTGTTGTTGCCTCTGAGCTCCTCTCTCAGGTAAATACAAACTTCCATTGTTTAGTATTTCCGTTGTTTGTGATGAATTCTACTTAATGGGATCATATATTTTAATCCCTTTATACGAGGAAGATATTTCTCCATCTTATGATGCATGATGGATATGGGAAGATATTTCTCCATCTTATGATGCATGATGGATATTGTACTCCAGTTTCTTTCTTTTAATTAATTAATTATTTTTGAACTTGGGTGGGGGGATTTGAACTCTACACCTCAAGGCGGAGTTAGGTGTGAAATTACCTCAAGGCTGTGCTTGCAACTATCCCTTTTAATTATTATCATTATTATTATTATTTTTATTTATTTTTTTAACTTTTAATGTAGTTGCAAGATTGGAACAATAGGAGGCAGTTTGCTCCTCCAAGTGACTTTCATGCTGATGGTGTCAATGAGTTCTTTATTTCTCAGGTAACTTATTTTTATTTGCATTTTGGCTTCACATGACTAAAACGCTGCTAGATGTGTATTGTTAATAGACTGTTACATTTTTGACCCAGGCTGTTTTAGAAAATACCCGAGCAAATGACATATTGAAGCAAGCTCCCTTCCTTGTACCATTTACAAGCAGAGTTAAAATATTCACCGTGAGTTGTTTACCTGTATTTTAAGGGCTTGAGAGTTTTAATAGTTGCTACTTTGAGCTTACAACCAGGTGCACCTTGTCAATGCACCAACGTATTCAAATTACTTCTCACTACTTTTCAATTGCATGCCTAGTAATGTGTATGAAAATGCATTTTCCAGTCACAATTGGCAGCAGCAAGGCAAAAACACAGCTCTCATGCTGTTTATACTAGAAACCGATTTAGAATACGACGCGATCGCATTCTGGAAGATGCTTACAATCAGATGAGTGCTTTATCTGAGGAGGATCTTCGTGGACCGGTATTTTCTTCTCGCTTGTATAAATATGTAATGCATTAGGTTCCTTTCTCTGGTGTGGTGCTAGTCTAACTGCATCCGAGTGAATTTTTTTTTTTTTTTTTTTGGCAGATACGTGTAACATTTGTTAATGAATTTGGAGTCGAGGAGGCTGGTATTGATGGCGGGGGGATTTTCAAAGATTTCATGGAAAACATTACTCGAGCAGCCTTTGATGTGCAGTACGGACTCTTTAAGGTTGGTTTTGCAGATTGTACTTTGAGGAAGAGACTAAATGTACTAACTAGTCACCTTTTTTGCGCAAAACAGAATATAGCTGCTAACTATGCGGAGGCTATACTCACATGGGAATCACAATAGAAATGTATAAAATAACAGTCTGGAATATAACCTATAAGCGATTTGACCTTCCAATTGTGATGGACTAAACTATGGGTCATTGTTACTTTGTCAAGATTTGCTTGAAGCAAAAGAATCTGTCTTACAATTTGAAGATTATGTGCTACCATGGAATTTATCTATTCCAAGGGGAAAGAGTTACTGGGAATCATGAGGAAAAGTGAAGAGAAGTAGGTTTTGACCTTATTACTTGTTAACTTCACTTTGTTTATATGCAGGAAACAGCTGATCACCTGCTTTACCCTAATCCTGGATCAGGAATGATACATGAACAACATCTCCAATTTTTCCATTTTCTTGGAATCCTTCTTGCAAAGGTACACTCAAGACGTCCGATTTCTCTGTTTTCTTGATTTTTCCATGCCTTTTGTTGCCAATGGATATCACTTAGCTCTTAGCTAGTGATTTAAAGCTTGGAGATCATCTACCTGCTGTTAGTTTCTTCATAATCCACATGGCTCACGCGGATCAAGTCATTTAACATTTTTATTCAGTGAGTAATAATAAATTGATATCTATCATTTTACCTTAAAAAAAGTCTACTACAATGACTATCCAAAGCAGAAGCCTTAATGTCGTTAGAACAATAGGACTCATAATATTTGTTTCTCAACTAATTTGGTTCATGGGCCTATTTGAGTATATATTGAATTCACTTAATTCGTTCACATTGTGTGTTCTTGAAGTCATACGCTAATTTCATATCAGTATATTATGCTGGTGTCTTCATATTGTTCCTCCTTTTTTTTTTTTGTTTTTGTTTTTGTTTTTTGTAGGCAATGTTTGAAGGGATTCTCGTTGATATACCATTTGCAACATTCTTTTTAAGCAAATTAAAACAGAAGTAAGTCTTTGATAAGATTTCTACTCTCCACTGTTGGTACTTAACTACTTATAATCGGTTTCTTATTGCAATCAGACCATGACATGTCATGTTTCAAAGCGAGCTTAAGCAGTTCCGGGAAAATTCAAGAGTCGTGTTGTATCTACTTTTGCCATGTCTAGTCTTTTCTCAAAATCCTAAAATTGGCACGTATATTTAATTTGTTCTTCAGGTACAACTACTTAAACGATTTGCCTTCCTTAGACCCAGAACTGTACCGCCACCTTATATTCTTGAAGGTATGCAATTGCACGGTGTAGAAGCGGAAAACCTTGGTTATAACATCACTTTATCTCAGATAACTTTGTTGTGCTATCATTAATGGAAACCAAATTAATATTTGAGGAACAAATGATTTCTAATGAGTCTAAGTCATTTATAAAGATGCGAAGTGTGAAATAATTTCTTTAACTGGTAAGACAACTGGCGGAGGTTATTATAAGCCTTGGCATATAGGAAGATCCATTGCTTTTTCTCCAACACTTGTTTTTAAAAATTGAAAAAAAAAAAAAATTATTCTTTCACCTTAGTTTTCTCTCTTTTTTGAATTTTTATCATTTTACCTTATGGGCTACTTAAATATTTTTTCTCATGTTTTTCTCTTAAGATATGGTATTGGATATTTTATTTCTTCTTACATTAGAACTGTTTTTTTTATTTATTATTATTATTTTTTTCCAGTTGCTAATAAATATTATCCCTTGGTGGTTTTCTTTATTCTGACAATCTCGCATTTTCTGATGTCCTATAATCTACAGCATTACAAGGAGGACATTTCAGACTTAGAACTGTACTTCGTCATCGTAAATAATGAATATGGAGAGCAAACAGAAGAAGAGCTACTTCCAGGGGGCAAGAACTTGCGTGTCACTAATGAGAATGTTATTACATTTATACATCTTGTTGCTAATCACCGGTTGAATTTCCAGGTCATACAGCCTTCCATGTTCGAGTACTTTTGTATTGCGTGCCAGGTCTCTTTTTTCCTCCACGGTATTATCATGACACAATGAAAAAATCTCTTTCAGATACGTCAACAAAGTTCTCATTTCTTGAGGGGGTTTCAGCAGCTTATACAGAAAGAGTGGATTGATATGTTTAACGAGCATGAACTGCAGGTATACTGGCCCATTTATGATTGTTCCAAATTATGTTTAGCAAGTGTTTTAACAACTGGATTTTTGCATGGAAATGCAGACGCTGTTAGATCTATGTATCATAAATTGATATGATATCAGTTCCTATAATTTTTTTGTCCACCTTTTTTATACGTCCAATTTGGTCTTTTATTTTGTGTACGTCATTACAGTACTAGTAAAGTTCACCGACTAGTGGATTTATAATTAAATAGCCACCAGTCTTACAAAAGTCTCTTCTCTTGTACAGTATCATATTGCAGCAGATGAAACGAACTATCAATTGCTTGAGATTCGTTTGAATGAATACCTTTAATTTAATAGTAGCATTTAACATGATCCTCCTTTTCGGCCGTGAATAGCATCTTCTTGGTTGATTTTAAACGAAAGCAGAATGGTTTTATCATCAATTCGAAGTTCAAACTAGCGGGCACCAACACTCGTTTGCTTTGTTTTTGCCCCTGGCAATCCATAGATGCGGCTTATTTTATTTTACTTTCTCTCTTTCCCTTGGTATATGTGTATGCATCTGCCATCAATTATCTTTGGCTACCTGCATGGTTAATAAACTGTTAAAATTTCTGATTACGGTTTTTTTTTTTTTTTTTTTTTTTTTTTAAACTTAAGTGAACCGTATTTCCTTGTCTCTCTTTTACAGCTTCTGATATCAGGTTCACTTGCCAGCTTGGATGTTGATGATTTACGAGTAAATACCAACTATGCTGGTGGCTATCATAGTGTATGTTTTTTTTCTTCCTTTTGTTTTGGATTGTTTGGATCCATGCTCTGCATGAGACGAATGTATGCATCATCTTTTCTAGTTTTATTACATATTCTTTGCAACTATGTAGGATTTTAAATTTCACGGCATTTGCTTATAAGAAAGGAGCAAAATAGACCATAAACCTTGCACCCTTCTCTGCATAGATTTTTCCAGCATGCATCCTGGCTATGGATTTTTTAACGGAAATCAATTTTATTTGCAAATTTACTTTTCTTATTGCTTGGTACTCTGCATCTTGCTCTGACTACAATTATGGTGAAAGTGGCCTTTTTCCGGGTAGTGTCTGATAATATTTATGTTCCATTTGCATTTTTGCGACTGAAACCCAATTAATTTATTGTCCATTATTCTTTGCAGGAGCACTATGTCATTGAGATGTTCTGGGAAGTTCTTAAAAACTTCTCTTTGGAAGATCAGAAGAAATTTCTCAAGTGAGTTATGGAATTATCATATATTTCTTGTAACTGTCTCTATTTGTGTTGGCTACCTTTGCTTGTATTTAGTTGGATTTGAACATAATGATCAGTAGAAAGGACATGACTAGACCATGCTTTATCCAGGTTCGTGACTGGTTGTTCTCGAGGGCCACTGTTGGGATTCAGATACCTTGAGCCATTATTTTGCATACAGAGGTAATTACCTCACACACACACACACACACACACACACACACACACACACACACACACACACACACACACACACACACACACACACACACACACACACACACACACACACACACACACACGCAAGAGTCTTATAAAGTTTATTTCATCATTATATGATTATTATTATTATTATTATTATTATTATTATTATTATTATTATTATTATTATTATTATTACTTTTTCTTGTTGGCAAAATGGGAAGTACGGTATATCCTGCTCTTACGGTTTTTCCCTTCTGCATTACTTGACCTTGTATTTCTTTACCTTATTCCTGCAGGGCTGCTGGCAGTGCTTCTGAAGAAGCTCTTGACCGGTTACCAACATCAGCTACTTGTATGAATCTTCTGAAGCTTCCACCGTATAGAAGGTTTGTCTCTGTCCTTGCTTCGGGGGTGGGAGGGAGAGAACAAAGCTATTGAAAATTTATATGAGAAATAGTAGACTTGATATTTAATGGACTTTGTTCTGGCATTCAATCTCTTAGAATGGATATTGAATCTTTGTTAGACCTCCAACCCTTAAGTTTGTATATGCAAGAAGAAGGAAGAAGGATGAGCAAGGGCAGGTTGGGGAATTGGTTAACAGGGAGCTAGGGCAAGTGGGGAGGTTGGGTAATCGATAAAAGGAGGGTAGTTTGTTAGGATTCTGTTATGGGATATTTTGTAAGGGATTTTGTTATGGTGAAAAGAGTTAGTTACGTGGGAGATTAGAATAAATAGCCTGAGGCTGCCTAGGGGAGGGCATTGAGAATTTAGAAGAGAATTGAATCAGTGGAGGTCTGGAGGAGTCCTTGAACTCTCCTCCATCTTCATTTCTAGTATTGTTTCCGGAATTGTTAATTTTCCTAGTTGATTCGATAAAAGGAGCCAAACCATTCAATTGTTCTCAATAATTCTTGCCTACAACTTTGAGTATTTGGCCAAAATCGGAGGAATCCTAACAATTTGGTATTAGCGCGGCGATCCATGGCGAACCAACTAGACCGATTGACGTTGCTGGAGAGAAGATTGAATGGGTTCCAAGATTCCTTGCAGTCCTTTGGAGACATGGTGGGCCATGTGCCTCGACTTCAAGGGGACATGGACTCCATGGGGCAAAACTCGGAGAAGTCCAGGGAGAGGTAGTCGTGATGGGAGCCAAGATCGACGGTATTTAGGGCTCAATTGCGAGGCTGGAGGAACTCATGGAGAGGCAAGTGCGCATCAACCAATCGCCACCAAGACGGCCATGGTATGGACACAATTCTCTGGGGCGAGGACGGAATGATCAGACACCTCTAATGAGAGAGGCCGCTCGACCAGTGCGGGGCGAGCACAGTCCGTTGTGGAGGGAACCGGCAAGAGGAAGGAACAGACACAACCGTTATCAGTCGCTGGAGAGAGTGTGAAACTGAGGGGAACATCGGGGTAAGAAGCTGGAACTGCTGTTGTTTCACGGAGAAGACCCGCATGGGTGGGTTTTTCAGGCTGAGCGATATTTTGCTGTCAACGACGTTGATGAGGACGAAAAGGTGTTGGCCACCTCCGTATGCATGGAAGGGAGAGCCCTGAGTTGGTATCAATGGCTGGACTCACAGGAACCATTTGAAGATTGGCATGAGTTACGGGTGGCCCTACTCCAACGGTTTAGCTGGTCGCGGGAGGGAGATCTCACAGAGAGGTTGATGGCTCTCCGGCAAGGGGGGTCGATGGTAGAGTACCGAGAAATGTTTTGAGTTATTAGCGGCTTCCTTGAGTGGGATTCTCGAGAAGGTATTCAAGAGTGCTTTTCTTAATGGGCTGAGGGAGGACATTCGGGCTGAAGTTAAGATGCACATGCCCAATAATTTGACTGCGACCATGAACTTAGCCCAACAAGTGGAGGATAGGCTTGAGGCGGTGGATCGGGTACGAAGGGTCCGGACGGGTCGGAGCAACCGTGTTGAGTATATGGGTAAACCAGGTTTTAACATCATCCCTAGTTTTTCTTCAGTTCCCCGAGGGCTCCCTTCGATCCCAAGTGCCGCGAGATTCCACGCCAGCACAGAGACATCGAGACGCTCCTGGGGTGGCAGTCGGTATGGCGGCAAGTGGCGGGTCTGCTTTCTGACGGCTTTTGTATGAGGAGATCCAATTGAAACGTGCGTGTAGGTTGTGTTTCAGGTGCAATGAGAAGTTCGGCCCGGGGCACCGTTACAAGCTCCAAGTCCTCCTTATCACTGGGGAGGACACTGACAAAGAGGACTCTTGGGAAGAGATGGAAGAAGTGGCGGCCAGGCATGCAGATCCCACCGAAGAAAACGTGGGTTTATCACTAAATTCACTCAGGGGATTTGCTTCTGCGAAAACCATGAAGCTGTGGGGATCTATCGGCGACAGAGAAGTAATCGTGCTTGTGGATAGTGGGGCATCTCACAGCTTTATCTCTGCAGAGCTGGTGCGGATACTGGCACTACCCACGGACTTGTCTGTACGACATAAAATCCAAGAGTGGGCAATGGAATGAGTTTTCAACAGAGTTAGGTTTGCCGAGGGGTGTGGGTACTTATACAAGGGCATTGGGTAGTCGAGGATTTTTTTCCGTTTGAATTGGGAAGCACTGATGTAGTGTTGGGGGTTACGTGGCTCAGAATTCTGGGTGAGGTGTGAGTTGATTGGGCAAAGTTTACCATGAAATTCAAGAAGGGAACCGATTGGGTTCATTGGACTGGGGATCCCTCTCTCAGCTACAGTAAGGGAACGTTTGGTTGGGAGATTCAAACCATGATTTGAATCATGGTTTATGGTTCGCTACAGTATTTTCTCTCACAAAAAATACATGTAAATCGAAAATGGTTCTAATCACATGATTCTAATCCATGAACCAAACGTCTCCTAAGTTTCCGCTCCTTGACTTGTTTTTGTGATGCAAAGGAAGTAGGCGTTCTTTTGGAATTGTGTTCAGTCGAGGAGGGACAATTAGAATTGGAAACACAATCCTTGCTATCAGTGTTTGAAGAGATTATTTAACAATTCCACACAGACCTTGATACCCCAAAAGGGCTGCCGCCGCGCCGGGCGAGAGATCACTGGATAATCTTACTGGAGGGTGCTACCCCTCCCAATATTAGGCCGTATAGATACCCGCATATATAAAAGGGAGAGATAGAGAAGTTAGTTTCGGACATGTTGGCTTCAGGCATCATCAAACCTAGCAGTAGCCCTTATGCCAGCCCGGTTCTCTTGGTCAAAAAGAAGGACGGGAGTTGGCGGTTCTGTGTTGATTACCGGGCATTAAACCAGCTCACGGTTCCGGACAAATTTCGATTCCGATCATCGATGAGCTATTAGATGAGCTACATGGAGCCACGGTCTTTTCTAAGTTGGACATAAAGCCACGGGAGTTGGTCGTCTTCGATCGCCTATCCAAATACGCGCATTTTTGTCCGTTGGCTCACCCTTACATGGCGACACAGGTAGCTGCCTTGTTTGTCCGGGAGGTCATACGCTTGCATGGGTTTCCTCGCTCCATTGTCAGCGACCGCGATTCTATTTTCATGAGCCTCTTTTGGCGTGAGTTGTTTAAGTTACAGGGAACTCGACTACAGCCTAGTACTGCTTATCACCCTCAAACGGACGGACAAATGGTAGTTACGAACCGCTGTTTGGAAACGTATCTTTGATGTTTTGCTTGCGACAAACCTCGACAGTGGCTCCCTTTCTTACCCTGGACTGAGTATTGGTTCAATACTACTTATAGTGCTTCTATTAAGTGTTCTCCTTTTCAGGTGGTGTATAGTCGAGATCCTCCAGCCTTATACCGCTTCCCAGAGGGCTCAACGGTTGTCAATGAGGTAGAAGTTCAGCTCCGGCAGCCAATCAAATATTGGACGTCCTCAAGGATCACCTTCTTTTGGCTCAACAACGCATGAAGCGGTTTGCCAACTGTCACCGTCAGGGAAGTGGAATTCTTTCCGGGAGATTTGGTTCTATTGAAGCTGCGTCCCTAATTTATGAAGTCCTTGGCACAAAGGGTCAATGAAAAGCTTAGTCCTCGTTTTTATCGGCCCTTCACAATTTTGGCAAAGGTGGGTCTGGTAGCTTATCACCTCGACTTGCCAGACACTGCCAAGATCCACCTGGTCTTCCATGTGTCCCAGCTCAAAGCCTTTAAAGGTCAACAGTACAAGGGTCTACCACTTCCTGAGCAGTTGACTGATGAATTAGAACAACTGGTTTAGCCGGCCGCCATCTTGGATTCTTGATCTGTCGTTATCGGGGGACATTGGGTAACTGAGGTTTTGGTGCATTGGAAGGGGTTGCCATCTGCGGATGCTACCTGGGAGCCGTTGGCTACCATTGCTGAACAATTTCCGGACTTCGACCTTGGGGACAAGGTCTCGCAACCCTTAAGTTTGTATATGCAAGAAGAAGATGAGCAAGGGTAGGTTGGGGAATTGGTTTACAGAGAGAGCCAGGGCAAGTGGGGAGGTTGGGTAATCGATAAAAGGAGGGTAGTTCGTTAGGATTCTGTTATGGGATATTTTGTAAGGGATTTTTTATGGGGAAAGGAGTTACGTGGGAGATTAGAATAAATAGCCTGAGGCTGCCTAGGGGAGGGCATTGAGAATTTAAAAGAGAATTGAGTCAGTGGAGGTCTGGAGGAGTCCTCGAACTCTCCTCCATCTTCATTTCGAGTAATGTTTCCGGAATTGTTAATTTTCCTAGTTGATTCAATAAAAGGAGCCATACCATTTTGCTAGCTATTATTCAATTGTTCTTTGATAATTCTTGCCTACAACTTCGAGTATTTGGCCAAAACCGGAGGAATCCTAACAGTCTTTCATGGTCTTGTTTTGTAAAACACCTTTTTAGTTGGGTACCGAGTCTGTTATATATAGTTTGAAAGGGCGAATGTGCCTTTACAATTTTTTTCGCTGCAAACAACTTTCTTTTCCTCTTTATTTGTCTCAATTCTGCTTTGATCGAACATTTTCGGCACTTTGTTACCTTTTTAAAATTTTCTTCTCAACATTGTTTCACCTCCACGTGACATATTTACTTATTTACTTATTTATGCATGCAGCAAAGAGCAGATGGAAAATAAACTTCTGTACGCTATAAATGCGGATGCTGGTTTTGATTTGAGCTGAGGATTTTCTCCATTCGCTCTGTACGAAATGCAAATTTTGTGCTCCACACACTCGAATGTAGCGAAGAACCATTCTTACTGGGCGATATACAACAAGTGACGTCTGGATGAATTGAGTTTCATGCTCGGAAGTGGCTAGGGCCAAGAAGGCTTCAAAGAGTACTACCAGCGGAAATAGTATATGGGATGTATATATGTGTTTTCTGGATAGCCTTCTGATTTAACATGTCCATCTGTGTCATCTGCAATACACGTCTACTCTACTGTGCGAGGCTCACAGCCGTTGGACTGGTGGGGGGTGTGATTCTTGTAAAAAATAAAAAAATAAAAATAACAAAGGGATAGTTGATCAAGTTCCTTTACAAATATTGCTCAAAGACAATCTTGCAAATTTCTGTAAATAATAGTGGTTATGGCCAATGTTTCTTCAATGGTAAGGCCATCCCCAAGTCAAGGCCCCTTATGTTTGAGACGGTTAATTAGTTATCTTTACACCAGGTTGAAAAGACTCACTGAATCCCATAAAAATAACTAAATCAGTCAAAAGTGATCTTTAAAAGTTTTTAAAAATTAATAGAAAAAAATGCAAAGGAAAAGTTGGGGCATTTAACACATTTGCATTATGAACCCTTTTTGACAACTTGTCCCTCTAAATTTCTAATTTTGACGAATTATCCCTTGTTAAACTGTAGCATAGTGGTACATTTTTCTGATGACTAGTTTTTACAGTTTATTCCTTGTTAAACTTTAGCAACATAGTACATTTTGTAGATGGTTGATCGTATTAAGTAGGTGATGAAAAAGCATGCTGAACGAAAATTCTGAAATTGAAATTGAAATCCTAATATAAATTTCTCATTTCCATCAACTCTCAATCCCTTACCAAAATATAGAGTAAAATTGGTAAAAACATATAACAAATAAAAGAAAGGAAGTATAATAATTGGGACTTTCTTTAGTACAAAAATTGATGACGACTGGTTTGTTATTTTTAAGTTGTATTTATATAAAAATTTATCTGTTTTGTATATATTTTTAATTTCATGTGATTTTAATTGAATTTAATAGTTAAAAATTAATTAAACAAAACTAAATAAAATCTAAAATGAATTTGATTAGCAAAAGTATATAATAATAATAATAATAATAATAATAATAATAATTTGAGAATTCGAAGTAAAATTGAGAGAGAGAGAGAGAGAGAGAGAGAGAGAGAGAGAGATGGTGAAGGTGCGGATGAACACGGCCGATGTGGCGGCCGAGGTGAAGTGCTTGCGTCGCTTGATCGGAATGCGTTGTTCCAATGTCTACGATCTTTCTCCCAAGGTTTGAATCCCTTTCCCTCAAATCTTTTGTTCTTACGATTTAGGTTTTGTTTTTCTCTTTCTTTCGCTGATTTTATACGAAAAAATTGGGTCTTTGTCCTTTAACTTGAGGATTTTGCGCCTCAATTCCTCTAATTCTTGCGCTTTCTGTTGTTAATTATCGCTTTTGCTTGATGTTACTTTGTACTTTGTTCAATTGTATGCTTTTGGAGCGAATTACGCCAAGTATTTAACAATAGTTGTATTGTAATATGAATATTATGCAGACGTACATGTTCAAGCTGATGAATAGTAGTGGTGTGACGGAGTCTGGGGAGAGCGAAAAGGTTTTTCTTTTGATGGAAAGTGGTATCAGATTACACACTACTGCTTATGTCCGGTAAGCCTTTCTGTGGACGGCTTTGGTATAGTTTTCACTTTTATTATGTATAGCGAGTAGAAGAAGGGACGTAAAATCTATGACGTGCTTAGAATCATATTTTTGAAAGAGTTCTACAAGACAAGAATAATACTTGATTTTACAATGAGTGATAAGAGCGTTAGAACAAAGTTTGTAGAATCCTATTGAAACTTTAGTACACGTTTATAGATTTTCTCAGGAAGAGTTTTCATGAGAAGCCATGTGTTTTAGCTTTGACTGAAAGATCTTTTTGGGAGCTAAAACTCTTCTAGAAGGTCATCCCGAACACTCCCATAAATAGTTTTTAGACCAAACAAGCCATATATAACATCCATTAAAGGAGCTTTTCCTGCTCTGACTCCATGTCAGTTGATGACAAGGAAAAGCTGTCTCCCTTTTAGTTGATAACAGAAGCTTAAAATTTGATGACACGAATTTATTAACATTCTAAAAAAAAGGGTTACTTAGTCTTCTTCTTGTTTTAACAGGGACAAAAGTAACACTCCATCTGGGTTTACTCTCAAACTAAGGAAACATGTACGGACTAGAAGGTTAGAGGATGTGCGGCAGCTTGGATATGATCGGGTGTGTACCACATTTGCAATCTTTTATCTTAGGGCATATGTGGAAGCTGTTCACAAAATTCTTTTCCAATATTTGTTTTCAGAATTAACTAAGACCTTTCTTTCAGTTGTTTTTCTGATTATCGTTTCTCCTAAACTGAAAGTTCCATTTCAATTTTCCTGAATTTATACTTGTTTCACAGATTATTTTGTTTCAATTTGGACTGGGAGCTAGTGCTTGCTACATTATATTGGAGCTATATGCCCAGGGAAACATTATTCTCACCGATTCTGATTTTACAGTCATGACCCTACTTCGGTCCCACAGGTTTGTGGTTCAAATCTATTTCTGTCTGTCTTGACTAGATAGAAGCAGAACATTCGTCCAAGTGCACCAAAAGGGTTTATGTTTTGTTATTTTTTTTGGCATATCATTGTGGAGTTCGTGTAATTGAGTTTCAATATTCATCTACATGCAATGCAACCAAAATCAAAGGTTTACAATAGTTGGTTTTTCTGTCTTCTATCTGATTCTGCTTATCTACTCAGTGATATTGATATTATATCACTTGATAGTGGCTTGAATATGAATGATTCATATCATCATTTAAATTAGACGATCTCTTTTAACAGGGATGATGATAAAGGGGTTGCAATCATGTCAAGGCATCGGTATCCTACTGAAATTTGTAGAATTTTTGAGCGAACTACTGTGGAAAAGTTACAGGCAACGCTCACAATTACTAATGAACCCGATAACATCGAATCTGTTAAGGTTAATGACAGTGGAATTCACACGCATCCTACTTCGAAAGAAAAGCAGGGTAGCCATAAAGGGGGAAAGAATTCTGATTCGAATAGAAGTGCAAGTGATGGTACTATTGCCAAACAAACCACTTTAAAAATTGTTCTTGGGGAAGCACTTGGATATGGGCCTGCACTTTCTGAGCATATCATATTAGATGCTGGTTTGGCTCCGAATACAAAAGTTTCTAAAGATAACAAGCTGGATGATGCTACAATTCAGGTTTTGGCCCAAGCTGTTGAGAAGTTTGAGGATTGGCTGCAGGATGTCATATCAGGTGATAGAATTCCTGAAGGATATATTTTGATGCAAAATAAAAAATTGGGAAAGGATGAGCATCTGTCTGAAGCAGGAAGTATAGGCCAGGTCATTATTTTACTTACGTGTATTAATTTCTTTGCATCTGTGTAACGGTTTTATTGATTTCTTTTTGTTCCTTTGCAGATATATGATGAATTCTGCCCCATATTACTTAACCAGTTTAAGTCACGGGAGCATATGAAGTTTGAAACATTTGATGCAGCTTTGGATGAGTTTTACAGCAAAATTGAGAGTCAAAGATCTGAACAACAGCAAAAAGCAAAAGAAATCTCTGCCATCCAGAAACTTAACAAGATACGCACGGATCAGGTATTTAACTATTTATTTATTTATTTATTGGATTCTCCATTTCTTTAATCCACTGTAGATGAATTTGTATGTAGTCATTAGTATATAATTTTAAATACTAATGACTACATACAAAACTACATGTAACTGTGAGCAATAAGTAATAGATCGTTTTCCTTTTTTTCTTTCTTTCTTTTTTTTAAACTTTTTTTAATGAAAAACATAATTGCATGTGATGTCAATTATATTTTTACATGTAGTGATGTGTTTTGATGCTGAAAGTTTTGGTAAAAGAAGGAAGGAGAAACACTAAGGCTATTTCATCTGCAATTGTTTAGGGACTCAGGATTAGGAACCTGACTTGACTTTATGATGTAAACGGAATTTACTCTCTCTCTCTCTCTCTCTCTCTCTCTTGGCATTGCTGTATGATTTTTTTTTTTTTTTTTTTTTTTTTTTATGGTTTCTAGAAGAGTTGAAGGATGAAAAGTAGATCTAAGTATAGTTTGAGGTCAACTATTGATGGTTATTAGGTTATTATCTATCTTGTTCGCTCTTACCATCTTAATGTGTTTCATTCCTCTACTGTAGGAAAATCGTGTGCTTACACTAAGACAAGAAGTCGACCGTTGTGTTAAAATGGCAGAACTGATTGAGTATAACTTAGAAGATGTAGATTCTGCTATATTAGCCGTTCGCGTGGCTCTTGCAAAGGGTATGAGTTGGGAGGATCTTGCTCGCATGGTGAAGGAAGAGAAGAAATCTGGAAATCCAGTTGCTGGCCTAATTGACAAGCTTTATCTAGAAAGAAATTGCATGACATTGCTTTTGAGCAACAATCTTGATGAAATGGATGATGATGAAAAGACAATGCCGGTCGATAAGGTGCTTTTTAGCTTCCTTTGTTTAATATTTCCTGTGGATTAAATCAATGGAGAATATAATCTTATATTTGGCTTTGCTTCCTCTGGTTTGTATACTCATTATACTTTTACAAGAGTCAGGGGCTACTACTAGTAGCTCCAAGTTTCTTCTATTGTATACATATATCTTTTAGCATGCCTTTGTCGGTGATTGAAATAATTATTGGACAATTCTGGACAAGGAAATGAAGAATCTGCTGTTTAATATCTTAGGCTTATCAATGTAGAAGACCTCTCTCTGAATTGTTGGCTTATTAACATAGGAGACTTCCGTTTGAATTGGCTTCTTTTCTATAATTTATGTATCATCGTCGTCTATCCATCTTCACGCTCTTTATGCTTCCTCATGCATAGCCTCTCCTTATGTTGTTTAAATGTCCTTTAAGGTGCCTGGTTCTTACACCAGTGTGATACATATGCTACACCAGTGTAATATATATGCTAAGAACGTCTACTATCTGTGTTCATGTTTACATTTCATGACCATTTTTCACTGTTGTAGGTAGAAGTTGATTTGGCGCACTCAGCCCATGCCAACGCTCGGCGGTGGTATGAACTTAAGAAGAAGCAGGAGAACAAACAGGAAAAGACTGTCACAGCACATGAAAAAGCATTTAAAGCTGCTGAAAGAAAGACTCGCCTCCAGATGAATCAGGTAGCTTATTTTTCAAATGTATTCCTGAATCTACAGTGTGCTTTATGATCTGATGTTATGCTGATCACTGGATTGCGCGAACATTACCATTCTTCTTTTGAAATTAATTGTAAAGAGCTAGTCACCTAGTAACTTAGGCTTTCCAAATATTCATGGCAATGAGAGGTAAGTTTACAAAACATCATAAGACTAACAATAGACTGATTTTGATGCCCACCTCATTTAAAGAGAATTTTTCTGAGCAAATTTAGTGTATAAAGGCACTAATATCTGTTAAAAAGTCATCTTTTACTAGCTTTTTGCACAAGTATGTTTATATTGCAAGTTCTTTCTATCTTTTGGATATTTGTATTCTTTTGAAAAATGTAAGTTGGGATGGTCGCAAATTGATTAATCTTCCTGGCTTTTCTATGAAAAATTTGCAGGAGAAAACCGTTGCTACCATTTCACATATGCGTAAAGTTCACTGGTTTGAGAAATTTAACTGGTTCATAAGCAGTGAGAACTATTTGGTTATCAGTGGACGTGATGCTCAACAAAATGAGATGATAGTCAAGCGCTATATGTCGAAAGGAGATCTGTAAGTTTGAAGTAAATTGTGTTATTATCTATGATGCTAATGAATGCTTAAACGATTATGACTTTTACAAACACACTAGTATTCTAATATTATTCTAATATTTTCTGCCCGTTTGGATATTATGAAGTAGGTTTGGTTCTTTTATTATTACTAGTCTTTAGCACTTGCTCCGCGTACATGATTCATTAAAAACAACAGTTATACAAATTGTTCTTAAAAAGAAAAGAAGAAGAAAAAATCCATAAATAAAAGAAATGAAGATAAAAGCGAGGAAAGACTTGAAGGGAAAGACAGGAAAAAAAAAAGGATTTAACTTATATTTTGTTGTTTTTAAATTATCTCTATTTTGTTTTGTTTAATTTGTTTTTTATTTAATTTGGTGTGATATTTTTCAGCAAATGCGAAGTTGACACGTGGCCACTTATTTGAGCGAACCAACTATAGAGTGCCACGTGTTTCCCACTAAAAAGGGCGTTCAGTCATTGACTGATACGTGGTGATTTCACTGAGGCCTACCGCATTGAATCACCTTCTCTAACAGAAAAAAAAAAAAAAAAACTGTCGCATTCAGGGAAATAAGAAAAAAGAAAAAAGAGTAAAAAGAATGAAATTTTTTTAAAAAAAAAAAAACAAAACAAAAAAAACCTCACTAACGAAACATTCATTAGGAAAGGAAAAAAAGAAAAATATATAACAGGGCAAAAAAGATAAGAATGTAAAAAAAGACAAAAAAAGCAAGAATGGAGGACAAAGGGAGTATAGTTTAAAAAAAATAAAAAAGAAAAAAAAAAAAAAAAAAGGAAAGTGAAAAAAAAAAACTTTTAGGGGGGTTTAACGGGTAACGAAACCCCCCCTCCCAAAAAAACGGATTGGGCTTTTAGTATTGTTGATTGATTATTATTATTATTATTATTCTGAGAAGTGTTATGGTTACTTTACAGGTACGTCCATGCAGAGTTGCATGGAGCTTCTTCAACTGTGATTAAAAACCATAGGCCTGACCAACCTGTACCTCCGCTCACGTTAAACCAAGCAGGATCTTACACAGTATGTCCATGGCCTTTCCCATGTGCGTTATTTTTTAGTTCTTAATGATGCTTTAAAGTTTATATTAGAGTGTTTCCCATCAACGATGAGTGTGATTCAAATTAGGTTTTAATACTGTTCTACAGGTTTGCCAGAGCCAGGCATGGGATTCAAAGATTGTCACTAGTGCTTGGTGGGTTTACCCCCACCAAGTCAGTAAAACTGCTCCTACAGGGGAATACCTTACGGTTGGGAGTTTCATGATCCGTGGGAAGAAGAACTTTCTTCCTCCACACCCTCTTGTTATGGGATTCGGCTTGTTATTTCGCTTGGATGAGAGCTCGTTGGGTTCACATTTAAATGAAAGGAGGGTAAGAGGTGAGGAAGAAGTGATGAATGGGGTTGATAAAAGTGGCCCTCTCAGAGAAGAATCTGATACAGAGTCAGAGACTGAAGAACATGAAGAAGAACCAAAAAGCCTTCCTGATTCATCTGAAAGAGAAGAATCATTTAAATGAAAGGAGGGTGATGAGGAAGAACATGAAGATAAAAGAGCCCTCTCAGAGAAGAAGAACATGAGACTGAAGAACATAAAGAAGAACCAAAAAGCCTTCCTGATTCATCTGAAAATTTACCGAGACCGGTACCAGAAGCTCTGTCTGCGGTTGATTCTGCTCAGAATGATCCGGCAATGTCCTCTACTGAACCAGAGAAAACTTACGAACTGTCTGCCAAAGATGGCAAGATATTTACTGATGTTGATCAGGAGAGTGCATCTAATGTTGCTGGCGATGATGTTGCCTCAGTCACACCGCAACTTGAGGATCTCATTGATAGAGCTCTTGGGTTTGGATCTGCTACTACATCTAGCAAGAACTATAAGATTGAAACTTCTCAAGCAGATTTGGCAGAGGAGAATGATGATGAAGAGAGAAAGGTACCAGCAAGAGATAAGCCCTATATCTCAAAAGCTGAAAGAAGAAAGCTTAAGAAAGGCCAGAAAAATGGTACAGAAGCAAATGTTGAGCAGGAAGGGGAAAAATCAGAAAGTGATCATTCTTTGACAAATGTCAAGCAGAAAGGGGGAAATTCAGAAAGTGATCGTTCTGCGACTCCGTTTGAAAAGCATGTTCATGATGCAAAGCCGAGTGGTGGAAAGATCAGCCGTGGACAGAAGGCTAAACTCAAGAAGATGAAAGAAAAGTACGCTGATCAAGATGAGGAAGAAAGAAGCATCCGTATGGCCTTACTTGCGGTAAGTACTATATCTGGCATGTCCTTCAGAATGTCAGATTATGAAATCATGGCCATTGCCTCGTATTTAACATATAAGTCATTATTGATTTCTACTTTTCCAGTTGGTTAATAGAAGATGCCTGTTAATTTTCAAGTCTGCAGGAAAAGAACAGAAGAAAGACACTGAGTCACAAAATGTAAATGCAGCTCCACCCAAAGGAAAGAAACCTGATGGTGGTATGTAGTCCAAGTTTTTATCGTTGACAATTGTTGCTCGTTTGATTTTATAAATTATATTCCAATCACCACTTGCTGGAGATAATCCTTTTTCAGGAAACCACGTCTTCTATTGTAATTTAAGTGTGTGCCTAATTTAATTAGACATTAAGTTGTTTTATTTTCTTATAAAATTATTTTTAATGTCAGGTCCTCTGGACGCTCCAAAAATATGTTATAAATGTAAAAAGGCCGGTCACTTGTCCCGGGATTGTCAAGAGCGTCCAGATGATGCATTGCATGGTCCTGTTGATGGAGGTGAAGGTGATTCTCAAGTGGCCGAGGATTTGGATAAAGCTGCTTCTGAGTTAGACAAGATACCGTTGGAGGAGGATGATATTCATGAGATAGGTGAAGAAGAGAAAGGGAAACTAAATGACGTGGACTACTTGACTGGGAATCCCTTGCCTACTGATATTCTCTTGTACGCTGTGCCTGTCTGTGGTCCTTATAGCGCAGTGCAAACTTACAAATACCGTGTGAAGATTACTCCTGGCACTGCAAAGAAAGGGAAAGGTATACTATTATCTTCGATTCATCATCCAACTGTACGAATCAAATAAGTACTTGAACATTTAATTTTGCAGCTAACTGAGATCACCGACCACTCTCATTCTTATTCTTGTAAATTTTGACAGTTTCTGTGTGTGTCGCTGTGTCTTTTCTTCTATGTCATAGATTGTTTTATTCTATGTTATAGATTGTTTTACTGTTTTAATTTTCGTATTATGTAGCTGCAAAAACTGCTATGAACTTGTTCAGCCACATGCCGGAAGCAACGAATAGAGAGAAGGAATTGATGAAAGCATGCACGGATCCTGAATTAGTAGCTGCCATTATTGGCAATGCAAAGATAACGGCCGCGGGCCTTACACAATTGAAACAGAAGCAAAAGAAGAGCAAAAAGAGCAGCAAAGGAAAAAACTAGTCAAACATAGTTCAGCTAGGGGAGACGCTATTTCATTCAACTGCTATCTTTCTGCAGTTGGAAAAAGGCTTATTGTTCTAGTTTGTCCCCCTCAAATTTTGTACTTTGTACGTGCTTGCTGAAGTGATAGCCTTACACAATGTGACTAGGTAATTTGATTTTGTAGAAATGATCGACACAGGAAATGAAGGAGAAAAGCCGTTTTTTCAAGATCATATTGTGATTAGGATGAACAATAAACACGCTTGTAAATTCTATGTACACAAATGACAGCCTTGAAGAGCCTTTTTAACACATAACTGCCTAAACTTTCAGCTTGCCGTGTGCTTTGGTCGAGCTCGAGTAGCATTCTTCCTTTGCCTATGAATGAACACGAAGACCACGAGCAAATGCATTTTCAAAGAGTAACCCTTTTCCTTTAACCTTAGGTGAAAGGGGTGCTATATCAAAAATCAGTCAATGACGTCTTTGAATTGAACCTAGAGTCGCTTCTCACCCCCAAAAAAAATCCTAAGTTATGCTTATAGGAGTTTCTCTAATAGTTTGTTTTATCAGTAGTCTATATTTTTAACTGTTGAATTTAATTAAAATCACATCACATTAAAAAAGTATATACAAAACAAACAGATTTTAATATAATCTAACAGCTGAAAAGTAAGTGTGGGGATTACCAGAGAAAGTCCACATGCTTATACCATGTTATTTTCATGTAATAAGAGCTTTATCTCCTTTTATAGTTGAATCATTTAGCTTAGTGTTAAGATCCTCTAGAGAAAACTCTAAACCTTGTTGATTAGATACGGCCTCAACTATAAGCTGATAGCTTTCTTCCCACTAATAGCCGTAGGAATAGAGCGGGATTTAATGTTTCTGGTCGGTTCTTGAATATTTTTTAACTACTCAAATATGCTCTTTTGGTTAATAAATAGTAGAGTTCGGCTTTTCTCTTAATCATTGACTCAGACAAATAATACAACAAAGAAAAGATTAGATGGTTTGGTAAAATCAGTGGGAGAAGTTCATAAGATTAATTTTTTTTTTTTTTTTCATTAGCTTATAGGACAATGTATATTTTTTTCAACAATTTTCACAAGCAAAATAATGAAGGGAAGGGGGAAAAAAAAATATTATCTCATTCCAACACTACATCAGCAGGTGGAACATCACTCAGGTCTAAACCCTCTGCTGGCAAGTCGGAAGTAAGAGGACCCAAGATCCCATCCGAGCTGAGGGTTAATCCACTCTGCAATTCAATGACAAAAAGTCATGATCAGGTTCTCCAAGTTAGGCCTGAAAACTAATCTCACATATAACATGAATAATTTTGATCTAGTAGTTAAATGGCTTAGGCAAGTACCTCAGGCTGGAATCGAAGCATGTCGGCACGAGCCATGGCTTCTGCTTGAGCTATTCTTTGCCTGAATGTCTGAGCCATCTCCTCAGCCTGTTAGAACAGTTAGAGAATCACAAATAAGTCACTTATGCAAGTCACGTTATCTCAATAGCAAATAAAAACTACGCTTTATTTATCCTGTTTAGACGAAGCAGCCTCTAGAGTTTTTGCCATCAAAATTAGCCTGGTAAAAAGTAATCCAGGTTTGATATTCAGAAATACCTTCTCAAAAACAAGCTTTGGGTTACGGATCATGTCTCCAGGAGTAGGTTCTAACTTCTTGGTAGAAAGACTCACTCGGCCTCTCTCTCGGTCATGGCTCAGTATCATAACCTAAAACAGGAGTGTCAAAATACATATACATTATTAATTTAAAAAAAATGGTCGAAATTCTCTTGCTAATATAATATTTATACCTTGAGAGTATCTCCGGGTTGAAGAACTGTTGCAATATCAGAGACACGATCATGGCTGATCTGACTGACATGAAGAAGGCCATTGATTCCTCCAATGTCAATAAAGGCACCATATGGCTTCAGGCTCTGGACAGTACCGAGGACCACTGATCCAATTCCTAGCTGCGCCTGGCTGTCTGCCATGGCTTTGCGGTTACTGAGAACAAGCCTGGACTGTTCCTCATCAACCTCTACAAACTTGAGAGGAAGCTCTTTATCAAGAAGCTCCTCTGCGGTTGATTTCTAGTAATGTTAAAACAGAAAAGGGTCAGAAATTCAGAAATGTGCCCAAAAGAAATGGATATTAAAAAAACAAAAGATACTATCACACAGCAAGCATTCTGATGCTCACAATTAGTGAGGAGAAAAGTTACTACCTTCCTAATTTGATATTTTGTGTTGCATACGGACATAGATATTTAAGGCAACTTAGTTTTCATTCCAGATATCACTTAGAATCAAGCATAAAGTCATGGAAAGGCGAAGAAACATTGAAGCTAGGAAGTAAGAAGATCATCCAAATTGTGGACTCCAGGTTAAAGGACTAACCGATGATATCTGCGAGAAAGGAACGAAACCTCTAAGGCCTTCCACCAGTGCCACTACTCCACCTTTGTTGGCTCCAACAACCTGAGTACATTACTCAACAACTTTATAAAGGAAAAGGATAGAAACAATAATAATACAAAAGGCAAGTGATCGGAAAAAGAAGATCATATGAGCACTTCCATCAGTAATTAGCTAAAACTAATAAAATAAAGAAAGTAACTTTATCTCAGACAAACATTTTTTCTAAGTATGGAAAGACGCAAACTGCCTGAAATTATACTGCGAATACTCACCTTACCCTTGAGAACAACATCCTCAGCTTGGAGCTGTCTACATCTTTCCCATGCGAGGTCATACTGAA